>CM034001.1:7697842-8048793 GCA_019603395.1 Cyrtorhinus lividipennis
CCAAATGGTCTGGGCTCCATCTCAAGGAACTTGAACGAAATCTCGATAACCCCTAGGGCCGCGATCAATCAGCAGTTACCTAGTGCGAGTTACAGAATTTATTAGCGCTACCTAGGAAGTGGTGTTAAAAAACAAGCTGAAAAATAGTCGCATTACAGCTCATAATCTGGAATAATGAATAGTAATAAAATAAATAATAAAACAAAATCATTGAAGGGCGCCTTGTGATAAAAGTTTACGATTGAAAAATATATCGTCTCTACTTAATTGCAAGGGTTTTCAACCCAATAAAAATAATAAACCAGAATTACGGCCAGTCACAGCCGCATTATCTGAGTCAAAAACCTCTTCGGAAACAAATAAATTATGAACACCTGGGCTCCAGTCACGTCCCTTCCTTAAATCAAAGTCACCTAGCACTGAATATATTCTGAGGTGCAGAAAGGTGGAAGACCTCGTACCTTAGGTAGGTATTTGAGTAAATCACTCGCCCTATCTGAACTACGGTGGTGAGTAAGTTGACAAAAAATGAGCAAAAATATAAGGAATCCGAGCACTTAAGTCCGAGGGGCCGGGTGGTAAATTATACGGTCTCCGGTTTTAAGAGGGGGTCGTAAATAAGTACGCTGATCGCATAATATGTTGGGACATTATAATATTATTCTTCGAGGTAAAGTGGACGAAGGATAATAATGAGATGCCAGCACACTTGGGATTTCTATGTAAAACGGAATGGTGTAATGTGTCGTTACGCATTTGATGACTTATTACTCACTTTAGCCTCACAAACGCAAATCGTCTACTTGTCTGGGAAATGTACGCTTTCGTTCGCCTTGTGTTACCTATTTTAGCCTTTCGGGCAATGTTTTTGTTCCTCACATTACTTTATAGATGCGCGCCTGGCCGTAAAAATCCTCACGAAACGAGCGATTAGGGAATGGAAACGTTGCCCTCAGATGCGTAAATCTTCATCACGACCCTTAGTGGGGTGAAGCGTTTCCTAAAATTATCACTCTGGACACAATGTCTCGCCACTTGAGGGCCCAGCCACAAATCGACCCCTTCATGGAATCAAAAACGTAAACTTCAACGCGTGTACCTATTATCAAAATCGTAACGAAGGGACACCTGGGAGTTATACGACAGCGTTGAAAATCGGTTGAAATCGGCTTTTGAATTTCTCCCTTCTAAAAGACCCTTTTCTTAACCTTCAAGAGGTGTTCTCAAATGTTTTGAAAAAAGGTCATCTCCTCTTGAGTCTTGATGGGAAGAACCTTCAAACATAAATTTTCCTCCCGTATTGTCACGAAGGGATGGAATTGTTTGGTATCGTAACTCCTCTTCATATACAATTACTAACGTTAGTATTGTAAAAAAACATTGATATGTCGGCTAATGACCTTGTTAGGATTTTAATTTAGTGCCTTACAGTTGTATAAATCTTCTATAGTCTTCTGAATTGACTGAATAAAAAATGTGTTCTTTTAATAAAAGAGCCAGAAATTGTTGGTATATAGATTATTATCTTAGGTAATAAGTACCTACAGCCTTAGTTCTAAAAGTGGAAAAGGTCATTACGTTCATCATGAATCCGAATAGAGTCGCTATGGCGCCCTACGGCCGAGTTTTATTAAAATGAATTTGCATTATTAGGGACTAGATAGAAACCAGGGGAAGGGAGTGTATTACGCTGCAAATCATCTCACACTTGGTAAACCCTTCATATTGTAAAAAAAAAGAAAAAAAGATGATTTAATAAAGGAAGGTAATTAGAAATAGAGAGTTTCAAGATTCTTAAAGTATACCTATTTTTGAAATACCGTTCTGGACTCATTTGTGACGTTATCCAGTGTGGCAATCACCTTAGGACCCATCTCAATCAGCGACCCAAATAATGAAAAATTTTACCTTTTAACATATTGATATATTTTCTGAATGTTCCAAAGCCCATAATCAAAATACCCGTTTTAACCCAATACTCAGCCTCCTATACGGGAAATCTTTCTCAAATCCATCTCAGTCAATTCAGCAACCATAATTTTCGGCAAATGATCGACTTTCATTTCCAATTTTCGTATCTCTACAAGAGTATTCTCGTCCAGCCTAGCATTGCCTACCAGTAAAGCAGCTGTGCCTACTAATAAGTTACTTACAGTTAATTATATACTGTAGTGGAATTATTTTGAGAATTAATTATATATTCAACGTACAAGTGTGGTTTTCGGGCTGCTTAAAAGATAATTGACCCTTTGAAAAAAGAAAAAAAAAGTCACGTTGTTCAACGAGAAAGGCTTGTTTTTAAAAATGACAAATGAATGTGGTTATAGGGTTACATATTTATTCATGTCCAGTGAAAACAAAATCGACTTGTCCGACTCTCACTACGTTTCAGTACCCACCTTGCTAGGGCTCTCACTCCTTTTACGACAACTCGCCGGTCGCATCTCGAAAGAATTATGGAGACACGCGAATACATAAATGAGGGAACGACTTCCACCACGTACTAATCGTAAAACACATCAACCATCTAGAAGAAGGGTCTTTCCCAAGGCTACGCGCTACGTCCACATTTTCAGACGTTGTATTGTCAAGTGTGTGCCTCTACGTCAAATAAATTGTATAGTTTCTCATCAACTATGAGAACTTGATCATAGTTTTGTTGTTTGTTCGATTTTATTTAATCACTGTTCAGCCACCTCATCTGGTAGAAATCTGAGCATTGTCGGGCCTATTACAAACATACAGAAATAAATTATTACAATCGAAATAGGCGATTAAGCTTAAAAAAACAGAAATTCAATCTTCTGTAAATAAAATTAGTAAAAAAAAAAAAAAGGAATACATAGAATGAAAATTTCAACTTATTAGCACTCTTGTTTTCACAAAACTTAATTTTCCAGCTGTTCTCGATACATTTTTTGAATTCTTTCACTTTGTTTGCATGATTATGATAAAGTTCAATGTGGTCATTATAAATTCTTGAGGCATGCACTACCCAAAATTCATTTCTATGGGTGGGGATAACATTTTCGTTTGAAGATTGAGTATGCACTACTTGTATAAATACTAATCAGTATCAATTTATTTTGTTTAGATATTTTTTTTAAACAGCCACATGGCTGTTGTACCTCAGATAAAAAATAAATCGCTGCGTTAAGTGAAGTATTTTCTTTTTCGGACAGATCGGTGAACACACATTGGCAGTATTCGAAATAGGGAATAATTCACGCCTGTACGTCTAACCTTGTCGTATGCAAATTTTTGCGGTTGGTAAAGCGCTTTGAAGGTGCTCTTTCTGATACTAGTCGCTTGGGTGTCCCGTGATGAAGTATTTGTGAACATAATACCCAAATCATTTACTTCTTTCTCAAACTCTTAACACTTCAGCAATCAGCTCAATGTATTCTCCTACCCTCGGGTCCAACCCTTTCAACGATTGCGCCATAATCACATAGGCTCGACGTAGATTAACTAAACTGTGTCAACGACACTTTTAATTTTTATTCCATAAAAAATGTTCCCTATGGGCTCAATAGCCTCGAAATGTTCTCAAATCCCCCCCCCCCCTCCCATATTTACATTTCCCCTCCGATACCAGAATACTGACCATCGTTCACAAAACGCCCATTAGCCAGACGGAAAGGACAGTTTGGGGTTGTTCGAGGGGTGAGACATGTGGCCTGATTGGATTTGCACGATTTGGGTTTTCCCAATATTCGAAGCGGAGATGCGACGATCCGTGTCAATGACAAGGAGGAGACCGCGGGAGATTTAACGGCCGTGAGACAATCACGACAAAAGCATTGTCCCTTTTCCGGAAACGAAATTCTAACTGAGTCATTCCCATAGAGCCCCTTACGGAGGAAATCTCCTAATTGATGATGGTTGAAGTGGGACGTGCTGTCCGACTGATGGATATCTCATTTAGGTGCCTTCCTTTCGTCACGCGTGTCCATCATCTGGAATAATTCGATTGGGTAGACTCAACGATGTACGCGTGCAATCTCAACACTGCCACGTCATCAGTCATCACGCACTCTAGTCGCTTTGCCACATTGGAGAAGATGGCTCGAACATTCCGCGGTCCATTTTTCCGCGAACACGGCTAAAAACGTTTTTGAGCTCGATCGAAGATTCATCTCCAAATGTCTTCCTTCCTCGACTTCGAGGCGTTCGTGACTACCTCGGCAGCAGAATTATGAAACCATCCCACGTAATGACGCCCAGCACTGGAGCTATTCATTAATTCCTACCCGACGGGCACTTTGAGGAATTTTTAACTACCGCAGAGCCATAATTTTACACACACGCAATTCCTAATAACCTGGAAGTAACGCAGTAGCTCTCATTGGAAGTTTCATCACTGATGAGCCTCCTTTTGCATTTTGGAGTGCCTACCATTCAACAAAGTCGAGTCATGGACTCTCAAATGCGACGGAGAGGACTGTAAAAGTCCGTGAATTGCGTATGTTCGTTTTACGAATACGATCATGAAATCATGTCGTTATTACCGAAGTGAATTCGAAATACCACAATTTGTTTCCTAGTAGATTATGGTTGTTGCAACGTCCTGCACAGCTGTAATCGTACAATTGTACGATTGCGTACTAATCGTAATCTCTAAAATGACAAACCTATACCACTGCCTATTATACTATAATTTCCCGTTGTTACCCACGTAATTCTGCATTATTTCTTACTTTTTTTTATGTTTTTACTGGTTTCAGTACATTTTCCTTCTCCTGTTCATCTTCTTGTTGGAAGCGATGGTCGGCATGTTGGCTTTTATCTACATGAATCAAGTAGAAACTGATCTCAACCACAATCTCAACACGACTTTCGTTGAGCATTACGGTATGGACACGAAGGTGACGGAAGCCATCGATCGGATGCAACAAGATGTGAGTACTTGCAGCGTGTAACACAATGCACTACATTTTTATAAGAGGAAAGTTATGTACTGAGGGTGATAAGTAGATATATGATGATAACAAATTAAGTTCGTATTTTCCGCGCATTCGGCTTGCAATTGAATTACTATCAAAATCAACACCGAGAACTCTTTTTCGATGAAATTGTCTTGAAAAAATGCTGCCAATTATAGTTCACCCCACACTTGAATAGGTCAGACACGGGGGCTAAAATTGTAGACAAACAAGCCATTATGGACGAATTCGCGTCTGATGAGACTTTTCTCCGAGGACGTTCGCATTTAGCTTGAAGTTGAAATGCGAATGCAAACATACCCAGCTGAAATCCTCAAATGATAAAATAAGAGTTGGCTAGTGCCCAAATGGGACAGACTGCAGAAGCCTACCCTATGTGAATAGCCTTCATTGCAGATTCTTTCTTTTAATTAGGCAATGAGTCTGATCAAAGCACAACTGGACTTCAAAATCAAAAATTAGAATTTCTTATTTGGTGACAAATGAGATAGAAGAATCGAGAATTGAATTTTCCCCAGTGATCTCATCATGACTTCAGAAAACAAAAGGGGGAACGACCACATAAACAGCCTCCTTCCCCCTTCACGTACGAGGGGGATTTTCTAAAAGAGGTTCGGGATTTTGAAAATTGACAGTTTTTGTTTTATTGTTGAATAACCAACCTATGTTATGCCAAAGGTAATTTCTCTCCAATTGGCGCCATAATTTGACAGTTTACGATTACATAGATCTGAATGCTGGTCCACAGTAGTTGATTATTCCTTTGTAAGAGAGTTTTGGAAGAGTATGAGGTGAGTTTGAAGTGTTCCTGACACATTCCAATCGATTTATCGTCCAAAATTTTGTAAAAAATGATACCCCACACGCTTAGGTGCCGAAAATATCAAAAAATATTTTCGAAAATATGTAGGTAGTTACCCATTTGACGAGTAGCCACTTATGGTGTGAATAAATCGGTCCAGGACCCATCTCAATGGATTTAGGGTCCAAAATTTAGTGGAAAATAATACCCAGCATGCCCAGTACCCCAAAAATATAGAAAATAGAGTTTCAAAAAACTTCTTACGCATACCCTCCCTAAATTCAGGCCGATTGGACTGAAAAGTTTCGAGGACCAACTAGAGTCAAAATGAGATCCCTGATTTAAGATTAAAATATACCTAAAGAATGCTGTACATTATATTGTCGAAAAACCTGCTACCTCATTTGTTTTGCGATAACATTGTACGAATAGAAGGGATCAGTAGAGAAAAGCTCTCCAAAGAACGCCGTTCCTATTTATTAGTGCGTAGAACCTGCTCTACTGATGTGCAGAGCGTGTTGCATCCATCATAAGTCCCTTGACTTCTCACCAGAGGGTAAACAGTCATTCTCATGAACCGAAGTAGCTATTCTAAGATGATTCTAGAATATTGAATTTACAAAAGGTTATTAGTTTCAAGCCCAAAGCCTCAGCGTTCTAGTCGCAGGTGCCTTCATGTTCATATCAGACTGAAACTCACCAGCCAAAACTAAAAATAAGGTTCCTACCTATCTTCCTTCCATGTGAGACAGATAAATATTTGTAAATGTCTTAATCGCCTCTCTATTTTCAGTACAAATGCTGCGGAGGCAGCGGTTTTGAAAACTACGAGGTTTCGAGGTGGAAAAAAGAAACCAACACGATCAATCTTGTACCAGATTCGTGCTGCAAATCCGTCTCAGAAGGTTGCGGCGCAAGTAACCACCCAAGCAACATCCCCTACACGGTAGGTATAGAACTCCGGAATTCATTTCACTGAAGGGAATTTACTCTATTTATTTCCATTTACTATTCGCTTAATTACATTCTGTTTTTTTTTTTTTTTCTAGGGCTGCGTTCACCGATTGAGCGAAGTTGTCAAACAACAGCTCAACATCATTTGCGGCGTTGGTTTGGGTTTCAGCGTTATACAAATTTTCGGGATGATCCTATCCTGTTATCTGTACGTCAAAGTCCGTCCTTAACCCAACGTCCGCGCGCGCGTCCTTAGCAGTACCTATGCGCGTGGCGTCGACGTATGATTGGAGTTGGTAACGGCGGGAGGTTCATCATCGGAATCTTTGAAATAATGGGAAAATGTTTTCAAAGCTTGATCCTTTAGCCGGTAAAACTAAACTAGGATTCCCAGCCGACTCCAGGCGAAAAGCTTTAAATTATTCCAACAGAACCAAATTTTGGTTTTCAAAAGTCATACTCAAGAAAATTGAGGAATTCCGAAGGAGAATTGCTGACAAACAAAAACAGGTTTGGTCTACTTCTATTCCGAAAGACTTCAAAATGTACCTCATATGCTTATGATCCAAAACCACTTGTTTTCGTTCAAGCCCAGGAAAAATAAATTTTCTAAACAAAATTTTCATAAAATGTAAATTTTAAGAAGAAAGAACTGTCTCCTACAATAATTGAAAATTATTCTGTCTCGAATGTCGTTGAAGTTCAACGAAGTAGTTAAATCGGGTAGGGGTACGGCATTTCAACAGATGTATCATTTGATCTCCGTATTTTACTGGTTGCAATAAGCGGCATCGTCAGTAAGCAATCAACTTGCTGATGCAGACTTCGGTGTGA
This sequence comes from Cyrtorhinus lividipennis, assembly GCA_019603395.1. NCBI lineage: Eukaryota > Metazoa > Arthropoda > Insecta > Hemiptera > Miridae > Cyrtorhinus > Cyrtorhinus lividipennis. The sequence goes on from CM034001.1 coordinate 7,705,379, forward strand.
ACCTTTGCACAAGAACGCGTGAACTGTAAAACAAACTATTACTGGCTCTTTCCTTATTTATAATGGTACTTTTAGTAGCATCACTGAAGGTCAACTGTTGATCGGTTTGGAACCCTGTATCCTCAGCGGATAAAAGCGACGATGGCAACGGATAATATCCTCTTACCTTGGAAAGGCCATATCTTCCAGGATATCGAAAGAACTGTCAACTACGTCGTCTTAAAAGTTTGTCTATTTCTTCTAAGAAGATGATAAAATCATGTAATAAGTATTTCTTGTAATACGTTGATAATATCCTCTTGTATTCTTGTATCTTCTAAGTGATCAAGATACAAGGTCGTCCTCGTCGTCGTGCCTGCATGGCCTAATATGCGAAATAACCATTCAGTGGACTGGAGCCTCCCTTAAACTCGTATCTAAATTTGAATTACAGGCTTAAAGACACGAGGTTTTCTTTCAGCAAATGCAAAATAAAATCCATTATTATAAAATTAAATTAGAATACATAAAGAATTCATAAAATGGCCTAACGCCTGAAGATATCAGCTTATCATGTGTGATCCTACATTACAGCTTAAAATGAAATGTTTTGTCCTTGTTTGTTGTGACGTGTCTGAAATGTTTAGCTGGACACAGGCATGAACATTATAGCATTTTTGCAAACGAGCGTCAGCACTGATGCAAGTGGACCACTAGTTTTCCCTCCTCTATTTTTTTTGCACACATTACTATAATTACCGTGAAAATAGGTGTTTAACGAAAATGTCATTGCTGATCATTTGGACTGATAATTGTATAAACATCATTGAATGGGAACGCGATGCTGAGGAGCGTACTCAAAGTGCGCGTCTTGTAAACATGGACAAAAAAGTATGCTTGTGATAATATATGGCCGAATAGTTATGAGCTGTATTCACATCGATACCCTATTTATTGTTTTGAATCGAGTGAAACTATGGATATAACTGAAACACAAAATATTACAGTTTGGTAGACTTGTTATTATATTGCTAAAAAAAGGCTTCCTTGATTATGGCCTTTATATTGAATAAAATTTGGAATTGTATACGCCTGGCCTCAATGAAAGTGCCCAATTTTAAATGCTGCATTTTTCCGGCCAATACTAAATATTTCAATGATTGATTACGTACTTGTAATTACAAGGTACCATTTCAAGTATAACACCCTCAGTTGAACACAAATTTGAATTGTACTACTTCTTGTGCAAAATTATTTTTCCAATGCGATAAACAATCTCAAAAATAAACTGCCTATCTTGTTACAACGTATATGCAGTTAACTTGAGCCGAAAGTGTTGTAGCATCCATGTATTTTTGTAAAATTGTAAAGTGTATATTTATTTTTTTGTCTTTTTTAAAATTTAATAAGTACTTAGATAGATGTTTTAAGGTGAAGCTGAATAGTATCTTGTAACTTTCTGTTCCTAAGTCTTCTGTTTAAAAAGAATTATCGAAGCAATATGCGTAAAATGAGATAAGCGATGCACGTTGAATGTAATAAAAAATGTTGTTCTTTTCTGAACGACAGTTCAGATTGGTAGTTTAGTTGTCAGTTTTTTACTAATTATCCATACAGCGTGCTACCCAAAAGACCCACGACCTCTACTCTGGCTGCACGGTCACTATGTAGCTTCCTGCATGGAACAATGTGTACCCTTTGGTAATGTACATGACCTACAGATGGAGATTACAATTGGAGAGATTTGAGAACTTGAACGTCGAGCAGAACATGAGTGAATACAATTCTACTGAAGATTCTGTTTATCAGAAACTGGTGCAGTTCGTAGAAGCGAAACATATCTCAACTGTTTCAAGAATTAGTAACATTGATATCAGCTGCTGATTTGGATTCGCGAGAATCATACTATATTAGAGCTGATTTAGGAGCGAAGAAAAGAAGGTCAAATGTTATGTAGCAGCACCCCTACATTCCTTTATGTTAAATGTAGCAGTGAATCCCATGGCTAATGGTCGGTTGTGGAATTTCAGGTGTTTAAGACAAATCTCAAATTGCATTTTTTATCAAACAAGGGAGGTTCCTCTTGAGATTAATAAACAATTAATAAACATTTTAGACTGCGACAGGTTAACAATAACATACAATTACAAATAAATAAATGATTATTTATTTTTTATATTATAAGTGTATCGATTATCGTTAGAGATTCATTTCAGCCTTGGTTAAAGGAGCTCATCTAGGAGAAAAATCACGAGTCTATCACTACTATACTTGATAAAAGTACGTATGTCTGAAAATAATTTTCACTTACCAACCTAACTTATCTGCAATGAGAACAACTAAAAGACATGAGTGTTTGCTTGAAACAAAAATACTCATGAAATCACAGAGCGTCAAAATAGCAGAGTCGAATATAGTGCATTGTTTCGGCTTCCATAATAATACATTAATATTTTCTTACGTTCTCTTGAATAACTCGACCATGTCAGGGCAAGGTACCAAAACGAGGCATGAAACAGAGATATCTCGAATCGATGACAATAACTTGAAATGAAATTTAGAAATTTTACCTGAAAGAGTAAGAAATTAAGAGGCAATTTGGTGCATCAACTAAATTTGTTGTCTCCTATGGCACTCAGTTGACTGGGGAGTAGGTACATGCATATTCGTGTGGCAGATAACCGGATCTGATGTAAATACAGGGGATAGGCCGTATTATGGTTAACTCACGAGTGAGTTTTCATGTGCTTTTTTAGAGTACCGGTCTGAGCGGCACGGTAGTCACACTGGTTGCATGCAAACGGCCTCTCGCCCGAATGAGTTCTCATATGCACTCTGAGCTCATTGACGCGAATAGCTCGGTAGTCGCAGAGGCCGCAAGCGAATAAATCTTCCATATCGGAGTGATGTCGCATATGCTCTTTGAGATGACCGAATTTTGAAGCACTGTAATCGCACTGACCACACGCGTACGGTTTTTCTCCGGTGTGAGTTCTCCGATGATGTCTGAGAGTACCAGCCTGTGCAGCGCTGTAGTCACACACATCACATTTGTAAGGTTTCTCACCCGTGTGTCTCCTCATATGGACTTTCAGGTGACCAGCATGACGAAGACCGGTAGTCACATTGGCTGCAACCGTACGGCTTCTCGCCCGTGTGGGTCATTATGTGATGTTTCAGTTCGAAGGCTTTCGCTGCTCTGTAATCACATTTTTCACAACCGTACGGTTTTTCACCAGTATGAGTTCTCATATGCTCTTTAATGTGACTAGAATGGGCAGCTCGGTAGTCGCACAGTTCACAAGCATATGGTTTTTCGCCTGTGTGACTCCTTATGTGAACCTTCAGGCGACCAGACGAACCAGCCCTGTAGTCACACCAATCGCAAGTGTATCGTTTGCTGGCGTGAAGTTTATCTAACTCACTGCGCTCTTCAGAGCCCGAATGCCCGTTAACAGCCGAATCAAAACGGGTTTCTTGTAGATCATTGGTAATTTCCTCGGTCTTTATTGACACGCCCACGCCATCTCCTAAACTCGGATCCAAGGAGTCGTCCATGACAACGACTTCATCCATTCTAGTGAATCTGTAAAGATAAAATAATTCCTGACAGCTCATTTTAGAGAAAACTAACCACGTATAACCGTAAGGGCTCTGAACAGGATTTATAACGATACGTACCTTCAACAGGTGCCTTTCTGAGCATAGTTTCTCTTCAGCTGACACAGGGTGAGCAGTGCGTCACATTTCTGCCCAATTATGATCTGGAATTAGAAAACCTACTCATGTTAACACAAATACATGCATTCTAATCTCAAGCTTGATGACTGTAAACTGTAGCGTTTGGAGAACGACACAAGATCTATAGAATTCTACTATTTTGAATCAAATAGTCGTTATCGGCTAAATTTCAATGAAATGAGTATTGCTTCAATGCATTGCTACGTCAACAACAAAAAGTACTCACTTAATTACTCGATGAAACGAGGTTGGAAAAGCCTGAGATAAGCTAGACTCTCCCAATCCCAGAATACTCGATACAATACTACTTGAAATATTTTCTCTCCTACTTCGTTCCCGAAACCACAAAGAAAAGCAACAAAAATATCGACACTATGACAGTGACATTACTAACGATAACAATAAATTGTGAACTTCACGAAACAATCACTTTTATGCATGATTGGTATGAAAGAGTGGCGGACGCGCCAGGTCAGTAAGTGATTGCCAACCTGTTAGGGCTAGTTATCCGTAAGTCAAGCTTGAAACCTCCTCATAACCTGGAACCTACATAAAATCCGTAGACATCTGTAGACTCTGAGTGGCCATAAGAGAACCACTGAATTATTTGTAATATTTTGTATTTGTATTTAGAACCATCCCGTGGGATAAGGGAGGATGGTATCTGGGATGTATTATATAAACACATGCATTACAATCGAGCCCTCGTCATTTCAAGCTTTGTCCCTGTAAATTGTAGCGTTTGAAGAATCATGGAAAGTAAAAGCATACAGGTGGAATGACACTAATCTGCAGAATTCGACGGTTTTGTATCAAATAGTCGCTAAATTTTATAGGCATGAAGGCCATTCAGTTCAGTCATGTCTTCAACAATATGCTCTAACTGATCTTTTTGTTTATAGCCCACTTTTAGTCTACCAATTTCCTCATTCGTATGCAAAAATATTTCCTCAGTAAAGAACAATTTGAAGCAATCTACTAGCTTATATGCATTCCTAGCTTCGAGCACCGGTTCCGGAGACATATGAATGAAGTTCTTCATGGGAACTTCGTCAACAGCCATTTTGGGAACATTATTCCATTCAAACCCATTTTTACCACAAATGACATCTTCTGTAAACTTGATCCTGTTAGGTAAATTTGTTATGACAATGTGGGCAGCTTTTCATTTTGTGGCTCTCACATTAATGGTGCTAGGTTTATCTCTTCTGCATTTTCAATTCCCTCCAATCAACCAATTTTTTTCAATTTGGGTAGAAGTCGGGATCTGCTTCGGAATCATCTAATAATACATCAAAATTCTTCCAATCCATGCCCACAATCACTTCCCTCATCTGGATCAGCAATAGCAGCAAATATTCCTGCAGTTTCCTACTTCTCACTTTTTTTTTTAAACGACATTGTATGAATTTGTAACAACTACGAATAACAAAATAAGGAAAATTTGAAAAAAAAGTTCCACCAGTTATGCTACTCAACGATTGTACTAAAAATTTGACTCACAAAAGGCATGTGCAAGTAGTTATGAGTAACTCAAATTATTATACCAATGACGGTAGAAGTGGGTAAAATATATTACTTATAATGTAAGAGTATGGGGGATTTGAGGCCAAGCGTAGATGCCTTGACTCAAGAAAATAGCATTTTTTTCTACACAGAGCTGCTATTCTTGTGAATGCCCGCCCAAAGAGTATACAACAGGATGAACCGCTTGTGGATCGCTAAGAACCCATATATATCCATGTACACATACCTAATAACCAGAATCTAGCTAAATAGGTTACTTGTCAAATATTAATGGCCATATAGACCAATTAAACACCTCTCCATTATTATTCTAGATTACCCAATATCTGGCGTTTTCTTCCTCCGTGGCTGGGCATTCTAAAAGGTTTTTTTCAGTAACTGCATAACAATCCAAATGTATGCAACTTATTTTGTGTATATTTTTCTTCTTGTGTTGACAGTTATTCCAATCGTGAGCAAAGGGGAAACGACTGCGCCTGCCTCTTCATCAACGAGGGCGAGAGGAAATGACCATTAATTTCCATACGAAGATGGTTTAAATCCAGTTAATATCACCGGAGAAGATGACATGTACTCTTACATGAACAATCGTATGTAATGGTGTTGGGGTCGATCAACGGCAGAATGGAGATTAAACATGACAAAACTCAGATTTTCATCATTTAATTCGCAAAAAAATCGTATTAGATAAAACGGATTAGAAGACGTTATATACAATATTCTCCTTTCAAAGTCAACACTTTTAACTACCTGGCTGGGTAGATTTTATACATACACGTAACAAACCTTAGAGCGAATTGTTTATTTGAATATCACTATTTACACCATTCACGAGGGACAATACGCAAGGCACAACAGTCAGCTATGGATTGACACTGAGTTTCGTTTGTAGTTGAAAATTGAGCTCTAGGAAGAAGTAATTCGTTATAGCACTCCAAGTTAATGTAATTTTATAATACGAAAAAACTTAAGTTCGGTGCGTCTCCGCTTGTATTCAGAGTTCTAAGAATTGCCTACAGGAAGACTAGCTTCAGTACCTACCTCCTGGGATTAGTGCAATTTAATCCCGTCTATCGCATCGTCGTTGATGATCTACTGAAGGGCGGGCAAAATTATACATCACCGCTCGAAATAAAAATGGTTATTTACAGTTATCGTACAAATTCATGAAGAATTTTCAAAATCGGATTCAAAATACACTCACAACCATTAAAATTAAAGTGACAAATGTAAATTTAGAAGATTTAAAATCCACGAAGTGAAATTTTCCGTGGAGCGACAGGCGAATGTGATCACAGTTACGGGTTCTCATTGTGAACGTCGTGAAGGTAACATTTTTCGAAGTAAGGTGTAAAATTGAGGTATAGTGATTCGAAAGCGTAGAACAACACGAAAAGGGGATGAGTTTTTACCAGTTCAGTCGATTAAAAACATTTTCACGATCAAAGCTATACGTATTTTGATTAATTATAAAAATCACAGCTGAAATAGTAAAACACAATCGATTGTCTACAATTTATTCGAACTTCAATACGAGTTTAGACACGAGATTTTAACTTTCAGTGCAAACGTTTAAAAAAACTCTTCCCAAGAGGCCAGTCTGGTTCGCATTTCAAGCCCTCCATTTGTGCCTCAGCATCAGTTTTCATGGTGGTAAGGCTTGAATATGACTGAAGCCTCTTGAGCAATAAAAAGTGTTTGGTAAATAGACTAAAACAAGTCTAAATGTTTTCAATTTTACACAGTAATTTCTACCTAAATTTCATGTTATGGCCAATTTTATAGGAACTTTTTGCTGAAGAAATAAAGAAATGCTGTGATATGTTAATGATATTTACATGCTTCATTTCGTATAAAGATTGAATTTGAAAAAAAAAAAATAATAATAATAACAATTTTTGAGTTGGACAACGGTATAATAGAAAATCTTAATGAGGTCCATAATTGGCCAACAGATATGGCGAACGCATAAAAGTCGGGACGGAATATAAATTTAGTTCGAACAACAATCTTATTATCGTTTTAACACGCTGCTCCCCCTCACTCAATTCAAAAATGAAATCGTCACAAAATCTAAGAGCTCTACTTCAGTCAGGTACATCGTAGACGTAGATGAGTGATTATCTCATGGCAAATTCACAATACGTACCATCTCTTACAGAGCATAAATTACACGAGACGAGTTAAAACTAAACAAAAATATCTTGTTCTACTACGGAGATCACTCTGGGAGTCGCGGAAGATTGCTATTCGATCATATTCTCCGCGACGATTTCACCCGGGAGGTGGTGCTTCCACGATCGGAACAAATATCTGGAAAAGTAGTTAAATAAAGTGGTTAAATAAAGAAGGTTGATTCTCGGTTGGTTGGTATCCAATGAGCAGACGAGAAGTGATTAGTTTTGTGAATTCTCGTGCATTCTGTGTATTGCTGAGTTCTACTCGAAATAAAACAGGATAAATTCGCTGTTCTTCTCACATTTTTGATGATTTAATTTTGGTTAATATTGGTTCTGAAGATTTTTTTTACAGTTTTTTAAAAATAAAAACGCTAATTTGACAATTTAATATTATACCAACAATATTCAGAATATACCTATCAAGCTTGATTGGATACGACGATACAGATCTCACTTTCTCATTCCTCGAAGAAGAGGATGATATCGAAATTTATGTTGATACGAGCATCCATTCCCAGCGAATTGGTAGCTCTACAAATTTTCATGTGATAAGGATCCCGGTCTTCTACCTACTTGAAAAGTTTCCAAGATTTTTACTGGTAATCCGTAGTGGCATATATAAGGCGCAGAAGCAAAATAACCGGCCACTAGATTAGAATGGATTGTCAAAGTTAATTTTTTGATAGATCTCGGCCCCACGTAATTCACGAGTACAATCTCACATAATCTATACTTCACAATAAGAAAATAATTTTTGATGTCAACTCACTGTGAATGAGCTCACCTGGTGAATTTCCTGAGCTGCCTAAATTTGCAGTACGTGGCGCCTTGGGCTGACTCCAATTGTTGAGTTTGTATCAGGAAACCTTTTTCCTTGAATGTCTGCTCCAATTTTTCTCTCGCTAGGGATTTTCTAGATTTCTTTCTCGTTTGTTCCCGTTGATCATAGTAACGGAAGGCTCCACCTGCAAAAGTAAAAAAAAAAAGTTCATTAGCCAACAAATTTTACAAAAATGTCAGAAAATGTGACAACAATTTTTGTAGTTGAAGAAAAATGTAGAAATATGCTTATATTTCCTAGCAAATCCACACTACCTGAGTCCACGGAGAGCATTTTCTTTTCTTTGAGACTAGGAGTTGGTCCTCCTGTGAATTTGAATTTACACATGGAAGCCTGCTGTGAAGGTTGAGGAGCCACTTTGGCTTTCATGTCACGAATGCACAAGTTCAGCGGCTCGTCGAGTATCGTCGTCCCGTAGTTTTTGTAAATTAGGTGACAAATGTCCGCTTTTTTGGGCTTCCTTCCTCGCCGGGGACGGGCGTTGTTCAACGTCATTTCTCCCATGTAGGGTAGGTCTGTATATCTGGAAAACAGATTGACAAAAATGAAGGAAATGTCAAATAACAAAATACGACGCGGAGAGTCGTACCAAGAGTCAACAGAAGCGCTAACCGGAGGCACACTACTTTCTTGAATCTCAATGGTAGCTTTTGAATTATACAACAGCTCAGTTGGCATTTACCTGACTGTTGGCGGCGCAGGGGAAGGTGGTTGGCAAAGAGAGGCTTCGTAGTGATCCAAATACTCAGGAGGAAGAGCTTGGTGATGGAATTTCAACTTCCACCTCGCCTTCCTCTTACCACCACTGAAACAGAAGACAATATGTTTTACGGTGAGGCTCAACGTTTTCGGCCCAAGGTATTTCCAAGTAAAAGTGTATCCAGGAACAGATAAATCTAAAAGCGTATGTCCAAAATAGGGGATAATACGGGACGAAAGTAATGGTATTTAATTACAATGATAATTTCAGCATACATGTTCTTCATATTCTTACTTTTGTTTGTCGTTAATACTAATAGATTCATTTATTCGTTAGCAATTGATATTGTTGTATTGAAGGGGAAATTCATTATTCATAATTACGAACAATAATATTATGTAATGGGTTTTGGACGAATTAGCACTTTCACAAGGAATTTACGCGTTCTTGGGTAGCATCGAAGACAATATTTGTCCCGTTCCGGTATTCCTGTGGTCATTCCTTGCTCTGTGCTTCCGAGATAGTTCGTAACATGAATGGGGAAAAATTTCCGAAAGCCCGAACATGATCCTAGAAGCCCCTACGACACGTTACACCCGGATAACTAACCTGTGTAAATAAATCAAAAACCAAGTCACCGTTATTGGCACCGCCTGACGCATGGCATTTTCGCGTGGGCTCTTTAGTTTAAACAAGTAGCAGCAGCTCGTTGAGGGGATAACTTGCAAATAAACTGGTCTTGCCCCGCTCTCTTGAATAAACTCTAATAAATTTCGTTCGCAGGTGTCTTTTTCACGATCGAACGGAGGGGAAATCAATTTTATATTAAAAACCGATCTCGTTAGGCAGTAACCTTTTAGAACGCATGGAGAGTGGGCAATAATCGACGCCTCTGGAGCGTCTTATAATCCTATTTATTCAAAACCCGTTCCACGTTTGCTCGTGTCAGGTAGGAATCTGTAGAATTCTATCTCGGATTTAATGTGGAAATGTGACCCTGTCCTGTAAGGGAATAATCCGATTTAGAGCCTCACTGAGGATTAGCTGTGTAATGTGGGAGTAGCGTTCGTATTTTCCAACTTCGATCAAACCAGTATTATAGGTTAACCTCTGTGTTAGACGGTTTTTCAGTTTTGGTTTTTTTTTTTTTTTTTTTGTATAATTGTATAATGTTGTAAATGATTCACCCCATCTCATAATACCTTTGATTTCGTGACATAAAGAAATTGATGCTCACCCGTTGGATTTGGGACTTTCAGGGCTCGAACAACCCGGAGAAACCACTCCTTGCATCTGCAACAGAATAAAAATAATTAGTTTGTCCCATCACGAAAAGAGCAATAGGAGGCAAAGCCTAGACCCCCTAAAATCGATTACCTTGTTTTTCACCTACGAAGAAGATGTTAGGAGATACTTTTATTGACAAATATGGTGGACCGTGCCTACGTGAGAAAATGAGAAACGATGCTCACATCTCACCCCTTGACAAATTGAAAATCTTAAGGCGAAGCAGAAAAATTCGCCTATCAAACCATATTAAGGTAAAGAAGGTGTCATCTCCTTCCGTTCATGGCTCAATAAGGGAAATTGCCTCTCGAAACGATCAATTGCAATGGAAGCAATGGATTAGAGGTAAAATAAAGGCTGAGTTTTCTGATGAGACGGCAACCCTACCGGTGACGATTTAGTAGATTTTTCACAGTTGGTTCAAGTCAGAAGGCTCGTGACTTCTTTACGACGTCGTTCAGATTGCAACTAGTCCCATCTTCAGCCTCCGACGCGATCGACGTGTGGGGCCTGCGGTCAAACCATTGACAGATTTAGGACCGACATGAGGCAGAATCTTGTTTCAAAATGCCGCACAAATCGATCAGGAATGAAAACATCGACAGGCCACAGAAAAACGTGTTCGGCCGAGAAAGAGACGGAAAGGAGCGGAAAAAGGAACAAAATATATATGCCCCTTCAAGGCAAAAACGGTTGAATTTGTTAGTTGTCGCTTATGTTGGAAACTGGTAGAGGCGCTTACGATGTTATTCAGTTCAGAAGATAATGGTTTTAAGATAGAAAAAGAAGGATTAAATAGAAGGAAGCGGGCAGTTATTGGCACGTAGCTAATGGTAAAGTTGTATGTTTTAACTCCATAGTAGGAAAGTAACTTATATCAAGTTCGAAAAACCGGTTCTCGTCGACTGAGTTTCTTCGTAATGAGCGCAAAAGGGTTTTTCTCCTTCGGGAAGCTGAAGATGTCATTACGGCACAAGTGGCGTCAAGCTCCTAATCAGCTGTCTCGGCTTTCAACCGTCGCAGATTTCTACTTTAGAAAGGGAGTAAAGCAACAAATGCTGTAGAAAACTTAGCAGAAAACATAGTTGCATATGATTTGCGAAAGCCCAACTTTAACCCATACCCCTCACTCGGCTGGCTTCAATCGTTCATGTACACTTCTCAATCACTTGGGAGTCCAAAATGACACCTAATACAAGCTTTTGATCGAACTTGAAAATAAATCTTTCTCTTAATTAGCCTCGAAGGATGGTGCGCCACACGAGCTAAATACTCGTAAATCAAGAATAACAGATCATTGTGGAATAACGATGACTTTAGGGGCAATGGAAGTAGTTTTCTTTGGAAATAAATTGATTTTGAAAGTTTGAGAAATACCAAAAGTGTTTTTTCCATGTAAAATAGAGTGCCGAAGACTCCATTTGTGAAGAAAAACACGATATGTTGTTAAGTGAGACATGATCGAGGAATACCGTCTCAGTCCATAATGGAATCGATTAGAATCACGATTACACGACCTTCGTCCCCACCGGCTCAGGCTCACGCGTGTACCGAGACCTTCCTTGAAGAATAAGGGACACGGTAGAGGAATGTCTGCCACGGAATGTCTTATCTGCGCCAAACACAGGACCTCCAGTAAGGCTCGGCCCGAGACTCCCATTCTTGGCGGTTTCTGATGGCGTGATAACTAACATTCAAGTGTATTATATACAATGGAAGCGTTGTATGGTGCTGCTCTTGTTCAGTACGCAACTTTCTAAATGACGTTCAATTATTACTCAATCTTTCGTCATTGATGTCTTCCCAGTGTGGTCAGATGTTTGGTTGAATGACGCTAAATTGCTATAATCGCTTAGGTGCGTACACGGACTAGGTAAATGCAGTTAAATGCTTGCAATTAATTATGCTTGCGACCCACGCAGTTCTGTACAGTTACCGGCCAGAAGGGCTTCGGATCAACAAAAAACTCGATATCAACCTTATTGCAATGCAATTTGAGCTGCTTCATCTATGTAAATGAGATTTGGCTAACACATATTCGGTAAGTTTTTCCCGAGTACCTAATTTTAGCGCGTGTATCATCGTAGTTCCTATTCAGTTCCCGTGCAATACAATAACAGGACTTACAACCTAAGCCGATCGGAAAAAGCTGATCGGTATAAAATTCTTGTCAGTGAGTGGCTTCAAAACAAGTTAAGCCCATTCGTAGGTCAACGCGGGAGGTATTCAGCTATTTAGTTGCGATAAACATCAGCCACCAAGCGCTCTCGTCTTTAAAACTCATATTAAACTCTCAATCAGATAAGCTTTCTATTACCCTTCGAGAAAAGAAAAAAACTGCTTGAAAGCTCAATTGACTACTCAGATGGCGGTTTCCTTTCATCAGATCACAGTAAGCATACTACGAGTATCTAACGCGCGAAGTAAAATATAAGCCCAATAAGTCTGATCGACATCTCGCAGCCTCTTAATTAAAAATCGAAACGCGTGAACAGATTCTTAGGAGGTAAAGGTTTCGAAAAATAACCGGTATTTTTATAATCAGAATTTGATAAATTCGTAGATAAAACAAATTGCCTTCTGAGAATAGCTGCAGAGTACATCATACTATCTAAAACATCTTAGTATTCACGTTTTAGCTTTTAACCCTTGGACCCCGAATTAAATGATTTAGGTCCCAATTAGTGGAAGATGACTGTAGAATGTTTTTCGCTACCTACTACAATGCATTAATTTGTGAAACACTGAAGACTAAATTTAGTGAGGGAGTGGGTGTACTTTTATAGAACTCCCTCCTTTGACTGAATTCGTTTTCTAGTGCTGAGGTAATTAAAGGAGGAATTAAAACGACTGTGCACTGTGCAGCCCTTCAAAATGTAGTACTCCAAGCCACGTTTATTAGTTTGAGCTCAACTAAGAAAGTAGGCAATTGAAGTGATTAATAGAAGGATCTTCACGGTTCACCATCTAGTTGTGGATTTGTATAGTATTTCGTTGATGACCTCCACATCCTCAGAAATTATTGATTACCCCACACTGCACTTCCGACGTGGGTGGAAGGGAATAACGAGTCTGAATGCTGAAAAATGATGAAAATTACCCAAGTAATTTATTAATCAAATCAATGTTGCTCAGTCTATTTTCATTCGACTGACTTCGCACATTGTATCAGGCTATTTTAATTATTCTATTCGACAACACACCAGTGACTGAATCAATCTTACTATCCCAACCAAACCTGTGGAAATTGATATATTTAGAGCCAAAGTCCCTTATAATCAATTGAATTAAATGTCCATTTAATTTTATACCTTCGGGCAATTAAATGCTATTTCTTGATTTCCATTATGCGGTTCCCAATGTGGTCGCGAGTATTTGCGATAAATTAGAGAAATATCGTATTTTTGCTTGGTTATTCCTTGAATAATCACCCTGAATGTTCGTGGGGTATCATTTCCACTAAAGTTTGAACGATGAATCCAATGAAACGTTTCCAGTACGATTAGGTACCCATTTAAAAAGTGGGTTTTCACAATTTCCGGTACTTGGGAGTGTCGGATATCATTTTTTACTATATGTTGGACGCTAAATCGGTTGGAATTAACCCGGGACACTCTACATTCACTGTTTCCCCCCTTTTTCCATGCTCCTGGTCCTAGGTTTAAATTACGCCTTTGATTGTGTGGCATATCAGTAACCGGCGGTACTACTCAGACAGGGGGTGTACACTGCAAGAGGGTAGGTACACTTTTAATTGGATACCTGATAACTGATAAACATTCAACAAATATCCGATGAATATTATTTAAAGTATTATTAGGTTTCGTTGTAAGACACCTTGCATTTATGAGGGGAAGGTAGAGGTGTGTCGGTACAGCAGTACCGGGACTGTGTAACCGAGTCTCACATTGGAACGGTTCCAAGCAGTGACAAGACCCCGGCCTTTACCGGTACGGTTCCATGGACTGGCAAGGGTTCGGTTCGGTATCGATAAGATTGGAACTGGACCGGGAAGGTTGGAACTGGACCGATAAGCTGGACTGGACCGATAAGATCGGAACTGGACCGGGAAGGTTGGAACTGGACCGATAAGCTGGACTGGACCGGGAAGGTTGGAACTGGACCGGTAAGATCGGAACTGGACCGATAAGGTGGAGTGGACCGATAAGATCGGAACTGGACCGGGAAGGATGGAGCTGACAGCTGATTTGCGAGTGGTTCCACGGACCGGTAAGGGGTCGATTCAGTATCGATATGATCAGAACTCTTGACGGGGAAAGGTCCGATTCCGAGTTTTGTTGGACTCTGTATCCTTTTAGTGCAATTCCGATGAAATGTCTCCCTGTTGGTTGGTTATTCCTTGAATAATCAACCTATGTTTTCATGATAATGGTCAACCTCTCCGATTCGGCTCAAAATTTTTTTCTGGACGTTTCATGGTGTCTGGATCAAAAAAGGTCGATGTCCGCCGAAATGAATTTTCGAGATTTTGGGCGATCTAGGCGAGTAGGGTGTCATTTTCCACTAAATTTTGGACGCTGAATCCAATGAAACGGGTCCCAGAACGATTGGCACCCACTGGAAGAAGTTATGGGTCAAATTGGGTATATATTACCCATTTTGAATATTTGTTTTCGGGATTTCTGGTGCCTAGGCGTGTGGGGTATCATATTTCACTAAATTTTGGACCCTGAATCGATTGGAATGGGTCTGGGACCCGCCACACCCACTGTTTCCCCCATTCGAGGAATAACCAACCCGTGTGTAAGAATTTGCAGATTTTTTTTTATCAAAAGTGGCCAATGAGAGACTGTGCGTCGTTGCAACGTCAGTACCCTGCGAGCAGCATTCTCAAAAGCTGGGTTGATATTGTCTGAAAGGAGGAGCTCGCTTACCCCCAAAAGAAAACAATAGTGCTGCATTGAGAATTATTCTCATGTTTTTGTAACACTCATCTGAATTCCTTGATGAATACCTAGGGAACAGAATGATTCTCATGGGTGGGAGGGGGTAGCCACGTTACACCCTGCTGTACCGGTAATGGAACTGTACCGGTAAGTTGGAACGGTTACGTCATTGTCACTGTAACCGTTGGAACCGTTCCTAAGAATTACCTGGACCGACACACCCCTAGGGGAAGGATAACGAGGAAAATAATTATTATGGTCTTTAGAACACCTGATCCTATCTTCGTACAGCTGTACGAAAATAATTCATTTCACATTAATGGGGTTCGCAGCAAGGCGCGGTCGAGACGATCAATCATCGATATTGTCGCATTAGTTAGGCGTTGACAGGCAGGTGAGGTGACAAACCCACCGCAATTAGTCATCCTATCAATCTGAGAGGTACAAGTCGAGTAGAAGGACTTCATCGCTATTTTTCTCAACAGAACCTGAGCGCATGGGCAATAGAGAATCAAATTCATATAAGTGAATCCAACAATGTTTTGAACACTGAGTGTTCAGGGCAGCAGTCGCAAAATGGGGAAGCGCTCTCTTGTGAAACCACAGCGTAAAAGGTCCTTCCCACACGGCCTGTGATTTACGCGGAGGACCTTTGGGAGATCGTTAGCTGAGCCCATAACCTGTCAAATGCATCATTTCCGAAGCTCATTATGTGATTGCTTACGGCTCTGCTCTCGCGGGAACGGAGCATTTTTGACTCTCAAAGGGAAATCCAACTGGGATGAACGCATTCACTAAATTTGGAAATGATTGAACCGATGAAGAATATTGGACAAAACCTTATAAATCAGAATAGTGAAGGGAAATAAATTCACGATTCACTTACAGATAATTCATATCCCAAGCATTTCTCCGATTGATTTTTGATTAAGTTGTTGATTCCATCGTCGAATTATATAAAGAAGAGTGGGAATGATGAGTTTCCTGAGGAGTCTCAGTGATGTACCAAGAAAACCAGGAAACACAACCTTGATATCCCGAAGTATAAGATGTTGATACAAATTTTGAACTTTTGGGGCAGGTGTAAGACAAACAAAGATGCAAGATTTACAACGAAAACCAATTTTCGTTCGATACGAAATTTCTGTAGATTACAGCCATCACTAATCTGAAATGTCAAAGCCATAACTCGTATCTTGACAACTTCATTTCTCTGCGTGGGCTGGGGGCTTGCGGTTCCTAATCTTGTCTGATTGGGACCTTGCATTAGCATCGAAAACCACGAGCGATTTAGGCCGAGCATTAAGGCAAATACTAAGACAACATCGTTTGGTATTTTCGTTTAAAATGAAGAGCGTAGGCGTGTTCGCCCTGGAGGCCATCGTGTTTCTGGCAATAATGACTATATTTTCTTGAGTTTTCAAAACGTTGTGCACAGTGAACTACAAGATGAAACACTACCGATACCGGAGGCTGTTGTTCAGAATTAGCATACTGGGAGCGAACATCGTGATCCTGTTTACATAAGGTGAGTTGAGGGCAATCTTATGAAGCCATTTTGCTCAAAAAATCGCTGCTTCATCGATAGAAACCTGTAACCACGAACCCTGGAGCGATGAACGTTATTCCTCAGGGAAACTCGAGTAGTCGAGTTGGTCCGTATTTGGTCAAAAAATCACCTTCAAGGCTCCTTAGTTTCAACCTAGTTACATCCCATTCATCACGAAATTTCCTCTCGGGGGTCCGTTGAAGTAGTTATAAACCGTTATCGGCGGTATAACGTTTTTATTGGTCGTATTTTCAAAGTAGAGCGATTTTCGGGTGAGCGCTCGGGGGTATTGAGGAGAAATATGGCTAAAGGCGGCCCTCAGTGGGTAATTTTAAGCGTCTTTCGCTACCTCACAGCAGTTATCGGATTCTCAACCTTGAAGTGAAGGCGAGCATATATTAGGTAGGTCAATTTTTGACGAAAAGTTTTTGGGAGAAATCAACCAATAAATTTGAGATCAACAAGTGACACCATGATGGTAAAAGGACCTGTTGACCCAGATTGATAAAAATATGTTGAGCGTACGCATTAGTAGGAAATTCTGTTATGGAGCCTGTGTCGTAGAAGTAATTCCACAAAAACCGTTTGAAAATCGAACAAAATATTAAAAAATCGAGAGGCTGAACCCGTTAAAGTGAAAAACGAACCGGTAGACAGAATATACTATTGCATAGGAGGAATAACTGGCTTAAACCCTAGAATCGAGATGAACTCATTTAAGTGAGAATACTTGATGTGTTTTACAGACAGGGCTGACGATCAGGCTTTACCAAGTAAGTGTGAAGTAAATTGAATTCGTTTTAACAAAGTTAGGGGGCAGACTCACTTTCGTAACCACACTCAGCCGACATCATGTAGGTAGATCTCATTTCTCCTCTTTTCCTTTTTTGAAAAACAACCCGATCAATCCTCCAACTACCAGTGTATGAAGATATCAAGAGACAGGGCTGTCCGTTTGATGAATCGACCAACCTTCGGTGGTGGCTTTTTAATAACGTTCTCGTCTCCGTGTTAGGCACTGTGGCTCTGGCAAAAAGAACTTGAAAAGAGACAAGAGGGGGGCTACTACCGCTGGAAATGAAATCCGCCCAGTTACTGATCTGTCTTCACAAGAAGAACGTGGGCGAATTGAATCCATTTAAGTTCGTCGTTTTCCTTAAGGTCTTTTTTAGAATTGGCCAAGGATGATGGTGGTCCTGAAACGTATTTAGAATTTAGATTGACTTTGGGAGCAACGACCGAAAATCGAAATTAAGAGTATAGATGAGTTGGTGCGGCTAGATTTGGTCTGGTATTAGGCGTTTTCCCGAATAATATGTGGTAAGATTATTCGATATTATATTACGTCGGAGATTTAACATTTTGAAAGTACCATCAGCAGGTTTCTGGTCCCCGTTCAATCGAAGTATACGAAAGTTGTAATGGTCACTTGGCGGCCGGACGATGCCGGATACTCAGCGATGACCAACGTAAAAGCCTTGCAGAGATGCCCACGTGCGGCAATTACATCGGCATCGTCCGGTTCACCCACGGAACCCGATACACCGACCCCTTACCGGCTTTTGCCGACCTGATGCCCATTTAGGGCCGTGGATTAGTTAGAACGCGCCCACGGGAACCCCCTTCAACCGAAACCCCCCGTCGACACATGCACAAGTGCTCATCTCTTCTCGATGGGATTCCCAACACTTGACTTGGGATCGAACGCGTCACTATAGTAAAGTAGGAGTACCTACTTCATGGGCAACCAATTAAACCAAACTTATTGGCAAGGGACAAAGCTGGTTCTTGAAAACCTCTAGACTGTACATTCACATTTTCCTTGAAGCAAGAGTATGGGGGAAACAGTGAGTGTGGAGTGTCCAGGACTTATAATCGGTTCGGGACCCATTTCAATGAATTCAACATCCGAAATTTAGTGGAAAATTATACGCCACATTCCTAGTTCCTCCTAGGAATCCAGAAAATCGAGTTTCAAAAAACACATCGAAATTGAATTTTGAAAAAGTGAATACGTTAGCTAAATTGTTCGGTAACCCCTCTTGTGTTCATAGGTATCTACGCTAACGTTCTGCATTTCATCAAGCAGGTATAATTTTAAATAATAAAATTTTATATATGGATAATTTGGACCTTTTCTACACTACTTGGTTTAGACCTTCTCCGGCAGCCTAAATCCCCGAACGAAACCATTTATAGCTACTCGTTCGGCCCAAGACCTTCCCTTGTTTATGTCTCTTTCCAGGGCGGCTGTAAAGGGCTTTTTACATTTATTTATACTGCGTACTTCATTAGCCTATCCAGGGACGGTAGACGGGAAACGCTCTTTTAAACTACATCCCATAAAAGGCAGTGGAATAGTGGAAGGCTGTAACCATGGGGAGAAAAAAGAATGCGAGGATGGTTCGAAAAAGGAACGAGAATGAAAGAGATGAAGATAAGAAAAGAAAAATAACAGACGGAGTCGGAGGGCTCGAGTGTGCAAAAGTCGTTTCTGTTCAGTCCCACGCATAAGTTCCTTGTCTTTCACTTTTTCGCCAGGTCATGCTGACGATGTTAGGCTCTCCATCACATAAGTGTACGACTATTTCGTGGGCTCATTGTACTCAAAGGTAATTTGAGCTGTTAAGGGGTCGATAGAGCAAACAAGCGCGCTCATTCTTCCCCAAATACCTCTCAATGGTATTCGTGAAATGAAGAATTGGCTGTAACCGACTGAAACCTATCACGCCGTTTTATGGTAATACCCAAAGGATAAAGTAGATTTTCTTAGATGATCAATGACAACCCAAAAAAATGATAAATTAATTTACTAAATTGTAGGGTAAAGGAGAACATTGTGGGGAAAATCGGAAGAACGAAAGCTTAGTAATAAAAAGCTGAGGCCTGGAGGACGATTACGGTGAAGCAACATAAAACGAGAAGCACTCACCATGGCTGCTAAAATTAGCGGTTTCCCAATGATGTCCACACTCATGGTATGACATTCTGATTGTACTAATGAATTTTATATGCTGCCTTGGTCAATTCACGTAAATTGAAACTGTTGGCAAATAGCTACTTTGAGTCAAACAATTCGACTTCAAAAATAAAACTTACCTGCTTTAATTTACTATTTCCTAGGGGAGAATGGCTAGGTAAAATAAAGCAATTTAAACATTTCTAAAACATCTCCTTCCAAATTGATGATAAAACATAAGGTTCCTCATACATGCGTCCTGGCCATTACTAGCTGTAATGCCATATTTCCCGGATAATTCGGTCGCATTCGTATAATCTTCGCAAATTAAATATAATATCGGTCAAATTTATCTTATTCCCCATTACTCAGGCGAACCTTTTTAAGCCCCGGCCGCAACCCACGCATCATCTCAAAAACTAGGTTAATTATTCATATTATTCCAAAACCTCCCCACATTATACCTCGGATTTTTTTTCCTGTAGAAAACATCTCAGGGAATTTACATAAACTAACATCGCCGCGGTAGATACGTAATGACACCGTTTGTTAATTAATATCCAGCCGGAACGATTCATCTATTTGTTTGATGTTCTGGACGGTATATGACATCGTGCTCCACATCTAGAATATTGGTGTTTTCGGAGGAGGGAAACCTAATTATATTTCTAAATTTATATTCAGCGAGATCAAGAAACTATACTTGATCGGACCAGGTTCTTTTTAGTATCGTTTTGAGTCGGAAACGACAATAAATTTATATTCCACGTCGGTAAATTTACGAGCCTGGTTTTTTTGAAATTGACGAATTGATCAAGATTCAAAGGGATCGATTTATGAGGGGAATATCGATCGACCGTAACGTCAATGGCTTTGACATAATATATTGCTTCATTAGACGAATTATCATATTCATGTTTGATATTATGAGGCAAGGAAATTTATAATGGTCGGCAAAAATGTATCAAAAGAGGCGAGAGTGGCACCGCGACGATGAAAAATCGATGAGACGTTTCGCTCAAAGTGGTCATTTGGAAATGAATCAAATGGTGAAAATGAAAGTCAGGTGGCGCAAAAACGGAATTATGAATCGATAACGTAAAGGGGAGCTGCGCTTCCAAGCTTAGTTCCAAAAGATTGTGTCTATGTTTGAAAGCAAATTAAATTTCCTCGAAGAAATGTGAACAAGATATACAAGGTGGCAGACACAAGACCGGTAGCTCCAACTTTGCTAGTTTCATTGTATGTAAATGTTGGATTTTGAAGTTGCCATTAGGGCGCATTATGAGCGCCCTATCGCCGGCTTCGACGCCTCAAGTGCCAGTACTTTACTAGAAGCTTTACACGATAGAAAGGTCTGGTTATGTTTCGTTTGATGAGTTCTCAGGTGATGGACAAAAGTAATTGTTGATGTTTTGTAGGACAAAGGATACAATTCGGAAGTACCGTAGAACCTGTATTAACCGATTGAGCGTTAAACCGTACTTATTATTTATATATTTTTACAATAGTCAACACTTCAACTCAGGCAGTAGAATTTCGGCCTAACGAAAAAAGTGCAGTGTGCACTCTACTCTAGTAAGCGGCAATCGTGTCATGGAACCAATCAGAATCGATTAAACGCCCAACATACGAAAACAAATCGATTTTTGATACCTCACCTCAGGTATCCTTAAAAAACGTTCAATAACCATTTTTGTTTGTGTATTAATCGGTCCAATTTTTCGCGAGCTATCGAATGGCAATCGATTTCGCATCTTAAGTCCAACAAACAGTTGGAAAACCCCGCTCGCTTTCAAAATCTTGAGACCCTATTTTCAATACTTCCCCTGCCTGTGATAAATTTTGAAGCGCAATTAAGGCGCAAAATAACATTTATGGGTAAAAATTTTCATCGTACTTATTCATTAATTTTATTTTTTCAACAGTTAGCTACTTACTCATAATTTCAACTATTCGATTTTTTTCAGACTACCCGTCGACACACCAACTCTCCCCGCCCATGTTACTTCTAGCATCGAGGGTGCATACAATGATCAAGGATAGAAACCACTACTGTCGAGGGACATAATTAAAGAATAAATCGTAGATGGTATATGCCAGAAAGCAAACCTTAACAAAATATTTACACGCATTGCTGATATCGTGCCAAATATTGCTTGAGAAAAAAACTAGGACGATGAGTCCTGATTTATACTCTCTTCTTTATAAAAGCTGTTGGTAAACAACGCGAGTGGAGATATCGCGTTTAAATAAGGCTCTATCAGGGAGATTCTTCTCATAGAAGGTAGACGAGAGGTTTAATGAACTAGAACACTACTCTGGTGTCGAGTTACTGAGTAAACAACGAAGGAAAGTTTCTCGATTGAAAAACCGGCTATTTAGAGATGGAGACGCATACCGTACGAAATAGGCATCTAAAATTAGAAGCTAACAACTGAATATTGGATCTTCCCAGCATCAAGACTTCTCAATTACGTTTTACATAGAAATAGAGAAAACTAAATGTTAATTTCGGTCGTGCAACAGCCTCAGAACCAACTATTATTTACGACTCGGGTCACTTGCATTTCTTCTTGTGTTATATTTTATTTCCCCTGAGTATACAATCAGGCCTCGGGGACCTCTATAAAATCCGACGTAGGCAGGACAGTTCCGTTGAATATAAGACTCTAGAAGAGTCCCGAGTAGGCGTCAAAAACGCGTCCGTGAGATGAAATTCCTCAAGAAGGAGCGGTCTTTTCCTTCTCGACCATCGCTCCTAATAGAAATCTCTACTGAATATGAGACTTGATTAGCTTATGGGGACAGCTCTAATCGGTGATAAACTTATAGGGTGTGATTAAAATTAACGCTATTTACAGGAGCAGTAGATGGGTATTGAAACAGAAATCAATCACAATTTAAAGAAAAATGACCAAAATTCAATGACCGATATCTAATCAGGGGAAAAAATGTTGATTCAAAAGTTTCTTGTGTCTTTGAGGTCCCCCGAGTGCTTAGTAAAGTGAAGGATCCCACTCATCATAGCATCCGAAATTCAATGGTATATTATCAAGGTACTACACTCCCACAAATCATCTTTCCTCCTGAATGTTGGAAACTTTAATTTTGATATATTTTTTTCATATGCAAACGCGAACGCGCTACGTATCAATTTTCCTTGGTGTGTTGTGATCGAGTTTGCAATGCATTAGGCACAAATCAAATCCAAATGGGGTCGTTGAGCGGAATTAAGTTTTTTTAGCATTCCAAATTAAATTGATTGCCTGGGTGAATAAGGAATCTCCATAAAAGAGAAAGCAGACTTTCCGTCCACAGTTTGTCCCTTTCTTCAGGAATCCACACTCCCCCATATTTTTTCAAATATTTTTTATAAAGTTTTTGAAAGAGATCGAGGAGTGTGGTGCGAATTCACCACCAATCAATGAATGAATCAGTGAATCACTTATTAGTGAATCCATTCACAATGTTTACCGTATACGAGGTGTTCCACGATTTGTTCTTCCCCTTCTAAAATCGTCCAAATGGGAGTGGAAAAGAAACTTTTTTTTTGTCTTCATATTTTTTTGAAGGTTTTTAAGTATCATATTTGTGCACACCGCGTAACTGCGCTTCCATGCTCAAGTTACACCAACTTTCTTCATATAATAGGAACCCCAAATCTTTAATTCAGATTCGGAATCTACCAAAAATGTCTTGAAAATTTGATACCCCAACCAATTTTTTTTTTATGCGCGCTTTTTCAACGCTAGTTAACGAGATACTATCCGTTTTCTTTTTCAACCCAATAATGACTGAAATGTGTTCATTTCGCGTGTGAATATCATCTTTTTCAGTGCGGGTGTTTGCGCATACAATTTTTTAGGATTGTGGTTTTTCATCCACTATTTGATATATATTGAGTTGCGCAAATTTGTGTGCTCGCTGAACCAGTTGCGCGCAATAAAGAAAAAATGATTGAGGGATCAAATTTTTAATGCAATTTAGGGCAGAAATTTGCAATAAAAAATTTGGGTTCCCATTAAAAGTATGAAAAGTTGGTGTATTTGTGCTCCCATTTGGATGATTTTAGGAGGGGGGAACAGCTCGTAAAACACCCTGTATTCCTGAAAAAAAAAAAAAAAAAAAAAACATACGAATTGAAGAACGCATTATTATTATGACACAAGACACACCTCTCCTCAATTGTCTATCTAATCTCAATTTATTCGAAAATTGACAATCTTTATGCATTTTGTAGGTCAATCAAAACGTGGTCCAAAAAAGGGACAAGGGAGTTAAGTGGGACGCGAGATTCTAAACATGTACAATGGTAACAATTAGCATTTGTCCGTGTTTGTTTTAGTGGGAGACACTCGAATTGAATACGGAATAAATTATTTTAATGAAACAAGTAACTGGAAAAGAGCTTGAAAATGATAAGAATCAATTGAGAATGAGCTCTTATGTTCGGCAAAATATCACTTTAGACGTGACCTCCCACCTAAAGTTCATTTTACACCACTGAAACACCAACGTGCTTCGATTACTCGGACGATAATTCTATCAACGTTTCTCGAGAACAGAAAAGGTTTATATAAGCCTGATAATAATTTTGATTAGCAACTCGCCAATCGCACGGACCTTCCAAAACGTCCTACGCATCTTTTCCTAAAAACGCCGCTGGAGAAGTGGAAATTTATCGCGTTTTCATTCGACTCCTGGCGACCTAGTTTGTCGAAAAATACCGAGGCTGCTGTTTGTACCAAGGCGCTTCACTACCTACACGTACCAGCGAGAAGTGGGTTAATCGCTTAATATGCGCATTAAATTAAAAATGAATGGTCAACGTGGTTAGATAATGAGGTACGAAGCTCGAGTGCACTGTAAGTACAAAATAGCTTCCAGCCTTAAAATTTCAAATGCTTTACCGGGAAATCTAGCCTTGTCGAAAGGAATGTAGAACCGAATAGGTACATTCCGACATATAACTTGGTGTTGTCGGTCAACACATGGAGGCGATGCACGAATATATTAGATTTATTTCCGCTGTAAGGACGATTCTAAGTAATGAATATCCTCGTTATTATAATATTTCAAGTTTTCTAAAATGTTAAAAGCATAGAATTCGTTTTTTCTTCGAGTTTGACTATAAAAACGGCGAAAACCTGAATAATTTCTGGAGAATCAATTCTTGCTTTTTAGAAACAGTAAATTAGCACTTGAAATTTGTCATTCTCGTAGGCAAGCAGAAGAATTTTTTTCGAATGATAGGAAAAACGAGTAAAATCCTATGTTACCCGTCGCACTTGGTGGACATTTCAAGATCGAATCTTCCTAGCTTTTTGTCGTAGGCTCTCGGACGAACTGTCACAACTGAAAATATGACGTCCGGCAGAGTCCGCGCGGGTTTTATCTGATGTTACCACTTTTTGCTGGCCAACACCATGAAGAGCTGAAGAACTCCCGTCAATGGCAATTCCCCAGCTCTCATCCCAGGGATCAGATGATTATCGGCATACAACGTCTGCCTACCCCCCCAGCATTGAAACAAAATGAACAACAGAGGGGGTGATTCCGTTAGATAAGTTGAATGGAATGCGTTCACTCGGAAGAAAAAAATATGGCGTCACGCAGTGCACAAAGGTTATTGTATTTTTGGAAGTTAATGGTGGCCGTGGAATGGCTAACTACATGATGTTAAATTCATGTTTATTGTTTGTAAGCTCTTTTTTCTCCCTCATTATGTGTTCAACGATGGGCTTATATTCTCACGCTTTCTTTTTCTGAAGATTACATATTTCCCTCTTCAATTTTCCCCTTCAAATTGTAGCTCAGGGCCTTCTAATACAAGCTCCAAGGACGAACAAGACAGGATAAATTGCCTCTTGCGGCTGTCGAATGTGCTATTCTAAAGATAGAATATCTGCGTTCTGAGTGACAAAAAATATATAAAGTTGGAAAAACCGATTAAGGAGCTCACAGAAATAATCTCTGAGCGAATGAAGAACTGTGGACAGGTATTAGTTAAGTAGAATGCAGTATAATTCCCACAAACAGCCTTCCATTAGCGTATCTTGACTTAGGCGTCAGTTTCCTTTTTTTCATACGTCAAGTCGGGTTTACCCGAACAACTTCATCGTGAGCCTTTGATTGCAGATGTGCATATAAAAGTGGCAGGAGCCGAGCCTAATTAACTATCAAAGAGGCACTAAGATAAGACTCAATGGACGCGGTAACTCAAACGCTAAGGTAGTAGATTCACATTTGCCAGTAGATATCGCCCAGCAAATGGATGGTGAATGTACAAAATTTTAATTGTGTTCGAGTAACAGTATGTACTCGTAAATTGTGAGGAAATCTCTTTCCACGAAAAGACGGACTATCTTTATTTACGAAAGCCATTCCACGAAATCTTCCTTCTTTGATTCATGTAATGCTGTCATTTTTCCAAAAAATGCTGCAAAAGTCAAAATTCATGAAAACGTTAAAGATTTCAAATCTGAGATAAGAAGTGAGGGTCCTCTATTCTGTGGAGCGTTCGAGGGTCGCATCATTATTTCGTTCCAGATTGTATGCAACTATAGTATGGATAATTTAGGATCCGGCTCGGAATTGTTCAAAAATTGTGCATCTTGAGACAACTGAGATTGAGATCAGATGAGAAATACCTATGAATCTGCTGAAATTGATCTGGTTTCGAAAGTGATAGAAAGGTTCAGGTTTTGATAACATGAGGAAATAAAATCTGCAGCCTCCACTGGAACCATCGAAACTACTCGCATTAGTGAAATATGTGGTCAGCATATTCCGCATATACGTCAAGCAGACGTGTCAGATGGTTTGGTTATAAAATGTAAGAATTCTCAAACGGAAAAGGAATAAACCTCTTTCTTCCTTTCAACAGAAAAAAAAGATTCCGTAATAAAATACCTCAGAGAAGACATCCTGAAGGTGAAAACGTGATGACACTGTTGTCCTCTAGCCTCCCAAAATAGGAAATAGAGTTGGGAATAGTTGAAAAAAGCCGGTTTCCTCCGATAAGAAAAAAGGTCACAAGAGCTTTTTCTACTATTTGTTAACGGGACCAAGAGTTCGGCGTTTAGATTTATGTGGGTCCTAGGAGGATGATAAGAGCGTGTTGGGACATCATAGAAGCGACGGCAGCCTAGCTGTCAAATCGACAAAATCTTATTGCAAAATTTTACTGCCCAGCCTGTGTTGAACCGACGAAATCAAACTTACAATCGGAATATGGTGCATGAAGTCGCTCTCCATTAGATTGCACTCTTTTAATGCCGTTTTGACTTCAGCGAAACTGGCAGTACTTAGTTGTCCACGCTATACGATACTTCATGAGCGACAATTGAAATTTTTAAGAAATTTTTGAGTTGAGACCTGCGTGCGTAGGTTCGTCTTGTACGGCAGCCCCTGAACTCAAGTTCTTCGGTCCTTGGAAGCCGATTTATGTGCAGACAATTCAAACTGGATACCGTGGGTGCTAAAGAGGATGCAAATTCATACCTTTCATCGGACGAATCAGTCCAGTGCGGCCAAAAATGGGAGAAGGTAAGGTTGGATATGGAAATCTCTCTTTATTGATGACCGCAGTGAATACATCACAATAAAGGAGCGAGAAAACGATCTTTATGGGGGTTTCGTTAGGCTAACGATCTTGAGGAAGGGAAAGGACGTTGCGTAATGCATGCACCGGACGCGCGCGTACAGAAAAGAACTTCTTCATATTGCTCCAGTTGCCATGTACGACCAATGTATGCTAGGCCCGTCCCACCAGAGGCCACTCAAAGCCTTCCCGTCCCGTCCGTCCCTGATCCTTCTGTATTTTTAAACAGGGAATCAAAAACCCCAAGCGGCAAAGGAAGAAAACTCGAGTCATTGTCAGGCCCGACGCAAGACCCAACGAATTGGACAGAATTTATTCCTACCGATATCGAGTCGTCGGCACGAAAAAGGGAGTAACTGCCCGAGGAAACTGGGTAAGCTTCTTTGTGTTTTTCCATTTCCTCTTTATCTTTTCGAAAGCCGAAGAGCGGAGAGATAGAAAGAAAAATAATTAGAGCTCCCCGGTGAGGAGTTGTAGATCCCGAGGCGGGAAAGGCGGCAAAAAACCGTTTTCAGTCGATTCAAAAATACTGATGCTCATCAGTAATGCCGCGTGTGTAGTAGGGAGGAAGTCAGGCAAAAACAGGTGAATGGTAACCGTAGTATCCGAGGGGACAGTGGGGATAGATAGGTCCATCTAAGGAGTCAGTAGTCTGCGATACGTTCGACAAGATCGCGGAAAGGTTGGAATCGCTGGAGCCAGGAAATCGTGAAACTGAAGAATTTCGAAGTGGTCACCTACTGGATGGGACAACGAGTAGATTGATCACAAACGCCCTTACCGGAAAATCACGCAACATTTCTGCTCTGAGAAAGAAAATCTTGAAGGTGTTTTATCATGATTTCACTACCTTCTCCTCAATCCTTCTGCAAACCAGATTCATTAATTCATTTGGTTTAATTACTGAAGAAAGGTTTAACCTTCTCTTTCACCTTTCCTAGATGAATGTACTAATTAGTATTGCTGCTATATAATTATTTGTCTTGTGACGATGACGAGAGTCGTGTCCGCTAGCCAAGAGGTGAAACTTTTTATTTATTAGGCATGTACTAGAAGGAATAGGTCAATGAGAATGTTAAAGACTTGAATTCCCCAATCTTCAGGTTTAGATGAAAGTGAAGCATCACTCGTTAATCTCCGCACGAATCTCAAAACCTCATTTTTTCCAATACCTTCCCTCTTTCAAGCGATTGGCCAGACAATGAGCCACTGGAGCCCAATCAGATATAAATTTTTCTAAGCGCTTCGTAGGGCACATTTGCCTGACATAAATTTTGGATTTCTAACGTACACTCATTAACACGTAAGAAAGCGTACTTTTCCCGTAAAGAAAATAAACCAGAAGTAGGTGATGAAATAATAAATAATGTTTCTCAATGAAACGATCGAAAGTGACCTGAATATCTGAATCCAGCAACCTCAGCGACAAGATTAAAAATCCATCGAATTTCTACCGGGCGATAAAATTTGGAGCACGTTGGACGGCTTTGAGGAATTCAACACATGTCCCTGTACCGTGGGAATCTCCGTAAAAAGGATTTCTCAACTATGAAGAGCACGGTAACATAAAAAGAAGAGCGAGAAATTGTAGGCTTGCGAAGAATGCAGAGGAGCTTCAAAATTAGCTCAACCTTTCAACAGTAGAATTTCTTGCCTAAAATGGCGAGGGCGCATAACTTCACACGGAACTCGATCGGTATGTCGTAGGAGTCTTCGGAAGGTCGGAATAATGAGAGGTCTTTTTCCATCAGCTTCGAAACGAAAAACCGACAGACAGTAGTATCTTGATGCGCTCTCAAAATAAAAGCCACGAAAATCCGGACATTAGGTATAAATAAGCAGTAACAATCATTCAACAGCATTTCCGTTCGTAAGCCTAATGACAGGACGTCCGTTCAAATAACGCCCTCTCGAAAAGGAGATCGACTGCTGCTATAAAAACGATTGCTGATTTTTATTTTTGATAGCGAAGGAAGGACCTTTAGCTCCTTTTTGAAAGAAACCCCGAAGGATATAAAAGGCGGGTGCGATCTTTCCAGAAGAAGACAAATTGGCTCGGGGAATGACAAGCCCTACCGTCCAATACCACACCGACGCGAGCAAAAAATGAGCAGCTGGGGAAAAAGTCGACTTTTAATTATCTTTCAACTCTCCAAATACAGCGAAGGTTTTTCTATATCGATCGGTTATGAATATCGACGTAATACATTATACATTACGTCGTTTAATTAAAAATGATGATTGATTAAGTGCAAATTAATCGTGACACAGAGTGAACTAATGGGGACAGTTTCTTCCGTTGGAGTCGTTTTTAATTAAATTTCAACCGCTTTGTTTTTGGCTATTTAAGAATAATACAGTTTTCTTTTCCATTTTCAACTTTACTGTGGCTAATGAGAGGGAGATATCAGAATGAAAGTACGCAAAAATTGAGCTTGCACTAGGCTATGCTGACAAAATTTCCTCAAATTTCTACGTAGGTAATTTGTGACCTTTCTAGCACCACACGAGATGCATGGCAACTTTTAAATCGGTATTTATTGCGATAATAACTTCTCCTTCGCTCACGGTTCGTAAAATTAACTAGACGAAAAAAAAAAATGTAAGAAATTTAGGTTACTTTCATTAAAACTCGACGACTTCAAGTCTTAAGCTCAGTTTCCGTTCCAATCTCCCACGGGAAGTCGAGCTGTCAAACGAAAATTAAACCGTCTAAAATCACACAACCTTTTGCAACGGCATGTTCCCGTTTGACACGAAAATCCGGTCAATTAACGTCGAAAACTTAATCAACCGGTCGACTGAAAATCGGTCAACTTCTTGTCGTTGACAACAATGACAACCGGTCACTGATTATGAAGTCGACCGGTCATTTCGACGATTTATATTTCCATCTTTAGGGGCGCCTTTTAAAGAGTCTTTTGTAATCCGAGAAATCGTTGGAGGGCTCGAAACAGACAGAAATGGCAATTTTTGAGAAAGTGAATGAATTGTAATGTTAATAGTCATCATGAAACAGACGTTCAAGTGTAAATAAAAGGCGTAGTAAACTTTTTTTTTTTTTTAAGATCAAAATGGTAGTGAAAATGACAAAAAGAGGGCGGAATTCATTCAAAGCAGTTACCAAAAAGGGAATTGGCAAAAGTAGAATGAGAGCTGAGTTTTTAGTAAGAAGCATTGAATTTCCTATTCAACAATACAGCAAAAGACAAATAACAGTATTCGTTATTTACTCCAACAAATTAGATATGGAAGATACAAAGGGCATCAAAAGCTTCAAACACCCACTATCTCCTACTTAACTATATTCAGCCTAATCAATCAGTTTCCAGGCGAGTAGATGCCAAACCTGAATTCATTACCCCAACTGCGCTAGAATCGTCCCTAGCTAGATTGCAGCACGTCGAGGGTTAAATTTAAAGAATAATTATGATGAGTGAATAAATGAGAAAGAAAAAAATTTCAAAAGTTAAATGTGTTCTGCTTTTATTGCATTTTCATAAACATTTGAACGGAGATGACAACAGATAACAATTTTTGCCGCAACTAATTTGCACTTTATCATAAATACTTGAAACTTGGAGTTGATTTGAAAGACAAAAAGTTCTCAGTAAACCCATCAAAGTTTAATAATGGAGGAATTTCAACTCGTAAAGTTTTCTTAGTGCTCAGACTTGTCAAAAGAGTTCATTTCTGTCGTTCGCCATTTCCTCGAAACGTGAGTGAAGAGGAAATTAACTGAAACTGATCTAGCGTGGACCACTTGCTTAGCGTTGATGAAGACTAACCATTTCCAATTTGTTCTTGCTAACTGGATGATGGGGCATTCGTGCTCTCCGAATTTTCGCCTCTTTACAGAGTATTCAGGGAGGTTGAAAACTTATTCGACTTTTTCAAACTCTAGGATAGCACGTCTCCTCTGCGCCTCGGCATGTCAATGAGTCAATCAAACGTAGACAGACTGAGATCTCTTCAGACTATTGTTTAATTGGGATAATCGGCCGCCGGACGCCACCGCCTTTTTGCTCGAGTTTTAGGGCCGCGGCAATGCTAAGCACGTCATCAGGCCTGATCCAATTGTTAATTATTTTGCCTTTACTTTGAGAAATAAAAGAACCGTGTCCCAAGACGGGCAAGGCTGTTTGTGGTTGGTCGGTACAGGGACGCATTGAATTTCATAGGACACCGGTTTGACTGTCAAGGCGGCTGTTGTCAAGGTGGTTTAAAATAAGGTAGGAAAAGTTCAGGCTTTAGCACGCACCAGGCAGGACATGGAATATGGATGTCCTGTATCTACTAGAAGTACCTATCCAATCATCCAGAAAATCAAAAAATAGTACGATTTCAATTATGAACGGGCCTGGAGCTACACGGGGTTTGGGATTCAGCACAGAAGAAGATTCAGCCACAAATGGCACTCAAGCTGATTATTCGGCTGATGCAACGCTCCCTGTATTCAATAGAAGAAAATATTTCATCACAAAGGTAGCAAATAACTTCGTGCGTAGGTTATATATCGTGAAACAGAGGCGATGCAGTGAATTGTTGTGGAAGACCTCAGAAAAGGTTTTGTTACTCGGATTGAACCTCTTCTCTTCTTCGACTTTATATGGGCAAGTTCCGCGTTATTTCACGCTCGCACTCGCATTTTACCTTCCCGGTGTCTGGTCGGGCTCCCTTTCCGAATTCCAGAGTTCCCGACCAACCATCGCCGATCTCCATCTCAATCGTCGCAAGGTCACAACGAGACTCAAGGCCTGCTATCAACTCCCCGCTTCGAAAAATGGCTCTAACCCGAGAACGAAGCCTTTATTTCACCATCTACATGCAAGCGTTATATTTCTTTTGATTGTCTTTTAGTAGATAATCATTCACAGTACAAAATGCATACGTTTTGGGCAAAGTAGAGAGGCATCTACCTCAGGCACAAAAGCATAATGTGTATGCATTGTTCAGAGTACAAAAACCACAACGGATTTCTTAATACATTTATCTAACCTGATACATATATATCATCACTATCACGATAAATTAATCTAGCACACAACTGTGTTAAATTTCCTTCAGAAGAATCTTAGCTCACTGCCAACTCAACACGGTCGTTGGACTTTCATATAATTATCTACGCGGTTCTGATTCATGACCTAACCCGGGCGGTTATACTCACCTACGCGCGGCTCCAGGAGGATCTTCCTCCTACGACTGAAGATTTTGAAATGAAAAAATAAAACTCTTTGCGAAGCAAACAAATCGCAAAAGTCAAAAGTAGATTCGAGAAGTGATGTCATTGACTGCAGAAACAAGCCCGAGAAGAAGATGCTATGGCTTGAGTGAATAAGCAAAACTAACAAAGTTTTGTAACATCGCGATACATTCATATGCAAATTTTGGGGGCCGAGAGCCGAGATGAAAAGTTGAGAACAAATTCGGCTTTGTTGCAAACGAAGAGAACGAGAATACTAATCATCTTAAGCAGAAGAAGTGTTCAGTCATTCGCTCTATTTGGAATCTGCTTGGGTGGTAAGCGTCCAGCTCGGCGTTCAATTTGAAATGTACATTTTACACCGACGGACGGGATATTTTTGAATTAGATTGTACGCCATAGGAAATCACTCATCTCCGGTGACCTTCCAGAAGAACAGCGTAATTTCCTGTCGACCGCGGAAAGTTATTGTTCATCAAATAGATGCGGTTGAATGGCCGGTAAATGTTGTCGCGGAGAGAATTTATTTATCGTGTTGAGAGGGTGTTTGGTTGCAGTGGCTGCGACGAGTTGCTGAATCAAATTGCTTAAAGAAAGAAGAATATCCTGTCCACAACATAATTCATCCGTCAATACTACTTTCTTTGAGAAGCAATTTACGACCATTGAACGGCTGCAATTGTTAAACTCTATACTACTATACTATACTATAACTTGATTTGAGATGGTTTGGTAACATCCAATCCACCCCCTAAATCCAACCATGCGTTTCCATATCCAAATACAAATAACAAAACCGACTATAAATAAGGAGAAATAATAATAGGAGAAAACTTCGGTAGAAAGGTTGGAAGTGGCCCAGAACCCCTCCGTCAAGTCCTCTTTCAAAAGTATGGCCTAAGCCGAATATTTCGAGCTCCAAAAGGGATAAACGTCACCCGATAGCCAGCGCTCATGGACTGAAATAGAACGGGAGAAATGGCCCGAAGTTGGCAGCTTTGGAATTCTCGACTCGTATTCCACAGGCGGTGGAGCGGTAAAGTGCAGTCTTGTTTTGCATGAGATTGCCAAATATATAAATTAATGAGATAAAAGGAAAAATTTTCCGAGAAATGCACAACGCAACGTACAGTTCAAATGTATAAAAGTCCCAAAAGATGTGGAGCAATTAAATAACGAGTCTATGCGATTCAACAAATACAAAGAAATCGTTGAGCATTCAGTCAGTTCAGTTCACATGCTCATCAAATCCTATGAAATCAGCCCTTCAAAGGGTTCTAAAATTTTTACCGCTCAACCGTTTTCTTTCCGACTTCACCGTCGAAAACCTTATTGCGAGCAGGGGGATACTTTACGAGTTGAACGAGCATCCAGGCGCGTGATGGCTACTTGATACCATATCCGGACCGGCTATGGGACTTACTTTGCCTTAATAAGGCGGCAAATCAAATGAGCCTTCTCTCCTGGGTTGTTTTTTCTTCATTCAGGCCCTTGCCCAACCGTGGGAGTTGTCGGGCAGTTTTAATATCTCTATCAAAGAACAGGGTAACCCTATTTGGAAGGCGGAGCCTTAAACGTCTGCACCGTGAACCAGCGGGGGTCGAATTTTTCAATATTGTTTCTCATCAGCAAAAACTGTTATCGAGGCTCTCATCTTGAATAGTTATTGATGGATTCATTTATGTCCTTCCATCGACTTATTTCCCATCAATATATCGGCTTGGGGCGTTAGCGATGAGCTAAAGACTGGATCCCCCTTTGAAGAAACTGTATGCACAGGGAAAATCTACAAACCTTGTGAAGGGATGTCGATAAACTAACTTTAATTTAACAGTTTGAAGGATTTAGTCAGTATCAGACCTTCACAGCTATTCACTTTCGAGAAATTCCTATTTCGTTCGCCAACAAGTAGACGGTTATTTCGTTCCTTCAATTTTAGTTGCCCATTCCCCATGCCTCTTATGGATTATCAACGTTGAGAGGTGATGAGTGTGTTTGTGGCAAAGAGGATTGAATCGTTCCCACGAAGTACGACCCTCTGACGTAATGGTATCCCTAACCTACCTGCTACAAAATCGTAGGTTAGTTCATCTCTTCAGGGGAGGCAGGATATCGAACGCTACGTCAGTTATCGTATTTACACATTTTAACGCTTGAAGTAAGCATTGAAAGATTGATCCCATGGCATTTCCACGTCTCGAATTTTTTCTCCGTTTTGATATTATTACTACCGAATCGAGTTTTCTCCCCACTTTAGTTCGCAACGAATCAGAATTTGTGTATTAATAGGCTCAGAAAAGGAAACCTGAAGAGGACTGAGTCACTACAAGATGGTAGCCAAAAAATTAATTGAAATTCAGAGCTGGGAAGGGTGGCTCAAAGTTTGAAATTCAAGAGGCAGGCGACGAAGGCACAAATGACTACTGTCATTTCCTTATCCTTTACGAAGAAGAGATGCCAACTAAACCATGTTTTTCATCCTCACTCAATCAGAATCTACCCAAATATGTCACTTCATTCTCGTGTACACGGTTTTGAAATAGGTAGGCTACATTTACATACTTAGAAAACGTTGAGATCTCATATAGTATTACCATCTTCTAATTTTTTTCATTATGATTTCTCATTGCGTCCGGATGAGCCCTTCATATCAGCTAATGATAACATAGAGGATACACCCGAATAAGGGTAACTCGTTTGAAAGAACTTTTAACCTCTGCACTGACAAGTGGCTGAATCACACCCATTAGCTCCGTTATATTAGTCATCTCATCAGAAATCGCGATTAGTCAGTTCCCAACGGACGGCACCTTTTCATTACGACGTCCCGAAAGCTCGTAAGGAAGCCCAGGCTGAAGTTTAAACGTCGTTGACTTGTTTTGAGAAAATGACTTTTAAAAAACCTTCATTTGCATGTTTCGAATAATTTCAGCCGCCTTCCCCCGGCCGTGTCTATCTTAGACGGTTTCTACCTAATAAGGTGTAATGGAGTCTCATCTCGAGTAGGACCAGTAGCCGGGTGAATTAGCGGAGAAGAACGATTTTGAAAGACTTTAATTATCGTCAATCGAGACGCTAAACTCGACTTCTGAGAGCTTTCAACAGATGAGAAAATTTTCAAAGAAATGTGTTCAAAAGTGTGTATACAGGCATTACGTAACTTTGTGGTGTGCCAAAAAGTACGAGCAGACAGAGTCTGCAGATCTGATAAAAGAGATCTAATTCAAAAGAGATCTGAGAAAAGAGATCTAATTTATTAGATTTGAAGCTTTTGAGGGAGTGAGCGAAGGATTCTCTCCGCTCATCTGATTTTGAGGACTGATAATGAGGACTTATGCCGTCATCGTGATTTTGAGAGCTTTCGAGCTCGGCCGATGATGGCTCAAAAAATCGCCGTAAAAATCCCTGGTAACCATCTAAAGGGCTCCTGATGAAATAATACGCAAAGACATCGTCATTTCGATTCTCAGAAACCAGATACAAAGATTCGGCTAAATCTACTCCATATCAGTACGTAACCTAGTGAATCTGGAACAATCGTCCGCTGACTCCGCACTTATAGTAAAGAGGAAAAGAAACACTCGGCACTTAACATGACCGTTCTTGACTTCTACCAATTTTTCAAAAGGTGAGAAGGTGAAAAACAAAGTTTTGTTCAGACGGATAAGGTGCTCAGAGCATTGCGTTACAATATGCGACTATATGGTCAAGCCGGGGGTGTGGAACCCTCCGTATCCGTATACAAACAATGTTCGAACCGTATATGAACTCGTATTGTGTTTTTGAAGCGTCGAGTATCGGAGACAAACGTTCCACCGAACAAGGAAATGTCGTGGAGGTGATGGGAAAAATTCGTTGGGACGTCTCGAGACTTGACTAGGGGAGTAATGGATATGGATACGTAAAGGAACAGTAGGTTACTACAGGAAATCCTCAATAGAATCATATCGCTAAACTTTTTTCGAGAATTTCGGAAGTAAACAGACCTACATCCCTGCTGGTTCTCTTGTCGGAGAGAATCACAGCTACACGTTCGAACAGCCAAAGAGCTACTTTCCTTTGATTAATTTCTGTATTTAGCCAAAACCAGTTTTCAACTAGTTTTAGGAGATAACAAGGATAATACAAAGCTGCTTTAGAAGCACTACCCGCACTTGACTGCCACGTTGTACAGAGACGTCGAAGTGGATAATAGCGGATAAAATAGCAATCAGCTTGTTAAATACGCCATAATGATCGCGAATAATCCCTTACCTTTTACTGCGATAGGTTTATTTCGGATTCAAATTAAAATAATTTTCGTAATGAGTTGACAAAAACCTTGGAGCCTGAACAATGATCTCAACTGGGAGGCCTCCTAATGAATTACGAAAAAACCACAACCCACTAAAAGACAGCAATCAAACAATTACGAGAGTTATCATCTCACGAATAACAAGAGGTCTAGACGTGCATAATAACACAAGCTCAAATCACATATTCGGAGCCGAGAGGGGTCGGGGGTACCCTGATAACCTATTGTTCTCCTTTCGTCCTCATCTTGTTCTCCTGTTCAGTGTGCACCTTATTATCTTGTTCTCCGCTCTTTGAGGGGAAACAATGACCCAAATACTGATCGAGGGCGCAGGCTCACGACGATAACCGCGCACCATGTCCGAATAAGGGAAACGATTTGTACTGTAGGTCGTAAAACGGGAATGTCAGAAAGACAATAATATAAGTAATGAAGATAACCTGACGTTTTAACTATCCGTAGTATTTGAATGATACACACGCGACGGCAGAACAAAATGAATGAGTTGTGCAGTCAAAATGTGTATCTTGAAATTGTATCTTGGGGCTTTTAGGCAACGGCGTGTGGGGGCCATAATTATATTTTTTAAAAAAATTACGCGGGAATCAATCGAGAAACGTCCCGCACCGTTTGTAAAAAGATATTTCAAATCAAAATGAGTGTTTTAAAAATGGTATTTCGATTAACAAACCTCAGCAAGAGAGTTAGTAGCTTTATTTTTCTGTGATAACGAAATTACGAATACGGAGTGATACCGGAATTTAATGAAACCGTGTTAAATACGAGAGAATCAATCCGAGTAGTTTTATCATTCATCCTCGGATCTAGACGATTTTTCTTTCAATCTGAATTTCTCATGAGATAAATACTCCTAGATAACAAAACATTTGTTGGGGTTGGTATGTTTGTTGGATCAATTTTCTTGAATTTAGCTCATTTTATTTAATTTCTTGAGAAAAATGATGAAACGCTTTCCAAGTAGGTTCTAACGACAAAAAGAGAGACGAAGAGATACATTAACAAGCGGAAATGGAAATTATTCATTCCAAATCTACTTTCACTATCACGAGATAAACGAACGAACATGTAAATGAACATGAGATGTCAAATCAGACGCATATAGCAGTAATATCGGATTTACAATCTCATTGCTGAATCGGAAGCCATTCGTGTAGACCGGTGCAGATCTTCACGAGTCTGTGTGTAGGTTCAGACAATTCCTTTCACCATTCCGCCCACACGCACACAAATTCAGACTTTCCAACTCTTTTCTCACTTCAAGACCTGAGCGGCACTCAACCGTCCCTATTGTTCGTCCTCCCGAGACAAAAGACTTATGTGTCGCCAGTCGCTGCTGCCTTCCATATCCGTAGCAAAACCTTATCCGACCATCCCCCGATCCCGTTCGCATGTGCCTATAAGTAGACCTCACGGCTCGAGACACATTTTTCTCAGAACAGCCAGACCTGTTGCACGTCCTAACGAGCATTGTTTTCCACCTTTGTTTCAGACATTGGCCAGTCTCGTCAGAACGCTAAATTTTGGAAGAGGTGTAACATTTCGCGTTGTTTCTCATTATACAAATCACAATAAAGGTGTCCCCAAAGGAGTGGGTAGGTGAATATCATTTATGGTCATCCTAGTCGCTCTTAGTTGTCCACCTCAAGAGGTATTCAGTGTCTACGTTCTACGAATCAATCCCACCCAACTAGGAGATATTCCTTTTTCAAAATTTAAGCAAAACTCGGCTCCTACTTCAATTAGCTAGTCACTTCAATTGTTACTCAACTTGGCGATCAAAGATAATACTCCCATCAGTCGAGGTCTTCCGCACAGTCACAAATCGGTGCTAATAATAATTTTACACATGATCAGCATTATTTGGACCTGCTCATCCTCATTGAGGCTCACTCTGTCTCGAATGTCATACTCGGTAACTTTTTAATAGAAGGCAGCCAGCCACAGACATATAAATGAGAGCTCCATCCTAATGATACGTCACCGGAAACTCCATGACCGACGATACCTTTTCTGCGCAAATTTCACATATGAATTAAGTACTCCAAACTCATATTGCATTTTCCTCAACCATCGCCAATGTAGAATGTCTAGCGTAAATTGATACACCATCACGCCTCCGAAATCTTGGGAAACCATTTTCACCCATACTCGGCATCACTCAGGTGCGATTGGGGTCAAAACATTTAGAACCAACAAGAGCTATTAAAGGAGCCTCTGATCAAAGCTTCTTCGTTGGTATGTGTTTTGGTTGATTATTCCTTGAATGATATATTTATTTATTATTCCTTGAATAATCAACCCATGTTTTTATGCGGAAGGACAATCTCTCCGATTTGCCCCAAAATTTGCGTAGCAAGGTGCCCAGATCAAAAACCCAAATTTCCGTCCACCGTCCTCGCCGTTCCGGTGGTCAAATATTTTCTAAAAATCTGAAATTTTGGTCAGGGACCCGTTGCTGGTTTTAGTTTACTGTTTTCACCCCGATTGGGGGAGGGCCAAATTGTGGATTTTGAAAAATGAATTTTCGGCGATCTAGACGTGTGGGGTATCTCATTTTTTGCTTAATCAATTTTGATGGGCCCCAGACAGATTAGCGCCCACTGAAGGGAGTGTGTCAAAATGGCTGCCTATTTTGAATGTGGCTTTTCGAGATTTTTGGGTACCTAGGCGTGTGGGGTATAATTTTCCGGTAAATGTTGGATGCTGAATCAATTGAAATGAGTCCGGAATACTCCACACCCATGTTTTCCCCTCCTGGTCCGAGGAAATGCCATCCTCTTTGAAGGGATTCGCAGCATTTATAATCCAGGCGATGAAACAAAGTATGTCAACTTTTGGGCAAACCGGTGGGACATGCCTCAGGCAACCAAAATTGAGAAGCATGATAATTCTAAAGTCAAAGTGCATAAAACTATAAAATGTTTTCTTACTTGCAACTAAAAAATTAAGAGTAGCTCCCCCCCCCCCCCCACCACCATAAATTAAAATAATATGATGTATTGGTCCGAAGACGGAATTTAAAAGTCTCAAATTTGGTACTTGAATGAGCTGATACGATTGGGAGTGAGCTTACCATTTGCTCCTGTACCGAAAATCACCTTTACACATACAATGTTATTCCTCCATTACAGACAAGAAGTTATAAAAACAACTCATCGATCAACAACAGCGGATGTTTAATGGGTACTCCGGTAGTCCAAAGGAAGCGTACATGATTCGATTCAGCCCATTTTCAACTACCTTCCTAATTATAAGGTAGCGTCTCATTAGTAGAGACTTTTTAAAAGTAGTTTAAATCCCTAAATAAAGATCTGAGGAGAATTTATTTCTACCTAGAAAGGTAATAAAGAGACTTCTCAGCTGACGAAGGAACGGCTCCTAGTCCGATTCCACTCTCAGCTTTCCTATACATCAGTAAATATCGTTGCAGAAACATTTTTGAGAATTCGCCGGAAATTCATCTACAACGTTCTCTTACTAGAAGATGCATTCACGATTCTAGTGAAATGAAAATAATACGCACGCCTAGGTCCCCAAAATCTTGAAAAATCAATGTCAAATAATCATTCTGAACCACACCTTATAATTTAGTCACCTTATTGACAGTAGGTTTGAGACCCTCAATACATTCAGAGCCTAAGTTGAAATTGATACCTCACACGTATAGTAGGCCTGATAAAGCTCGTAATACAATTTTCCCCGATGCCCTGTCACTGTTTGCCGAGCTGAAAATGTGGCACGATTGAGACCAATGGGAATTATTGAGCAAATTCGGGAAGGGGGGGGGGGCTATCAGATGGACGGTGGGGAACGAATGAGGTTGGACGAACATTACAAACTTTTTTTGAAACCTTGAAGGATGATTCTTTTTAAATTTATGTACGAACACAAAGGTGGTGATGATGATTATATTCCTGCTAGATATCAAAATGAGTATTTTTTAAAATATTCTGTTAGATATAGTAGGTGGCTCTTATTACGATCCCAAGCACACATTATTTTGTATTTACGTGACAGTACTGGTCTTTAGGGGGGTTTCGAAGCACGCTACTTAGGTAGCTGCTACTTATTTGTATAAATTTAATTATTTTAACAAGATATAGACAATTTCTGGCCGATGTAAACAGGGAAAATGCGGTTGGGGTGGGACCGGCACGCCCCACCCCCACCATCAAGCGGCGTTCAGCCCAGAATCGGCGCTCCAGTGAATGATCGCGTACGATCAAATTTTGAACACTGGCTAGGAATATCGATGTAGAGATATATGATCGTACGTACCACCATTACGTCGATGGGACAAAGGGCTAAGATTCCGGAAACCACAGTGCGCGGGCGGACGCTAGTGAATGACTGGCGTTTGAATGGGCCTTGAGAAGGAGCGGGCTCCCCCACTTGGGCTCCCGTTGGGCTCCCCGCGGCTCCAGAGCCATTCATCTTGTTGGGTTCTTGTTTTCTCGCTTCCTTTATCTTCTTCATCTTATTTGCTTCAGTATCTAAGCAACAATTCTACAGCGAGTATCTGTACAAAGGGTTTGTCCTAAAAAATGGGGGTTATGGTGGGTCGGAAACTCTCAGTTTCTTAATAGATTCTCAATACTTTGGGCCACAAGTCTTCAGAATGTTGTTATAGTTAACTAATACACGCCTAAGGAATTCGGAACTCCATCCGAGTTTAGGCTCTCCTATAAAGAGATCCATGTTAATACAGCGCTTTGAGATTAGTGTTTTCGAGAGTAAAAACAACCGTACATGAAGAGGAGTCTTAAAGTTATTTCTAAAATTTTGTGAAGTAGATTTTTCCAATGTTACGTCCCGTGACTCCCCTGCGAACAGTCAACAGTCCGCGCCAAATCCTTCCTACTTTATGGCTCTATGGCAGCTCTATGACGACTTCAACACGTGGTGCTCAAATTTTCTCAAATTTCAAGAGGCTACCAGCTAATTTGAAATAGGTATTGCCAATCATCTGCGTCCTCCTTCTTAACAAGGTGGTCCTCGTGGCAGACCGTTGTTGCTTAGAATATCAATTGCTGTAGATTTGCAGCAGGACAGTTGTTGCTTGGGATATCGATAGTTGCAGGGTTTTAGCCACTCGTATTTCTCCTCGTTTGACACTCTCGGAAGTAGAGAAAAAATTCCCGTATCCTCGCAATTTTTGATTCATGGCAGGAAATCCCCTTTTTTATCCCTCATGAGTATTGACTTACTAACGCAAAGAAAAATACTAGGGCAAAACTCATTCAATGAAAACAATAAAAACCAACCGTAACCATACATTATATGCCTTCCTCAGCATCATTCTTAAATGCACGTATTGGCACCTATTATTAAAGATACTCGAAATTGAGGACGTAAATATCGTTGATTGGCAAAACAATCGTAGAAATATGATTTCATTCCAGTCCTGGAATTATAGTGTATGTTTCGTGTAGAAATTCAAACATGGTTTTTCATATTAGATCATTCGCGAACTCGATAATAGTAAAATCCCGCTTCTAAGTACAAAAAGCACCGAATGGTTATGACGACGACCAACAAACGATGCTTGTTTTTTTTTGTATAAAAACAGTTTTCTAAATTCATGAAAAAATTAGTTCCTTCTAATTTGTTTCATAAAAGAAATCGAAAGCTTCCCAAAATGCTGCAAAATCCTTAATAAT
Organism: Cyrtorhinus lividipennis; assembly: GCA_019603395.1. NCBI lineage: Eukaryota > Metazoa > Arthropoda > Insecta > Hemiptera > Miridae > Cyrtorhinus > Cyrtorhinus lividipennis. Next base: position 7,747,833 of record CM034001.1, read on the forward strand.
TAAGGATTTTGCAGCATTTTACCCACAATATTATTGTGGGTAAAAAAAGAGAGTCCTACATCTCAAGGTCCCCATTAAAACGATGTTATCCGTTGTATTTTACTCACACACATTCGGAACTCGGATCAGGTACATGAAATATTGTTTAGGTTTCCAAGCTATGCAACGTGCTCCAGGTGGTGTCCATAATGAAATTTCCCGTGGGCAGAACCGCATTGGCTTTGAGACGCTATCATCTTGACTCGTACATCAACCAGTTATTAGCATTCGGTCCTAAGAAAGGGTATTTGCGGCCTCGACAACGACATTATGGTGATCGGGGACGACATTTCCCTTCTCGACGATTTATATTCGACTTTAGGCGACAAAACGGCCGTTAAAACCCGTGTAAAACCCTCGCCAATAACCTTAACCGCCCCGTTAAATCAGCCATTCATTGTCCCGGCATGGTAAACTGAGATGAAAAAATCATTCGTCTGTTTTTCGATAAGATTTATTGTATGGAGGAAGCATTGAGAGAGAAGGCAGACTTATGGGCATATGTTTTTCAGGATATGATAACAACAAAGAACTTTTCGCCTTCAGTGTGGTCAGCCTTTGAAAAATGGTCTCCTAACTTCAAGTTGAGGTGTTTAGGACAAAAAGAGTAAATGTATTAGTTGGTTGTATTAGTTGTATGTTAGTAAATGTAGTAAATGTATTTCCACACATAAATACAAAAACTAGCACTGCGGTCATTGAAAACATTACTGCTGAAATCTGACTACCTAGTCCTTCAAACAACCGTCCTCCTATTGACCAGCCTGTCGAATCCGAGGTGGTCGTGATTTTGACGTCTCGAGTCGCCAATTCGGCCAGGAACCTCTCGAAAAGCCGTTCTGCCTATATAAGGGCGGTCGAGAAAAAGACGAGAAAAAGAAACAGGTGAGCAAAACCTTCTATGAGCCTGTTTTAAAAAGAAGATGTCAGGAGGGAAGGCGAAATGATTTTGACCGGGGCTCGGAGTGCGAGGTAGCCAGAAAAACGAGTCATTTGAGTTTTTTTCAGGAAAGCTTTCAAAGTAACAAGGAGTAAATTTTAAATCTTTAACGGCTTCCCGTACGAGTTCCCATGAGTTCCTAATTAAATCATGAAGTGCAACGTAATTATCATACTGTGTCCGTCAAACATACTCATACAATCATTTCTGTTCTCAAAAATAGCCCGGACCATTTTTTTTCGTACCGTTCATTTGCAGTAGATTAGTACCAATTACCAATGGTTTTAGAAGATAGCACCAATCATAGGAAGTTACTTGTTCGAAAAAGACCATTGCAGAACGGTGTGAAATGAAAAACAATATTTTATTCGATAGTGAGATATTGATATTGTTGAATCGTTCTTAACATTGAAGGAATCCCATTTTTCTCGAGAAGCGTTTATGCCAATTGTTTCTATGATTGCAAACTTTGCCAATGACCGTTCACGACATGAGCCAAAGATAATTCTCTCGGATGACTTCACTTAATTGAGCTATGCAATCATCGACTCTAGCCGTACAAAGCTCGAACCTAACAAGTAGCGCTAATTGATGTAGGTATAAGACCTAAAACAGAGAATACTCCCTTTTTCATCACCACCCAGAGGTAGACTAATAAAAAACCAGTCTGAAGCAAGTGCAAAAACCATCCCAAACGACCAGATTGTTGATAGGAAGAGCACAAGACCCAGGCCATATATGGGGGGTAGGTGTGCGATCCCGGGCGAATGAGCTGCTGCGTGCGGGCTTCTTCCAGGTTCCCCGAGGAAGATGCGGCAAGGGTCCTGTGGGTCTGGGACCACCTGAGAGACCTCCCTGGCACTAGCAGACTCTTGCTCGACCTTCCAGCTCATCAGCTCTGAGGGGCCTTCGCATCGAGAGCTCACCTTGTACCTATCTAAGTTACTTAACAGTTAATTCGACTCCAAGAAGAGTGTAGCATGTACGATAGTCACAACTTGACCCTGGAAGTAGCAGATACCACACATGTATACCGTCAAAAGATTTTACTAGAGGGACTAGTTCAGCAATTAGAACAATCCAATTTACTGGATGTCAAATACCATTTCGATTAAAGATTATGGGGAAAACAGTTAGCGTGGAGCGCCCAGGACTCATACTTATCTATTCAGCGTCCAAAATCTAGAAAAAGCACATTCAAAATAGGTAGGCGGGTACTATTTTGATCCATACCCACCTCCAATGGGTGCCGATCAGTCCAGGACCCTTCTCAATGGATTCAACGTTCAAAAATTAAGTGGAAAATCCCTTTATTACGCCTAGATTGTCCCAGATTGTCGAAAATCTCGAAAATCCATTTTTCAAGTGAAACAAACATGTAGACACCCCAACCCCTGGGAGGGCCCGAATTCGGTTCCATCGGGATGAATATTTTTGAGGACGAACTATAGTCAAAAAGAGGTTACCTGGCCAAAGTTGCACATGTTTAGCAAAGTTTCTACTATTTACCAAAAACGGCGTGGTCGGACGTTTTTCTTTTGGAACCTTGACATCATAAAACGTGTACAAAAAAATCGGGGCCTGGCCTTATCACATAGGTTGATTAGTAGAGGAATAACCAACCAAAAACCTTAAGAAAAACGAAAATAGTAAAAATAAAAACAAAAAAATCTTTTCGTTGTTAACAGACTCAGTCAGTAAACCGCCTCAAAATGTCCAGTACTCACAAATTAACAATCAATAAAACCTCTCGTTTGTTTTCACGCGTTTCAGATCTCTCGAGTAGACCGTCGTTCTAGTCACGTACCCTCCTCATTCTTAAGCTTTCATGCGACGGATGAAGTTATCGTTGTACCACTACGGTCAAAGCTGCGTCAACTGCGGCTATCTCTCGGTGTCTCGTGAACTCGGTTGTATATGAAATTTCGACCTAGAAACCAGGTATGATCGAGCTAGTAAGGATTTCTCACTAGAGCGGTTGCATCTACCACCTTGTCGAGATTCAAAACAATCTTAATCTACCGAGCTCCATCAGCAGTGGGTCGGCGAACATCACGAACATTTTTTCATAACGAGTTTCCTACATGGGCATAATATACTTTCTACTGGAGCTTATGTGAATCGTACCTACTATACATACCTAATTGGCTAGGTACGCAGCCTCGCTGGTTGAACTAGGCCATGTGAACATCAAGGGCATCACGAGCTGCTAGACGTGAGGGAATGAAATAGCCAAGAGCGTCAACATTAGCATGGTTTCTGATTGTGAGCAACACGAACGAGTCTCATGAAGCCAAAAATATTATATATAGAAAATTGATAGAATTGATAGAGAATGAGAAATTGATAGAAGAAAAGACGATTCAAGTAAGTCCAGATCCTCTCACAACCCCATTAGAAGACACTCCCTAAAGAAAACTTCTCGAACCATGGGCATGGGGAGAATGGGGTAAACAGTGGGTGTAGAGTGTCCGGACCCATTCAAAATTTAACGAAAAATGATACCCCACTTGCCTAAATCGACGAAAATCTCGAATATACATTTTTCAGAAACAAATTTTGGTCGAATCGGGCTAAAAAGAGGATCAACTAGAACCGGAAATGGGTCCCTGCCAAACATTTTGAGGCCGATCGGAGATGGCCTTTGTGATTTTGAGCAAGATAGGTCGATAATAATTCAAGGAATAACCAACCAAAAGAACGGCCAAAAAGCTGAATTTTCCATTTTCTATTTTCTGTGCTCACAAGCGAAAAAGGCCCCATAATCTAATTTATTTAATAAATTACTAATGATAAGGGTAAGCTATTGACACCCAATGACGGTTCCAATGGCATTCCACCATTCCCTATAAGGGAAGCTCACAGGGCTTCTTATTCTTGCGAGGATAATCTTTATAATACTAATAATAATATGAGCGGTTGTAAAAAACGACTCCTTGTATCACCCTCCGGATAGGTAATAAAGCTGGAGAGTTTTACATTCTGCAAGTGGCCAACAGATCCAAACAAGGAAGTTCCAATGGCGTAGGAGGGTTATGATAAAAATCCGTCGGGAGAACTTAATGAGACACGTCCTTGTGAGAGTTCAGACAAAAAGGGGATAAAAATAGTGTCTTCCTCTATTTGTGAGCCGGTTATGAGAGTAATAAACCAACCCGAGAAAGGTAAGAAATGAATAAACATACTGGTCTCGCTTTCCTGATCAATACTTTAAAAAATTACCGTTATTATAAACCTAGCAATTGTTTGGCGATATTGTGCGATATCAGAAACAATAGTAGCGTCTGTTCAAAGCTCACGGTTTTTGATGGGTACTCAAGCAGCTTGGAGAAGATTCTACGGAATCAGTATCTGGGATCAGTGGGATTTGTTGGGATTCTTTTGGAGAAAAGAAGTTGTCAGCCATTAGGTTTGTAGCAAACTATAAAGAAATGTTAATTATTGCGTTTCCAGATCTGTCTGAATATGATCGTATAGCGTTAGCGATCCAGGTATATTGTTTTCATGATCATGATTAGTTCATTCAATACCTAGGCAAAGCAACAAGCGTGGGTTTTCATGTACTTTTCCTGTAGTGAGCGAAGCATGAACTTCTCCGAGCGACTATTCCATTCAGGGAAGAATAAAGTATTTGCTAGTTTCCTTAAGAAGACTTTCACGACCCTGTCGACCCGGTAGAGGCCAATGAAAAGCCCAGCCCTATCGACCAAACGAGGATTACGAGTATACTACCAACAAGAGCATTGAAGGTAGGAGAAGACGCCACGCACGTGTCACGGCGCCATTCTCCTGGACAACGACCAATACGTGGCGGTAGGTAGGTACCCAGGGCAGCTAGAAGGCGCCGGTTTTGCTTATGGGAGCTCCTCCCGAGCAGAAAATGGTTAGTATGCTCAGGAATCCGAACAGTTAACGCTATCTCGACACTCGGATCTCCCATCGGCGATCGGTCTGGTTTATTGCTCTAGTTAAGACTTCCCGAACTGTTTTTGTCCGTCACGACGTTGTGAAGAAAATCCAACAGTCTTCCGCACGCCAAGACCACCCGAAGTAAATTCTTTCATTAGATCTCTTTCATAATTATTTCAGCGAACGCGTCAATTACCGACCGGTTTCTAGATGCACAATACCACTCTCCTCACCGATCATCACAAGACAGTTAGCAAGAACGGAGCCCCCTGGAATATCACATCTTCTCTGGAATATCACATTTCGGTATAGAGCTCAGACGCAAAACCAGGGACTACCAAAATATAGTTACACCGAAATTGGGGTCACTAAACATCCCCCTTTTCATCTAATGGACTCTAACGATCCTTCAAATCGTCTCTAAAGGACTAGTGGCTTTTGGCTAGGAAATATTAGATATTATGTATCTTATAGATATTCAAAGGACCATTTTTTGAGCATGCGCCAGAAGTAAGCTGCTTTTTAATTATAATATTAAGAGAGCACTCCATGACTTTCCTCAGACTCAACGTATGTATACAGAATTTCAGCCATCAAAAGAATGAATAAAAAATCAACCTGTTTTATTCTAAGAAAGTATGTGCGGGACATGATTGTTTCTTCCTCAATGCGAAGGAATTGCTTCTGATCAAAAAAGCTATCAACTTACAAAATCGTCGACTTCAAGGAGGTTGCTTGACTTAATGGCATCTTACCGGTAACAAAGAAAATCAGAGTTGATGTAGGTAGTGATAGATCTAAAAGAAAATTCTTAGAAAGGTAGTTAAAATAATAGCGGTGGTAATGATCTTGGAATAATAGTGAACTTTTCAAAGGCCAGCATAAATCTGGGCGAATGCGTCGGTTACGGTGAGAGATCTTTGTAGGTATGGTAAGGTAAGTTCAAAGCTATCTTTGATTGGATCAATTCGGTGAGTTACCTATGCCGCATATTGATGAAAAAAAGAAAAAAATTATCGAGAAATGCATTCTGTATAAGGTGATGCGAACGAAACTCGACTCGGAGTCCAAAGGAAAGAAAGGGAAGAGAAAAATATTTTTGCAAAAATACTGCGAAATCCAATTAAAATAACTGCGGCGGTTTCTTTGGTCCGCGGAGGGGCGTTCGATTCCGTGTATGAAGATGGTTTTGCTCCTCGGAGCGGGTCGGGTACTTAGTATGCTCGGCAAGGCTCAAGAAAGAAGGACAGGTGGGATATGACCGGAGCCCCAATTGTTACGAACCCACACGCAGCTACAGAAAGCACTGGAAGTATGAAAGCCCGGTAAAAAGAGGTTTTGTTTCAAGAAGGGAAAAATAGTTGGAAATATCAACGACGAGCTGAATCAGGATAGGGGAGATTCCCTTACTGTAGGTTCAAGTTCCAGAACGGAATATGATAACATTTATCAATATTATAGAGCAGTTTTAAATCTTGTTCGGCCACCGTATTGAAAGACAATGTTGGTAAACCCTGGCAGTAGTTGAGACACAAAAAACTTGAAGTTGTTTGAGAAACAAGAACAAGAAATCGCTGTACATTGATTCAACACGAGTACAATAATATAAGGCTCTTATGACGATAAATAAATAAATGATTTTGTAATGAAGAAAATATGAGTACAGTTAATAATAATATTACTTATCACTAGGGACAGGATAACACCTAGTGTACCAGTCAATAACAGTTCTATTATTCCAGTTATAATAACGTAGCTATGATGAGTACTATTAGAGCTCGCAGCTACTTGATCACTTTTATTCGCTAAAGCAAATCTCAGTGTCACCTCTAGGCTCTAGCCAGCATCTACAGTAAGAGAATCTCTTCTATCTTGAAATTTTCCATCCAAATCTCTCCAAGGTGAGAATTCGTGTTGGATGTCAAACGATCAGCCCAATTTGTTCCGATAGTTTCCAACCGATTATTCCCGTCCCACGACTCAACATATAGGTCTTCAACTCCCCAGCGAACATTTGGACCTAATCAGAGATCTTGTGCTTATCTAACTCGGAATATCTTGACGCACGTCATCTTCGAACTGGTAAAGTCCGAAATGAAAACCGGCCCTTGCGGCATAGAAGAGATCGTCGATATCGTGGTCCTGGAAGCCTGCTCTCAATTTGCATACCATCGATAACAATGGAGTTACGAAAGGGGTCAAAGTACGTGATGGTAATTTCCGTCCAAGGTGTCAGGTCTGTATAATCGATAGCTGTTTTTTGTGTAAAATGAATTCAATTGCGTAGGAGTCGTTGGATTGCTGATTCCGTGTAGGAATGCCATGCAGGACTATACTGTATTTGAAACTATTGTTTGGCCAACTACCTCTTGTGGGTAGTGGGTAATCAACCGCTACTTGCACGGATATGGTATCAGTTCTGTTTCTGGTGTGAGAGGCTATGGCTGTCGCTTTTAGCCACCAACAAGAAACTGAACGGCCAACATTTGAAAAGTGGATCAAGAATGTTGAGCTCCAACGCCCACTAGTACCTATTGAGGCGGTTTCGTCAGCTCAAGGTAAAAAGGCGGAAGCCCTTTCACAAACCAAAGTCGTTAAAATTATAATGAAATGTCCCACCAGCAATATTTTATATCGTTCCAGGACCAAATCCCATTCCAGCTGTCCCTTCTCGGCTCTCCTTTTGATCTATATGTAAGTTATGAGATACTACCTCCAACAAAAAGGCAATTTAAAAAAACGCGTTATTATTATTATTATTATGTATTCTCTAGAATGACCGTTGATAATCGTGGCGAAAACAACCTTGTTCAGGGGACAGAAAACGATGATTTGGAGAGAGCGGAAACAAAAGAGGGATCGAATGTCGGAGGCTCAGCAATTTTTCCCTGGCTATTCACGGCCATACAACGGCCAGTTGGCGAATTGCCCTGTTGGCAAGACTTCTATTCCATCAACTTACCGCACAGTGGATTACGTTGCGGCCGTGGCCACCAAAGATGTCAGACGTAATAGCACAGGCCATCATGACAAAATCTGCAGAATGACGTACTTGCCGTAAGCTGATCGATCGATCGATACTTTTTCTAAATCTTAATTCTATGCGTCTTCTGATTCTGCTGGTGGAACTACTCACCTTTTCTTTCATTGCATATTCATTGACGCCTAATGGAAAGAACTCTTGGGATTATTTGTTTGGTATTACGTAGGTGGTACTTTGGTAGGTTGGAGCCATCCCAGTGCCCATAGCGGTCCCTATTTGCTGCAGAAACATCCGATTTTCATGAACCTAAATCTTGGCACTAGTTACCAATAGTTGTCCATTGAGAAACGTTAGGCAGAAAAACATGGTTTGCCCGCATTACAGGTACGACAGTTCAGCTCCGTATTTCTTACTTTTCCACCTGATACAAGACTCAGAAAAGTTACATCAAAGCAGTTATTAAGGGATACTTCTTTTTGTCCCCCATTATCGCTCGTCTGTGAAAGCTGGTACGTGGGAGCTTTCCCTATAATGGAATGTATCAACTTAAGCTACCTACCTACTTCATCCGAATAAATAATTTTTCGTCTTCTCAACTCTAAAAGAAAATTCATTTACATTCGGGAATTTTATGAGATGTTTCAAACGTGACCAAATATAGTTGCGTATCATTTCACCTTGTACGTAGGCCGACGTAGCCGTACGATTGGGCGGTGGTTTCGAGTATTTGCGTAGGATTTAAGGGTGCGCTAAAGGTGATCGCCAAGCTTTCCCTTCATTTGGAAGGAGTCGCTTCTTTCGTAAGAAACTTTGATTATTGATTATCACTCGGATCCTTTTTGAACTGACTGATTCTGCGCAGTTCGACCCACCATTAGATGGTCAATTGATTGGAAACTGGTCCAAAGAAAAAGTCCTTTAAACGAGATCTCTTGTACATGTAATAAGTTGTAACTTAGGTTCTACACTATTCGTTATTATGAGAACTTAACAGTGCTTAAACGTCCTTAAAGTGGAGAGGTTTCTCCACGTAATGCCTGATACCAAATCAAAGCATTTTTTCCCAAATTATGCACCTTATATTCCAATTGCATTATTCTAGCTACATTGCAAATTTGTATCACCCTAAAAGGGTATCCAGTAAAGGGCAGATCGGGGATGGATTCCTAACCATTAACAGAAGCCAGAAAAAAGGAGTGATGGAACGATAGGTGAACAGACCCAGAGACACCGCAAGTCTCATCTAGGAAGTAAAGGACTCTTCTACAACCCACCAAGAAGCCACAAGGAGAAAATTCCCTAATTTGCAACTCACATTCTATCTCAAATAGATGAGTGCAAGTGTTCTCAGATTCTCAGTAACAAAGAATTACAAAACATATCGTTGTCTTGTTTATGCAACAGTGCTCAGGCTTATTTCTTTTTCTAGGGTCCATATGATGCAAACATTTTGGCAGAAGCGAATCGAAAAGCATTACTCAGTCCCAAATCGTGTCTTGGATTTTTCGATCCTTCGTTGAGGCACTGTTTGCGATGTGAATTTGACTCGCCTCACTGAGTCACTGGGTCACTACCCAAAACTCACAGTCATGACACAGACCTAAGTCATTTTTCCTTTCCTTGATGTACGTAAATGTACGTACTAGTATGTTTTAGGGTAGTCTTTGTTCTTTTGTTGTGAAAAATAAACAAAACACAACATGCAATCGCGTGGCATTATCCTTATTGAAATTGTTCTTGCACTAGCAACCTTTGAAACAGTTGAATGTTTCTCAGTAAAACGCTCAAAGTTCCAACGTTCCCCAGTAGAATTACCACTGTTCAATAGCGTTAAAAAACGATTTTACTTTTGTACATTTCGACTGTTTTGGACTTTTTCTACCCCGTTGTTGGAGACTGATCGCCTTCGAGACCCATTAAACATCGTTATCTCGTCAAAGGCATCGGTACAGATTCGAATTTTTCTTTTCGACCTTAACGTGGCACTGAAGGGGAAAACGATAACACTTAAGTGGAGAAGTCCCATGGGTGACAAGTGGTTCAGTCAGAGCGTTTAAGTCCTGTGGGATGCCGATAAACTCCGTTTGAAAACACGTGCTGGAAGAGGCCGTTCCGAACAAAAGCGCAAAAAGACGGCAAAGCCTCGATGAAAACGAAAGAAAACAGTCACCCATCCAGGTACACAGCGTTCTGTTCGGCGTGTTTTTGTTCGGTTCTTAAAACTTCTTCTTCTTCTGCCTGATGCGACGTGCGATCATTTATGTCGTCCCGACAGCTAGTCCCAGGTTTTCGAATGGTAAAAACACCCCTTAAAGATTCCTCTGATTTCTTTTCATACAGTCTACAGCAGCCGTTTATGGGCTTCAGGTGCCACATCTGGATCAAGGAATATGCCTTTTTGCCGCGTGCAAACATGACGGGTTCTCGAATTAAGGACCCCTTCACTCAGCTTATGATGAGCGTTTTTTCTTAAGAAGAGGCGGTTCGATCTTCTAAGGCAACTGGACTACGGGGAAACTGTTTTTCACTTTGAATTTCCGACCAAAAGACGGTGTAGGGACTAATGTAGACAGCTGTTAAGTTTTTATTTGAGATTTTTTAATGAAATCAAGAGAGCACTGACCACGTAGGCAGTAAGTTGTACCTCCATTTTCGTAATTTACTTGAATTATTTGTAGCTACTGGATTCTAAGTTTGTACCAAGTTTTCTGTTATGACGCAGAGAAAATTTTTAGGGTTTATTAGTCGAGATGGAAAGATATATAACCACGTACTAGGAATCGATAAAACAAGACGAATGAAGAAAAAATGGATTGTGGTATAAGTGTTCGCATGAAAAATCGTTTTCCTGATAATTACACATTTTAGTCTTGCTATAGATCCCTACTCAACTCATCTAGAGAAAATACATTTTCGTGGATCATTTATCGCAATTTTTGCAGTTGGATACTGAGAAAAAGCTGAGATTTTAACAAATTCGTATACATTTTCATAGCAAAAGTGAGGTGATATTTTCGTTAATTTTAAAAATAGTGGTTTTATTTTTTAGTCTGTTTTGAAAAATTGATTGTTTTCTTTTTTGAAAATGTTCAAAATAGGAGTTCTGGTCGATATTAAATGGAAAACACATTGAAGCGAAGTGAGACAACCGATGATTTTTGAGATCGGATGCACTTATGCCTTTCAAGCGAACCCGATAAACATGTTAGTGCTTCTTCCAGAGTTTTCCCAAAATCAAGTTCATTTTGGTATCGAACGAAATCAGAATGAAAATACCAAACAACCGAACTAGAATGGGAATTATGTAATTTCTAATCTCATTTATTCAAAGGGTACTTATCCATTCATCCATGCATTGCAATTATTACTAATTCTGTGAATCGTCGTTTATGATAAGTTAAGTGAAAGTTAAATGTTGAGTACTCTTTTCGTACAATTTGAAGCAAAATGCAATTTAATCCGAATGAACCATCTAGCGATCCTAAGACCAAAGCTGGATTAGTTTGTTTCTCAGGGCTGTATTATTTGCTTTTGGAAGAGTATGTATAGGTAGAGATCTGTTCTTTTCTTAGCCAAACCTATTCTCGTTAACCAAAAAGAGCATCATCTTCACCGGTGTAAACAAACACGTTTTCAACCCACTTCCGAGAAAAGGAAAACAGGACGAGGAGTGTTTAGAATGTGGCGACCACGTGTTTTCCTTCTGCTTAGTTTGTTATAGTTTCAGTAATAGTTACAGAACCTATGTTAATTAGAATGAAAATAGTGCATTGTTTTCTGCTCTTATAGCTCCCTTGCTAGGAGAGGAATAAAATACGAACAATTGTTTGTTCAAGTTTTATTTTGAGTAAGTGCAGAAGGATTATCGGCAAACTGAATTCAACAATTCTGAGGACCATGAAGAAAATTGGGCTATTCGTCCTTAGCCTGAGGATTTCTTTTGAATGACTTTAATAACATCACCCTATCAAGCCAACGTAGCAGATACGGTCCATCATCACTTGATAATGATGAGCAGAGTCGGGTTTCATATTCTGTTTTTAGATGCCGAGATGAGGAGAAGAGTTCGCGAACTAAAAATAGGGAAACCCCCTCGTTATTCTCTAGATGGTTTCAAACGACCGCATCGTAAACCAACGTCAAATTTGAGCAGTTTCACGCCTTGGCACTGCCACCAACGTTTAATTTGTCGCTGAGCGGGGTGAATAAATGGCCCATAGAGTGCCTGAATCATGAGTTGTGCATGCATCGTGGCATGTAACGATGTCCTGGTCATGATGAATTGGTGGGCGTTTGAAAAATTGTTACGTGTCAGAGAAACTACAGAATCACTCATGTCGGCAATTTGAGAAACAATGGCAATGATTGAAACTTGGGTACTTCAAAATAGAGAGCCTAAAAAAAAAAAAAAAAAAAAAAAAAAAAAAAAAATTACCAGTTTTTGGTTTTGCCTTTGGCTTTGATTTGAAAAACATAGGTTGATTATTCAAGGAATAACCAACCAAAACGCATCAACGGAGCTGACTCCTAAATTAAAATTTGATCAAAATACATCTTTTGTTTTTTTATTACGAAACGTAATTCAACGAATAAATACTTTTCAAAATTCCCAAACGTTTCTCTTTTACATTTTTTAAAATTTGTAGATCCAAAACCCCATTTAGAAACGATGTAGAGGGGAAATCGACGAGAGAGAAGGTACAATAATCGTCCGCTGGCAATAATCGCCAGCACAATAATTGTCCGAGATTGAAGATCAACCGAAAAATGGGTTATTGATTGGCGATTTTAATTTTAATGAACTAATTTGAAATCTATTTGTGAAGTAAATTTTGTAAAAACCATGTACTAATTGAATCAAGCGTTGAAGAGTTCTGTTAAACTCAGTAGTAGTTGTCTTAGATGCTTCTATCATAAAAGTTTGGTTCCTTTTACCTTAAAAAAAAAAGTGCATCCTTAAAGGGAAAATTTCATTAATTGAATTTCTAGTCAAACGTTATTGAGAGAATCATTTCTCTGATTTTATATCTGGTTCTGGAATTAGGGCGTCGTAAATTCATATCCGAATTACACGCTGGCGGCTTGGAAGAATACGTCAACATGAATAACTTGTTAAGAAAATATTAGGTTTTTGATACGTTGGAAAAAATATCGGAATGTCGAAATTATAACGGCATTATGGTTTGTTTTAATTTACCGGGTCTCTCTGTTGAGGTTGCGGGATGACAACGGGAGTTAGCGGAAGTTGATGCATTTAAATGTGGCGAAGTGTTGAGCAGGAAGCGATTGAAGGCACTCGGCAAAGTTCACGGTCTCGGAGGAGGACAAGGGATGAACTCTTGACACCCCCGACCGGTCACTGAACACTGGAACAACTAGAACCGTACGCGGTAGTCTAACGAAACTCGAGATTGGTCCATATTTGGGATACGACGCGTATCGTCTAAAATTAAACACTGAACCCAACCGAAGGGGGAAGAACGAAAAACTCGCGACAGGCAACACTCGATCGCGGAGGGCGGGGGCCCCCGGAGGTGGGGCCGGGGCAGGTGGGGGCCCAGGGGCGGGATCGGGGGTGGGCCTGCGAACGAGGGGGGACTTGCAATCCCGCGAGTACCCCTTCGGACGGGGTGAAAAGAGGGTTCTCAATAGGAAAACGCCTCACGTTACCTATTCAACAATATTATTTAATAAATTATATTTGAATGTCACAAGTGTGTTTTCGGGGACTACAGAACCCAACTCAATCGAGTCAGCGTCCAAAATTTAGTGGGAAATTGGTACCCCACACGCATGGGGCTCCAAACATTTCGCAAACCTCTGGTGGGTCAGGAAAACTCGGCCTTATCAATGATGCCGTTGAAAGCAAACCGCAAATAAGCAAATTTTTTTTTTTTTTAATTGCATTTTATTGGAAGACAAAAATATAAAATACATACAATTTTCAGGTTATGCTACTCCCCCCTATAAGCTACGCTTGTGCTGGGGGGAGGAGAGTCGTTATGACCGATATAAATGACTGAAACTTTCGCTGTATCAATAAAAAATTCTTCACTTACGTAATCAAAAATAACAATAAAACATATTTTCATGTTCAAATATCTGGTTATTTTGCGAAGCTGATTCCGGGAGCCACCGATTGGTCGTGATGTGTCATTCCTCTTCAAATAGTCCAAATTTTGCGTCACTTTTGCTCGCATCTATGAAACTAGTAGGCGCCAGCGGTCATTTTGTCAACAATTAAATTACTTCCAACTTAGAAAAATTCTCAAATTAAAAAAAAAAATCATTTTGGGTAATTTTAGCAGCAGATACGTTATTTCTCAACTATCCACTCTCGAGAAAACATTTTCTTCTAATTCATGAAGTCACCCCTTTATACTCTTCCTCGCTGCCAGAGCGTCTATAATTGCCCTACAGTTGTTTCGGACCCTCATCATTATCATCTATTTAGTAGTCGTAATTCGTATGGATTATGGAACTCCACTTGTCCAATACCTAACATTCGGGGTAACTCGAAAACACCCTTGTTGTCTTCAAAGTACAGGCTACAACCTGTGAACTGGACACATTTTAATATGTAAGTAAGGTGTAAACTATAATGTGAATTTCATTATCCACCGAAAAAGGATACAAAGGATATTTGCAACAAAAAATTTATTTGTTGACGGCAAACAAGTCACATTTATTTATTTATTTATTTTATTTTATTATTTTTTTTTTTTTTTAGAAGAGAATAGTTTTAATTAGTTCAACTACTACTAGACAGTTTATTAACTAACAATGGCCTAAAACGCATCTTTAGTGTAAAGAACCGGAACGGATTATTTTCATTAGCAATGAATTATAAAAAAATCACTCAGATATTTGTGAGTGATTGACAATTTGGGAAAATTCGCTGAGTATTCAGATGATTTTTGGGATTCATCAGTTTGTTTGTGTAACTATTATAGGCAATTTTGTGAGAATTCAATTTGTTTTACCGAAACAATAACTGTGGACGTGAATTCCTTCTGAATGGGCTCCACTCTGTTACAAGCTGGACCAACTTTTAACATCCGTAATAACTTCTCAAACATGAAGAAGTGTGAGAGAAAGGGGTCTTTGATTTTATTATTTTCCTTCTTTCTTCCCCAGCGATCTTCAGAGTTGTCTCAGTAATCTTTCTGACCACCACTTTTTTAACACCACTCTTATTTCTTCAGCCCCCCCCCCCCCTCTTTAAATGAGGGGGCTGCGGAATTACATTACTTTTTACCTTTACTGTGCCAAACAGCAACACGATTTTGAAAAACATTCATATTTCAGGTTCCAAACTAGACGCCTACTTACAAATTTATTATGAATACTGGGTACTAATATACGTAGTAAACACTAGATTTTGGTTCTGTCGATTGCTTGATTGATCGAGGTAGAAGTATAGTTTATGTTTTATGCTTGTTCCCTAATTTCAGGCTGTTCCATTGAATCTCCTCCAATGTCCGAAATCTACGTACTTATTCAAGTACGTATTTAGTCATGCAGAGTGGTTCCTTGAAGGTAGTTCAAATGACGCAAAAATCGAAATACGCAGTAGCAGGAAGCGTATGTACTCGTACTTGATAAAACGCCAAGTCCATCAATAATGCAGCATCACTCTGATTGCTCCGGCGAATGTGCCAATACTAATTCATTTCCGATCGACGGGGTATTTCCCCCACCAAGCCTCGTTCCATTTCCAGGAAGAAGACGCTGCAAAGAAAAACTGGTTTACAAGCCGATTCAGCCCGTCAGGTGGACTATCCATCAAGAAGATGGTCATCGGCGTCTTCGCAACGTCCCATTCAATCGTATTCCAACTACAACTGAAGGGATCTGGTTTCCAAGTCGTTTTCGCCTTTGGTGGGAATATTACGATTGATCCAGATCGGCAAAAAACGAACGTGGAACTAGAACCTTCCAGACTGACGATTAAGGGGAGAGCGAATCCTCAATGACACACTACGGTTGACTAGAGTTTTTTTCGTTTTCGTCGAAATCGTCATGTTTGGGTACAGAGAACGAGGTACGAGAATACAGATGGCTTAGCTAATTGTAACTGACGGCTCGGGAACAGAACTTTTTCCACCATTCAGGTAGTTTTTTCCTAGATTTTATCCAAGAATAGTATTAGAAACTACGAGTAAGATCGTATCGTCCATTCATCGTATAAAGAGGATACTGTAGAATGAGCTGGTGGTTTGTGGTGCTTTTGTTCGCCACGAAGGAGCTTGTCGCATGTTATGTGAATCGAGTCAGAAAGATCTCACAAGAAGATCCTCACACTTGGTTCAGACAAAGGCGATAAATCGTGGGATAGTTACGAGACTCCATGCACCTTACTGTGTTTAAATTGATTTTAAGGTATTCAGTAGTTTATAAGGAAAAGGTCAAACATCGAATAAAAACTCCGAATTCGTATAATCGGGTTGATGATACGAAAGTGCTCAAAACAAAATAACCTGTCTGAAGAATCTTATGGATTTTAAACCACGAATAAAATTCCTACGAACTTCAAACCATTTTGGAACATTTTCTTGCGGCATTCATCGGTTATTAGTAGATCTGACTCATATGCCAAAAATGGAAACGTCCAGAAAGCTTCAAAAATCGTTCTTTTCCACTTCGTAAATATCGTGCGGCCGTTTTCAGAAGACATTGAAACTCGACCCTCATAAATAAAACCGCTGCGAAACGTAGTCATTCAACAAAGAGGGTAAAAGGCGCAAACTGCCATTACTGTTGCGTCCTCTGATCCTCAAGAGCGATACGCTCCTGGCGCGGGGGCTTTACAAATACGTGCCGAGAATGATTCAAAATCCCCCAAGAAAAAATGAAGATCCCCCTCCCCCCATGTCCAAATAAGAACCTTCATATATATCTTAACCGAATGGAGAAAACTTCCCGAGGAACACGAGTAGTGGGCGTTTCCTGCTCCGCAAACGATGAGATACTCTTACGGAGGCATAATACCATAATATTCTTCCAAAGAGAAATTATCAATTGGCCTCTGAACTAGTAGGAATTAAACGCTGGCCTAAACACAAATGGATTCCTCCCCATTTGTTAGAGATGCAATTTGGTTTTTACGAGGGGAAGAATCCGTTGAAGCAATCGATAGCTATCAGGCATCGGGTGAAACTGCTTAATAAGTGTTTACTGGAACAACAAATACGCTGAATCTGACTCATATTGTTTAGCGGAGTCTTTGAAATATTATTTCAAGTATTTTCCACCTCATCATATAAATTTAATAGGTTCAGTCATTACAACCAAATTTTTAAAATTTCAGTTACGTTCGCAAAATATTGATGAAAATTGGGTTTTTGAGACTTTACAAGGGAAAGGATAAAAGTAATTCCAAGGTTAAGATTATCAAACTTTTTTTTTCTAATTAGAGCTGAAGCGAAAATGTAATGCAAACACTCAGGTCAGGATTTCATTTCAAAATTGATTGGGTACTAGATTATTTATTTCATAAACATGGTCGACATACTGGTGATTCATACAGTTTGAAAACACATCGGTCAACGATTTTTTTTTTAGACCTAGACGAGATTCTTCATATACCTACTTCAAGAAGGAAAATATGAGATCTCTTTCGAACCGGCATATCTCACATGCAGACAACCAGGATAAACAAGCAAGGACGTTTGCATCGTCGGGTGGGCATGGAATGGCGGACCTACTAAATCAAAATTTCAGTAATACCAATACTGTACAGAAGACGTGTTAATAATAGCAGTAAGTAAGACAATCTGAGTTGTGAATCGACAATGAGCTTCAAAGATTCATGCAAATATTGGTTCCACGGCTCATAGAAGGAAGAATGAAAAAGTCGTATAAAATATTCCGCTAGGAATCGATGGATCCATGGCCAATCTATCTAGTCAGGACTTCTACTTCATGATGGGCAGCTCGTGGTCAAAATGGATGGCTGAAAATCGACTTACGGAGGCTGCGGACGCAACGATGCGGAAGGAATGGGGGCCACTCCTGTACATTGGAGGGGTTTTTTTGGATTTGGACCCGCGTTATGCAGTCATCAGTATTTTGCAAGCCATCATTTTTGTAGCCACAATTTTGTTCCACTCGTTCGTTTTCTCGGTCAGCGCAGCTAAAACGAATTCCCTAACGTGGTTTGCTCAGTACATGAACTTTGTTTCATTGAGTTTCATCTCATTAGGAGTAATTTTCTCTGGACATACGAATCGAAAGCATGTTTTGCGCCTTTTGGAAACATTACAATCAGGTTTTTATAATTACGGAGATACATTTGATACTAGTGAAGTCATCGAATGGAAGAAAAGTCTCTGGAAATTCAAAATTATCCTTATGGCAGGCTTACCAATCTACTTGTTAGTTATAGCTTCAGCAGTTATGTCCAGAGACTTCATAGATCACCTTCTTGGATTTGAGATACCTCCTGAGGTATACGTGGGCGAGATATACCAAGGCACTCCCATTCCGTCATTCTATCCCTTTGCCGTGTCTAACTGGATTCTAAGGTACGTACGGATGGCCTCGTTCTTCACATTACCTGTTTTGATTCACCGAACTCTTGAAAATAAACAATTTTACTATTTGACACCTTACAATTGATTGCTCATGTACTAAGTGCCTGTTGCGAAAGAGGTCACCAGATACATTATTAAATTCCTCGAACCGGGCGCATGGAGACTAATTTGAACCTCGGACCAGGCACATGGAGATTCATTTCTTCAATCCCGGACTCATTCCAATCGATCCAGGGTCCTAAATTTAGTGGAAAATGATACCCCAATCGCCTAGATTGCCCAAAATCTCGAAAATCCATTTTTCAAAAAACACATTTTGACCCCTACCCCGCCCAAATTTGATCCGATCGGGCTGAAAAGTTTCGAGGACCGTCCTAGGCTGGGAACAGACCCCTGACCCAAATTTCTGATTTCTAGAAAATTTTCTACTACCAAAAACGGCAGACGAACATTGACCTTTTGGTTGGTTATCCCTTGAATAATCAACCTATGTTTTCATGCAAAAGGTCAACCTCTCCGATTCGGCTCAAAAATTTTTTCTGGACGTTTCGTGGTGTCTTGATCAGAAAAGGTCAATGTCCATCCGCCGTACGTCGTCCATTGTCCGCGCCGACAGACTAGACCTAGTTGTTCAGCTGCCCCAGCCACTCCTTGCATTTTAGTTCTTCTAATGTCATGAGTTAGATAGGTGTATGTAATTAGGCCTTGACCTACCTGAAGGTTCATCTATCTTAAGGAATAGGTCCAGCCGTTTTATTGGGACGAAGGTGAAATTGAACACTTGGTGAGGGCAAGACACTGTGTTTACTTGTAGAGTTCATTTTCGTACTACATTTATATATCCTTTGCCAATCTTACCCAAATACATATTAAGCTTGTTGGTCAGTTGCTTAGACGGCCACCTGGTAGGGTGCTCAGTTGGTGGGCAGCTCTATTCCTAGCTTTTCTAGTTACATGATAAAAACCACCTTGTGATACATGATTGAATAAAAACTGTTTCAGCGTATTCGTATTTGCACTGCAAATTCTGTACAGTGGCATCCTCGCAGTGTCAATTAGCATTGCCGACATAATGATGCTGTTCCTCGGGCAAGACGTCGCTCTTCAGATGAGGACATTGTGCATGGCGACCTCTAAATTGGACGAACGTGCGAGAGCCATTTATGAGAAACTATTGCCAGGCCAGTCACCCTCACATGATCCGTTTGAACGGCGAAGGGACCGAGTTCTTGATGAATGCTACAGACTAGCAATAAAACAGATCATTGAACATCATTACATCATACAAGAGTGCGTCAGGACTATATATCGATGTAGAATCACTATGCAGCACTAAGCATTATGTACTCGTGTAGAACCAATCGGTTATTAGTGGCTGAAATGAATTCACGCAGCGGGTAAATTAATACTTAAATTCAACTGATAAATATTGCAGGTTTTTCAATAACTACAACGCTCTCGCCAAATGGCCGTCATTTCTAGCCGTCATAAATGGAGGTGTCCTCATTGCCATGTCTGCCTCGGTGATACTAGTTGTACGTATGAGCGTTGCAATTCATCTCACAAAACCCATCAGACAATGCTAATGTAAGCATGCGTTCACGTTGAACGTTCGATGAAATCCCCCAAATAACTTTAATTTGATTCCAGGGTTCGGTCGAAAAAGACGCCCCTAGCACTTTTATTATCGGCAGTCTCCTTCTGGTGGCTGAAGTTCTTTCCATATGGCTCTTATGCGAAACTGGGGAGGTCGTGGCTAAGTGGGTGAGTCTTACAAGCCTTTTGCCTCCTAATCACGGCAAACTTTATTTTTCGCACAACGTACTGATTTGGTGATGAGTTTCAGAGCGGACGAATCAACGACGCCATGTACGAATTTAAATGGCAGGACATAACCACTTCAAACAAAAAAATGCTAATGATTTACAAAGAGAGGGCAAAAAATCCGTTGGTTATGAAAGCTGGAGGCTTGACACCAATCAATCGTAATACCTATGCGACGGTAAGTTTACTGGCTGGTTACAGCGGCGTATGTTGATTGTGCTGTTGCTGATTTTCAAACATGTTTCTTTCATTGTCAATAGATCATGAACTCTGCCTACTCTTATATCAGTCTCCTAAGAGCGAGTTCCTCCAAAGGCTAGTTCCAAAAAACCGGTCACAATTTATATCAAGTTACCTGGATTTTGATTCAAGAAGATTTTACTCAGCGTAAAAACGCAAATCATTTAGTTCTATCACTGTTGCTCTTTGAGCAATAAAATTCACTTCTTCATGAGACAATCGTTTCAATTCTCAAAACCTACTAAACCGTCTCACAAGGTCGTAAAAAACTGTTCTGCCCTCGGCTCGCCACAAATTCCTACGGACCACAGAATTATGGTTGATGTTCTTATTGTATACTTACCTACAAGAAACCAGAGCCTCGAGCCTGAGACTAAGCGAATCGGAGAATGTCGGAAAATGGGAAAATGTTCTCTCTCTACGAATGCTAGGTTGTAGGACTTATTAACTTTCGTAAAAGGTTTCCCCAAGGTAGCAACAGCAATATTATGTCTTCTTCTATTTAAACCCATCATTTGCTACATTTTTTTAGCACACTGACAGAGACATCGATTCTTCTCCTCTTGCTTAATCTTCAACAGAAAGGCTTGAACTTCTCTTTTTTTTCCTCTCATGTAGTGGTTTTTTTTTTTTTTTTTTTTTTTTTTTTTTTAATATAAGTACCATTACTACTTGGTTACCTGATTTTAGACTCTTAATATGCCAATTTTCGGTGATCAATCGTTCACAGCCATTTGTTGGTCATATTTATGTCGCTAAAAAACGAAGTGGATTAGAAACCAATTGATGATTCAAAAAAATGCTATTTTTTCTCAATTAGGTCAGAAATGGCGATTTTACAAGAGAGCGGTTCAAAAATGGTAAGTGAAAAGCCAACTCCTCCTTGTTGGCATAAAATGTTGTATGAAAAGTAACATTTCACAGTAATTCGCTCAACAATTGGGCTCTAACCCTTGAATCAACTATTTTGATGGTCCAATACTAATGCTTAATTCAAAAATTAAATAAGTTTTTAGAGATGCCCCCATGAGTATGGACCTTCTCCTAGCTTTCTGAGACGGATATTAAGACGTTATCATTCGCGGAAGAAACATTTGATTTTGTCGTCACATAAAATAAACAATAAACATTATTCATATATTGTGACGGCCCTTTTCATGTCATCACACACGAGTATGCACGATAATGAATTTCACAACTCATTTCACGAAATAATCAAAATATTTTAAGGATTAATGAAATTCAGGAGAAAAACGCTAACGTAAAGATAAGATAAGAAGGGAAATAAATTTCAAGTATGATCCGGTTTCCGGAGTTATGAGGTGGAATCAGATGGTTGGAACAAATCAATAATCATATATTTCGCTGATAGTTATCAATACCTCAATCATCACTACACTCAATAGTTCGACCAGTGATACTAGAGAAGAATTAATCGTAAATAAAATTCATTCAACAGATCAACACGAACTGGCGCAAGCATCCACAAACTATGGAGATTGACCGAGTTCGTATTGTCGGTAAATCATTTGATTCTACTTTTTTTGGATGGTTGAATCTCCACTCAAGTATTTACAACAAGTGTAACAGAGTCCATTAGTTTGTAATTGACGAAAGTTGATTGCAATTACCTTCTTCTTGTACCCATCTCATTCGATGGGTCAGAAGAAAATAACTAGAGTTGAAGACATAGAAAATCAACAGTGCCATGCAATCTTCAACCGAGGATCTGGCAATCGACTATTCACACACTCTCTTCAAATATTGCTAGTCGAGCGGACGCGACACCGAGTGATGGAACAGATAGTCGTAGCAAAAACAAGCAGTCGGTGGTATCATTTCAAATGAATTTTTATAAATATTTTACGATGTAGACATTACACACGCTGACACCCGGAGCGCGATCAAATAAGTAGTTTTTTTATTTTCAATAGGTATTTTACGTAGGCGAAATCAGGACATTGAAGCATTATTAAACGGGTACATATCACATGCAATACATAACTTGTTTGAAGGAACTTGACTTTCTTTCGACAGCACTCAATCCAATCCTGTGATGGATATTTTCTGGGCCGAACTCGTAGTTACATTACGATTTGCAATTCCTTCTTGACTGTTCCTACTTCCTACCGTAAATACATTGAGTGGAATTAAATTATTCTTATCAACAAACATTTGGGAGCGGCT
Organism: Cyrtorhinus lividipennis; assembly: GCA_019603395.1. Taxonomy (NCBI): domain Eukaryota; kingdom Metazoa; phylum Arthropoda; class Insecta; order Hemiptera; family Miridae; genus Cyrtorhinus; species Cyrtorhinus lividipennis. The sequence continues at coordinate 7,770,490 of CM034001.1, forward strand.
GAACGGTCTTCACGAACACCCCTTAACGTTTCCAAAACGAATTGAACTTCTTTTGTAAAGGAATTTATTCAGAAGCTGGATTTTCTGATGTTCGTAACGTTTCAGGCTTCATTGTGGCCTCCTGCGCAATGTGTCAGACGTCAAATTGATTTCCTACCAAGCCACGTACCGGTACGATGAGATTCGGGCGTAAATTGCAATTAAGAAGAATAAGGCTCACGACGGTCTGACATTGACGAATTTATGCGGCCTTCCCAAAACTTTGAAATAGGGGGCCTCCAATATCATCCAGATTAGAAAGGAGCCTTTCAGATTTTATGCAAATTTCAGTCAATTAGGATTCCGTTCATTAGAAAGCCGTTAATCAACTGAAGGAGATTGAGACGGTTTTTTTTCGATCCTCGAAACGAGATTTATTTGAGTTAGCATTTCCTGAATTAAGCCGAGAGCACACTTTTTAATTATCAATAACAGATTATTTTTGTGTTTACTAGTTGTTTATTCTCCGTATATCCTCGATAGATGAAAAGCGGAGCGCGATGAATCGACAACGGTACAACGATAGTTTGCACCTGCTAAAAGAGAAAACTTGGTTGCCTTTTTCTGTGATTTGGACCTTCCATCACGATGAGTGGTTAATGATCGACATGTATGTCAAAAGAAGGATTCCGGACGTGGCGAGAAAAATTGGTTAATATAATATATTAATCTGCCCCGCACTTTGTCGTCGTCAGTACAATCATATTGAACAAGCCACCACATTCGTGGGTATATTTGTTTAATGGGGTGCACACTTTCTTGCAGATCGCAAATAAATGGACTCATTTTTTTTGTGGTTCCCTTAAATACCAGTACTTTGTTTCTCTAAGATTGATCGAGCTCAGAATGTATGCGGGATTCGTTAATTCGCCTTGGTAAATGACAGAAATCTTGTCGACAGGTTTTTATAACTATGGAGACACATTCGATTCCGTTTGGAACTCTTCAAAAATTCAAAATTTCTCGCCATCGGAATAATCCTTGTTTGTCATTTCATAATCAGTAGCGCTGAAAGGCCATCCCTCGGATTCGAGTCGATTTCTCTTAGATATAAGATTTGCTATAACCTATTGGATTGATTAAGTTGTAATTGGATCACTGTTAGACCCAGGCATATAATGTTTGATAAATTAGTCCTTCAAATCTCAGGTACTTGTCATATTTAATTGGAATAAGAATGAATAACAGGAAATCATCGTTTCCCTCGTGGTTCTACAATCTCTATGAAACTCACAAATAAGAAATTAATAAGCTGCGAACTCAACTCACGACACTCCACACCATTAAAGGTAGGCAGGAAAGCGACTGGAAGCAGCCAAGTTCTCGGCTTACAACACCTTAAAAATATATTTTTTTACGTCTTTTTAAAGGCTTCGGTTAAAAAAGACTATCGAATAGTACCCTGGACACGTGGAGGAAGGCGACACGTGGATGACACTAATGCGACGTCTAGAGACAGGACTAGTTTAGTCATTCAAAACCAGAACAGCTAGATTTTCTCCACATTTACTTATTCTGAAATCGTTCCAAGAAACTCGTTTAAAAAAATACGAGCGCTTGCTCAACATTTGTGTAAAAGGTGATTCCATTTGTGAAATATACAGTGACAAGACGTGGAACATGTCAAGATTGGAAATAGTGTAATTATTCACATATTATTAAGGTTAGGGTAAATTCCATAAAATACACAATGATGAACACTGCAAGTTAGACACTGGTTTATTATGTTGGATGGAAGTGGACCGTTTGCGGTAATCAATCAGAATCAATGGATGCCATTTCAATCGATTCAGCGTCAAAATGTAGTGAACAAATGATACCCTGCAGGTATGACCGAGAACGCTTGATAACACATCTTCGTAAAACCCATTCTCAACCATAACAGGCCTCCAAATTTATAACATTCGAACGGAGAGCGTGAAATGAAGATGGGACGGCAACGAAACCACCTGAAGCGGAGCATACAATTCATTAATCGCCAACATTTTGATCTATATTGTTCAGAACTTTTCTAAACTTAAGGGAGTTGACTTTTCTTCGGCAAGTTTCAAAGCGCTAAATTATTTGTATCAGTGAATGATTTAGTAAGTAGTAACATGGACATTGCAGAATGCAATCGTTAAAGATAGCTGCAAACAGTGCAAACTGATGAAGACATCACGCAGGTGCCTGGATAGGCCTGGACTCGCGCCGTAATAATACACCAACTACGTAGAAATGGCGCAGGTTTCCTTTTACAACGCACTCAAAGGGCTTCCTCTTATTCAACTCATATCTTTGAAAGTCGTAAAAATTCCTCACTAGGAACAGTGGCACTCCTCAAATCGGTCGGTAAAATAAGAATTTAGAAAAAAAAGAAGGCATTGCGGTTAAAAGACTTGGGCTTATATGGATGGAAAATGAGATTTGACCAAGAATGGTGATCATATAATTCCGGTTTGATGGGCTGACGAGAGGAGGGAAAATGAAGAAATTCATTTGGCAAACTATTTTGATGGAACAAAGTGACTGGTTTGAACGAGAACCGAGTTTTAAACTTATTGACGCCTCGGACGCTGAGAGGAATGAACTGAATTACAAGGACTACTAGGGAGAAGTGTTTGTAGAATTATAGCAACATTCAACATTTAGGTAACATGAAATTCAATGAAGTAGCTAGCATGAATAACGTACATAAATCTCAAAATGTGAATATAAATGCGTACGAATAGACTTAAGAGTGTAGTAAAAAAACATACTTCCATACGAATGATATAAATTACTCCATTCAAGTATTTCAATTTTACTTAAATTCAGATTTTTTACGTGATTTTTTTAGAGTAATTTATTTTTTTAAATGTCCCTAAACTTGTAAGAAACCTAAATAATAATGTGTACTGTAGTAAATACATGTGTGTAAAACATGCTGAAATTTAAATTCGCCACCTCATAGGCAATTAAGTAAAAGCGAATGATGACTTCTAAAACCTACTTTAAACTTGATACGATGAATTTCGCTGCAACAATGTGCTGCTATATTAACTGAAGGCAAAAATCAAGTCACTCAGAAGGTTCCTACAATATTTACGTGTTGAGAAGGGGATGGGAACGCAGAAGGTACCTATACAAAGTCAAGACGGACCAGGTTCGGCTCGAGGAATCCGTCCGTGGGTGGACCAGTCTTTGTCAACGTCCACACCAGTGCTTTTAAGTAGTATACAAATTAGAAAGGGGACCAACGTCTCCGCTAGTACGATTCGACGTTATTAAAGCGGCTACGGGAATAAACACATCAATTCATGAGAATTTATCGGGTGCCAAATACCCGTAAGACGGGACAACTCTACATGAACCGCCTATACCTCTCCGTATCGTATTCGATTGTCATAAAATTGTAGGTAATTGAACTGGTCAAGTTGTACCCCGTTTGAACGTTCACGGCTGGTACGTTGATAATATGTTTTACAACCCTACCTAAAGTTTTACTTACCAACCAGGCAGATGGGATTTTACCGGTGTATATTTATGCCTCAGATGCTGGTCGTCTTGTCGCTACATACGTTTATTTAAAACCATAACCGCAGTCGCCGGACCACAACCAATCCTCCTTGACAGGACGTAGAGGCCTACAATCTTGTTTTTCGAGAATGAAGCCAACTAAAAACTCTACTGACACAATGATCAAGGTGTTACTGATCTGAACAAGTAGTGGTGTCACCGTAATTGCAATTACGAGGATATTATTCCACACCGAGCTCAGAGTTACAGTACAAACCAGGCTTGTAATCTGAAACACCGTTCTGTCTAATTAGAACGCTTTGACATGGGCTAATGGCCGCAAACAAAAATTTATTACTCTAAAATGAACTTCAGCCTCTCTTTAGGACCCTTGTTCAATGAAAATCGTGACCTGCCCCGTTAGATGCATCGTTAAACGAGTTCCTCATTGAAAGCACACACGTTTATCAGTCGACTAATCGACGAATAACGTAACACGATCGTTTTACGTGAAACGAGTTCAACCTTTTTGCAGTATCTATCTCGCAAAAATTTCCCCATGTGTGTACTTCTAATTTCCTCGAAATCTTCAATAAATTACTCAACAACAGATTTTCAGAGGTATTTTTGATACGGCTAAACTTGAATTCATTTATCTCCCCAACTGAATCGATTGAAGGAAGACATGAGTAAATGAGGAGGCACGACTGGATCAATGAACAAAAATAGCATCGATCGATTTTTATCTTGATTATTCGGATTTTGATTAATGCTCGCAAAACTTTCATTTTTTGGATTGTTCTCACCTGCAAAACATTTTTCAAATTGAGGACGTTGATGCAATCAAGATCAGTCCTGAATTTTTCTTTTTCCGTAAACCGCCGTATACTAGTGCGATGTTATGAAGTGCACCTATTTACCCAATTTATCAGTATTTATAGGAGAACTTTCCAACGTTGAGTTTGAATTTGGTTGGACAAACATTTATCAACTTAGGATCAGCCTAACTTTTTAACGTTATACAATTGATAACAAATAAGCACTAGAGAAAAAGAATTATTACAACTAAAACCCATTCTTTCCTGAAAAGGAAAATTCGTTGAAGCAATTTTCGCTAGCGGAAGTGTGTAAGCGGCAAAAATCAGGAAAATTTAATAAAAAACAAGTGCAGATTTTTTTACATCGATATCAAGCGTACGCTGTAAACATCGATGTAAGTATCGATGTTTTGCTCTCGAATGAGAGGCGATGGTTGACGCACAGCGCTCAAGCGGAGAGCTGAGAAACTACATACACCGCTCCCTCCAGCTAGTTCTTGCAACGATGATGAGACTCCCAAAATTCTCCACCCAGTTGACACATTTCTAAGGATATACACAATGAAATCCGTAGACGCGTTAGAGAGAAGGTCAGTCCTACCAAACAGGTTAATTTATTTAGAGATTTATTCTTATTTGGATACAATTTTTGGAGACCTCTCTCTAATGTCACATTGGCTGACGAGACCAACCCTGTACATTTATTACGAAATCCGTAGGTAATCTGCAAAACACTGACACGATTCCCATCTCGTCCAGAAAACATCAAATATGGGAGAAGAAGAAACAAGATGATGTAGAGCTGATAATAGTGATAGCACACCAGACCGGCATGTACATTTTAAAAATTGTTATTATTTTTTTTGTATTTTGAAACAGTTCAACTTTAATAGTGTGTGTTGTTTTCAAAACTTTCGCGATTTGCTCTCAAAATCGTTATCAAAGTACGGCTTGATAGATTATAAAGTAATAATTTATGTAGATCCAGATTAGATTGCTGATGGTTCACCTAAAAAGCGTTATTCCTTCGGTTGAGTAAGTTCGTAGCGGCGATTGTTCTCTGCCGCTGAGGAAAGTTTCGTTCAAGTTGAAATTTACTTACCTATGAGTTCTTAGCTTATCGATCCGTTACGAATTTTCAGGTACTGACGTTAAATGAACTTGTGATCATGCTAAACGCCTTCCGGCGATCGTGCGGTGCGCTGCATTTTGCTCGATTTCATAGAAGCGTTACAGATTGCAACAAACAACTCGCGAAGAAGATCAGGGCCAAAAGATGTACGTTTGGTTTGCGACTGGTTCGATACGATAGTATATATTCACCAGGTTTCTTTACGTCGATACTCAGTAATCTCAGGTTACTCGATTACCGCCAAAGCTATATTTACCCCTGCCTCCATATTTTCTATGCAATGGTGCGCTCTATGACCATTCACCATCCTTGAATGTACCTGTAGTTTGATCACAAAGACTATTAAATCAGGTTTATTTTATTCCCGTTATTTTGTTATAATTGCAAGATGTATCTAATCTATATCGGTCGTTCATTCCAGATAAGGAGGGATTCGATAATCAGAAACGCATTATCGAGGATTTCATTGGAAGAGGAAAGCTCACAGGAATTGATCGACTCAAAGAAGAGGTTCTCAATGCAGGTACGTTTTCAAGTAAGATGATATTCCCAACAGAAAGTGATCTAACCTGAGTCCACATTCTTTCTAGTTCGATGGTGACTGGTACTTTTATAAAATTAACTTGTAGACTACAACTAAAGGCCCAATCACACAGGACGCGTTATAACGCGGCGTTCAGGTAACGCGCGTTACCCCCGACGTTCGGCGATACAGCGACTTCACACTCACCGCGTTATTATTGGGCGTTATCTGGGCGATCCAAAGAAGAAATGTTTCAATGGACAACTCAGTCTAGCCCGCCGTGTAGTCGAAAATGCTTTTGGTATATTGGCAATGAAATGGCGTGTATTTTTGAGACCCTCAGAAACAGGCTCAACTGCTGATTACATCGTGAAAGCAGCTACCTGCTTACACAACTACATTAAAATGATGAGTGATGTTCATCTCGAATATTCTGCCAATGACCGCGATGCCACCGAGCCCATGCAAGCGCTGGTTACAACAACTCCCACCAATCGAAGATCAACGAATGCTGCGATTCAAGTTCGAGAAAAGTTTGCTGATTACTTTGCCAGTAGGTCATCATAACACACATCTCCCACATTGATGCATGGTACACAGAACACATAGAACAAAACAGATAACACAATACTTTAAGTATTTATTTTTATATTATAATATAATAATATAAAATATATATTATATAAAATATATATAAAATATATTATAATATAATTTTTATATTATTATATAATAATATAAAATATACATAATATATATATATAAATAATATAAAATATAAATATATAAATAAAATAAAATATATATTATATATTTTATTTTATTTATATTTTTTTTACTCATATTATTTATATTTATATTATTTGTATTCGTATTTATATTATTTATATTTGTACTTATTTATATTTATCTTACTTGTAATGCTCAGTATTCCTGCAATCTTTTTCCAAGCCTCCATCTTTTTCAACACATTCTTGTATCGTTCATGTGAATGATCGTATAAATACACAAACTTCCGCACTTGATGAATTAACGCCTCTGTTTCCTCACTCATCTTGTTATGTCAAGTGGGAAATGTCTGAGTAACGCCCGAGTAACGCGCGCTATTTTGTATTTTTGTACAACTCGAAAGGCTGACGCCGCGTTACCGTCGCGTTACTAAAGTAACGCCGCGTTATAACGCCGTGTGTGTGAACGGGATGATGCTTATGCCCGTCATACAACCTGACAACCGTAACGCGACGGTAACGCGACGCCTAACGCCGCGTTATAACGCGTCCTGTGTGAATGGGCCTTAAGAGAACAATGTAACTTCAGAACCAATTGTAGCTATTTGTAACTGTGCGTACAATTACAGTTTAATGGCAGTTTTGTCAGCTTTACCTTGGAGAGAATGCGGATCTAAAAAACGCTGATGTAAAAATTATTATTGTTTTGAATCGTGGAATGAAGTGAAGTGGCGCGTTTCGGTCACTGTAATTTACTTTTTGCCCATTTTGAAGAGCAAGGCGTTGGAAGCTTCCAGAACTAGATCAGGGAGACTTTGATGATTCTCAGTCTAAAAATGTCATGTTATTCCCACGCAGATGAGAAAGGCCTTTCTGACTCCTAGTCGTTTGTTTAGAAACATCGCCGTAAAATTTGGCTGATAAAATATTATTGGATACTGTAAAATATTAAACTCGATTTTCGGGAACAAGGCTTGTGGGGTATAATTTTCCACATAATTCCGGACGCTGAATCCATTGACCCCAGACCAATGGACGCCCACCGTGGGTATGAATCAAAATGGGTACCTCCCTACCTATTGGAATGAGTCCTGAACACTCCTCACTTACTGTCTTCCCCATACTCTTGCTCTAATGGAATACTAAACCACTGTGAAAGAATTTGCAGCGTTTTTTCTAGTTAGAGACCTGCTTATCTACTCAGGTTACACAATACCTTTGAAGGGTGCCCTGCGGAAATGGTAATTTTTGCCTTCTCTTTACAGGTACTGTACTGACGGATGTGACGTTCAACGTTCATTTCATTGAAATTTGCTCTAAAGTTGGCGCTTTCGAATTGGGCCGCGATTTCTTCAAACAGTTGTATTCTGAAGGCCGAGCGGGCCATGCAGCTACCGGGGAGTTCTTCGTATTATGTGCTGTTTACAAAGACAAATGTGGACTCGACGAGTTGAACTTGATGTTGAAAATTTATGACGATCTGTTGAAAAAGTGAGTTCCTATCATTGACTGGAAAGGTTTGTTTTGGCTTCAAATGTGGCTATTGGCTGTCACCGTTGCAAAACCGATGTTCCTAATTAAATTCATGTTTTGAGTGATAGTCCGTTTTAGGAAACTTGTAGGTAATGACAAGAGTATCTTTTGTATGCGCCGATCAACTGACATGCTGTGCTACTGGTCCCAACTGCAAGATTTTAATTTCATTGTCTAACTTTGGTTTTTCGGACTCATTGATTTATTAGTTTTTGTCACCAGGTATGAAGTTTTGGACACCAGAATGTCAGAGAACTTGGCTAGGGGCCTTGGGCTGACCGATCGCTGGTCTGAAGAAATCCCTCGTCTGCTGCAGATGGTGACTGATCAGGGTGAAGTTCCTTCGCCGATGTTTTGGTGCGCCGGAGTCTCCGCTGCTCTGCTTCATAATGACCAAGAAGCTGCATTTTCTTTCATGGACTCATATGTAGCAACGGGCAAACACCTTACACCTTACCTGTTCCAAGCTGTGATGAAAGATCCCTCAATGTTCCTTCCTCTTCTTGGGTAGGCGGTGTTGAGTGAAGTTTTACCAGGACTGATTTGAAGGCCTTCACTCAATTTTATCTGACTGTTTTCCAGGTGGTTAAAGGAGCACGGAGTAATTCTTTTGAAGGACAGCGCCGAGGTCATTGTAGATCTCGCGCCTTCGGTAGGCGCTTCTGCTCATTGGACGACCGTGGCTCCATCTGGGGTCTGTGAGAAGTGTCGACGTCGCCTTCTCCCCACACCACTTTCTAACGAAGAGTTCAACAATCTGCATGCGGCTTTTCTCGACCCAGTCCTCATCGGGAAGGACGTATTTCAGAAGACGAGTCCTGAAGAGTTGGAGTCCTATCTCAAATTCCTCGATAAGGTGAGTTGTATACAGGGTTTCCCACGAGTTGTCCCACCTCCCAATCTTTATTTCTTCATAATTTTTTGCAAATAATGGGATCTCCAATTATTATATTATTTATTGCAGATTCGAATTCTAATAAAAATTTCATGAAAATTTAAGATCTTAAATACCACTTATGTTCTAGGTCCTCCCAGTCGACGTCGTTCTGGATGGCCTGAATATCGCCTATTCCAATTCCAAATCTCACCATGGATCTAAACTTCTACGTGCCGTCACCGCTCATTTCGCCAGAAGAAAAATTTTGGTTGTTGGTCGTCAGCACATGACAAAATGGCCGGCTGCCGACATGAATTTCATTCGTGGTCAAGCTCATGTGTTCTTGGCTGAGGATATATCGGAGGACGATCCTTTCCTTCTATACGCCACCCTTAGAAGCGGCGTGAACACTAAGTTCGTATCCCGTGACCGAATGTCGACGCACAAGTAGGTGAAATTTTAAACAATGATGAATCATTGTTATCACCTAGAGGGTGATTATGGTGTTCTCGATGGAATGATACGATATTTAAATATTTGCTTTGCTCTTTCAGGCATCTTTTGAAACGACCTGACCTGCGAAAAATCTTTAGCAAGTGGCAGGCCCTTAGCCAGTACCATCCCCTCCATATATCTCCCGTCACCGGCTGGGTGAATTTGAGGCCACCGTCGGATTTTGCCAGAGAGGCCCAAGAGACTGCTCGACGCTTGTGGCACTTGCCTGTAGTCGACCATAGTTTGACCAATATCCAAGGTCATTTGCAGGACGAAAAGTCACCCTGGTTGTGTGTCCACGTAGACGGCTGATCATTTCAAGAATGATACGACGGTGTTCGTTTCGTCCAGAAGACGGCAGATCACGTGGCTGTTTACTTGAGGCCAACACATCCCGAGAGCATCTCAGTCGAGTCATGCGTTGGAGGACTCACAAGCCGACTCTGTTAATCTCTAATTAAATTTTTATGAAACCTAACAGAGTTTACCTTATTTTTATTCAATCGTCAGCGTCGTACCGGCCCTTAAGAAAGGTATATTTGACGACTTTTAGAGGATGAACACAGCCAGCATACTTGCTAGAGGATCATTAATTATGCCAAGGTTTATCTAGAAGGGGTTGTCAATGTATCGGGATTACAGTTTATTTGATAACATTTTTGACTTTTGCTAGATATCCGCCCGATTATGCCAACACGGCATGCAGGCAACACTCAATAACATTCATACAACGATAATCCCAGGTTGGTTTGGCAACACTAAAGCCTAGAATAATTTGATCAATATAGTACTAGAGTGTACAGTGCTATTTGTCAGTTGATGAGTTGATTTGAACGCAGCTAGTGTGGCAGCTATTGATAGAGGCCTAGTCCCATCAAAGCAAACAACGCTTGGAAATATTGTATGTTGAAGCATGTTCATTGTCAGCGCATTCCTTTCCCCCATAACGTATTGGAGCACTTAGAAAAAATTTGAAAGGAGCACGCAGGGAAGAACAAAAATAATGGAATGTTCACAACATAGCTTTAATTTTTGTAGAAACGCATGGCATTTCGACGTAATTCAGAGATCTGATAACAATTTCAAGGTTGGAAGTTGTAAAGTTTGGATTTGACAGGATGAAACATACAGAGAAAGTATGTATGAATGTTTGGGTCAGAATAGAATTTGGAGGTCATTAATGCATTTTATTTGTAAGACGAACAAAAAGGCATATTGATGGAAACTCAAAATTTCGATTTGAACATCCGAAGCGTGTTATCAGAGCCTCCGGACACAATCAACGAGGGAATGGACCAGTTGGTGCACATCACCTTGTCTTCGTGCCCCATTAGATCGTAGAGTGGAACATTTGGACTTCGGACGTCCCACAATTTGACGCCGTTGTCGTACGATCCGGAGACGAGGAGGTGCTCTCGGTGGCGGGACCAAGTCACTGACGACACCCACTGTTTGTGGGACGTTAGCGTCGTCTTGACGACGGACCCTTCGTTCGATCGGGGGTCATACAGGCGGACGTGACGGTCAGACGAGGCAGTCGCCAGGAGGCGCGACACGGGAGAAGCGGAAACGTCGAAAAACGCTTTGTTCCCACCGATTTCTCTGATTGAAGAGTTCATCTCTGTGTCCCATATCCGTATGGTATGGTCGAGGGAGCAGGTGGCCAATTCGACGGAGTCGATCCAAGCAACGCCTGAGACGGACTCTTTGTGTCCTTTCAATGTTACCTGGGGCGCTTTCGTGTTGGACCATTTCGAGCGACGGGCTTTTTTGTTTTCCGATTCACCGTCGTCGTCGTCGTTCACGGACCAGATTTTGAGTAGTTTGTCAAAGCTACCGGATGCGAAGCGGCCGCTATCTGGAGAAACAGCCAAGCACTCGACCGACCTAAAAAACACAAAAGTCTTGAAAGGAGGGACATAAGAGAAGGCAAAATCAATTTGACAGTCTTCTAAATTCGGAAACAAAATAGTACTGTCACCCGGAGGTGACAAGACCAATGTGAAAAGACGTTTTTCTAAATATGATGTCTCACCTGGTGTGCCCTCGACAAACGTCCACGCATCTAACAGTGTTGTTGGTGATATCCCATTCCCACACCATGCAATTTTGGTCTTGAGAGCCGCTGACGAATGTGGCAAAAGGACCGGACGTGCTAATCCAAGCGACGGTCTTCACCGGCGACGTGTGTCCGGGGACCGTCAATTTGTGAACTCCTTTGGTCGTCCACAGGTGAACAGTGTTGTCGTAGCAGCCTTTCGGAACCAAAGAAAGGTCTTATTGATTTGTCAATTCAACATTCCGCAGTCGAAGCATAAAAATGCCTTGAAAATGTTTAGAACAGTTATCTCAAGATTAACAGGATTTAGGCGATCAGTTTGTGGTAAGCAATATCATGAGGGCTAGGAGCGAGATGCTCAACTTAAATACCATGCCGTGCAGGACAGATAGGCAATACAGTTGCTCCATGTGCTATATGATGGCCCCGGGGAACGTGGAACATTTCCTCACGACGTGCCCTGTTTTAGCGGAGTATAGGGTTCGATATCTCAGGAAGCCAAGGCTAAGAAGGATTGAGCTTATTGCCTTTTTAAATGGAAAGAACTGGACTCTAAGTCGATATATCACCGCGGCGGGTGCATACAGAAAGTACCTCATTGAGCAATTTAATTATTTCTAGGAACCCAAGTTACCATCTTTAGTTACCAAGCCCAAGTAGAAAGCGCTGTTGTTTCAAATACTCGTCAACCATTTATGTGTAAACCTTTGTATGTTAAGTGAGAATTGTGATAACTTATAGACATAAATCATGAAACAACCTGTTTTTGCAATTAATAAATTTAAGATTAGTATTAGGAAACGGAAGATGTCTGCATTAAAAAAAAAAAAATTGAAACCCATGGCAGACGGTGTAACCATTGCCACTAAGTGAGGTTGCATAAATTATTTTCAAATGTGATGCATGATTAAGTTGAAATAAACATCTTTATTCATTCATTCAAATGCTTAGAACAGGTTAAAAAATTTGCACATAGGCTCCATTTGGGACCGAGTTAGACCCAACCCTGGGAATGGATCAAAATGGGGTTTTGAAAGTTTCGGTGACCTCGCCATGACAAACAAAATCATTTTTCTCATTAATTTTAGACTACGAATCTATTGAGAAGGCTCTCGGATAACATGGACCGGAGAGTACATATGTCCAACTCGCTTTTAACAAGGTATTTTACTTACCAGTGACGATAGCGAAATCTGATACATCCGCAGACGAGACCCAATCATCGTGAATCAAGCAGTCCAAAGCTTCGGGGGGTGGGTGTCTCTCGATGTATTCAATCTCTACGGTGCTTTCAAGCGAGACGCCTCTCGAGGAAAGATGCTCAGACAATGACGTCCTGATGAGTTGACCAGCAGCAAGGAAATCAAAGTCAAGTGATTTGGAGGCGCTGTCGCCTTCTTGAAACAACTGGTTGACCAAGTCATTTAGCTCACGGGTTGTTACCTGGAACGGATGATTAAGTTAGCACTGTAGGGGCTGTGTAATTCTACAGTAAAATTAAAATAGGGTTGCTTCAAACTACGTAGAAGACTTGATAAGGCTGCATCGGTCATGCTTTGCTGTTTGCAGGGCCCAGCTCGAACACTCCAACAGTACTAGGACAGGAATGTTGCCCCGTGTATACTTACAAAGTCCTTCCTCTTCTATTCACCCAAAATATAAACAAACTTCAGGCCTGATCTTATTTGTTGATGTCACCTTACGTCCTGAGTGAAAATCAAATTATAGAACAGTTCTTACCGACGATGGAACTGCGAACGGGTTGTCAGGCACGGAAAATTTGTCCTGTTTCGTGACGAAACGGATTTGTAATTGCGACGACTCACCGTCGGGCATCGTGTAAAATTACTAGCCAATAAAATGAACAGGTACGGGATAAAATCGAGGAAGTGAGCAAAAATTCCCAACTCAAACGCGGCGAACAATAACAATTTACACACGTGCGGTATCTCTTATCAAAATCAGTTGTGATTCCTCTTCCTTCATTGTTTCATACGTCTCATTTATGTTATGGATGCCACAGCTAATGAGTAATACAGTCTGTAGATTACTGTATTATTAAGGTTCACCGCAATGATTAACCAGGCTTTTTGAAAGCTAGTTGTGGAGATTCAAGAGGTTTGTATTGTTGCTTTTAATTCCAATACGAGTCAAAATCCAGCATCATTGCCTTTTTCCATCATCTCTACAAGTATTCTGGGTAGCAACCCCAAAAAAAGTAGACCTTTTGCTAATTTAAAACTTTAAATTTCAGTAGTAAGGTCCAAAACTGAAAAAGGGGCGGTCAAAGTTGTCCTCGATTCGCGAAAAAATCACCTAAGAAACGTAGGTACTACTTACCTACTATAGCTCAACCCAACAGGTCACCGTTCAGCAAAAATTCTTGGTCTAGTGAGGCTCGAACCGTCACCCGCAAGCCCCTCTTGACGCTGGGTCGCTGCTTCGAATTCTCCATTTATAAAAAACCAATGATGATACCAATGATACCCGAAATCGCATACCACCGTCCCACTGTCGACCAATAGCGGACAAAAAAATGTGGAACGCTTCACGATTTTGCGTGTCATCCTTGCGCAGGGGCCATGCTAATCTTCTCTGTATCGTTCCAATTTTAGTATATGTACCGCCGAAGCGAGTACGTCCGGGGTAGGTCAACTACAGTTCATAAGCTTTCAGCATCAGGCTCATTCGCCTGGTCAATTGGTACCCTTGAATTAGAATTACAATCCTTAACTAGGTAATGATTATTTTTGTATTTTCACATAAAATAAATTTATTGTAAGAAAGAAGATTTGTCCCTTCTGCCTGAATTTAATGATTGAATTCGAACAAACCCCAGAGCAAGTTATAAAATGCAATTTGTTTCGTTAGGAAGATGTTTTTACCGGGATAGATTTGTCATATAAAGACATTCGATATATAGAAAATCGATTCATCACGCCATGTTTGGGATAGTTTGTTACCCTCGGGAGGGGGTCTAATTGACAAGTACCAAAAAAAGTGACACCAACGTAGCGCGAAAAGACTGTAAAATGCGAAGACTATGAGTGACTGACTAACGCAAGGTCTACGGTACGGAATAAATACCTTCTTTTGTTTTTAAGCTCACTTTTTGCGATCTGTAACTTGAATGTGCTTGTAGCTGCAGTGTATTGCTTCCCCCGACAGATTGTTCTCTTTTGGCGGATCTGCTTATGTATGATCCCATTTCTGAACAATCCTTTCAGCCAAAACTCACCAATATTCCTCACAGGTTTCAAATGCTCAGCTAGTAATACGCATCGATGAGTTACGTTGGCAGTGGTTGGTAGTAATAGTAGACTTGTGATACGTAGACGGTATTTAGGATCATTACGTAGGTTTTCTTGACGCTTCACAAGTGCATACCTTCTCCATGACTCACTTTTATTTTATGAAGAATTATGTTAATTATTAAAGTAGTATTGCCTCGTATGGAATCCGAGTCTTCTCCTTTTTAGTTGGGAATATTTCCACTGTCTCGTTGCATAGGATCTTTGGGCAGAATAATATAGAATGCTATTTGAGGTGTATCATCTCATCTGTAAAACTTCTGCATGTATTACGTGCTAAAACGGCTGCGTGCTTCCGTTCCTTCATTTTACCGTAGGTATCACAATCAAGTGCTTGAGCGAAAGACGTTACATAACTAATTGGTTCGCATAATTTCTTCTTCCCCAGATAGTTTTATATAGTGCGAGGCTTCCCTCAAAGATCCTCGTCATATATATACCTACTTTATGAGGCAGCCTACCTTCTTCATTCTTCTATTTCCTATTGTCCTTGTTGCTTTTCTTTGGTATATTTCTTGGAATAATGCTGTAGTTGGGCTTGCCGGTTCCAAATTAATAAATTTAATTATTCTTCTGATAATATTGGTATCCTCTCGACTTTGAGCGGAACTTTTCAGTTCGGTACGACGAATTAATATTATTCGTATTTGACACAGCGCACACTTGTAGCAGAAACCACGTTCAGTGTTACCGCCATATTTGCCTTGTAAATCGCATATTTCCACCTTATTTGTTCGAGCCCCTCGTCCTCCATCCATCTCGTAAAAAAACCTGATCTGCGGATCATGTGAACGCTCTTCATTTGAGCCCATATAGTGGGATGGAGGAGGGATGCCCCTCCCCCACTTGTGTTCACTAATAAGATACATTCTTCATTTCAACGTCTAACTGGGAATCATCTTCATCGATATCGGCCTACCATCGCAATCCCCCCACCGTGGTTCAGCAGCCAAGAAGCCTTTTCTAGATCAACTAGTTCCCCGACACAAATACTCTTTCAAGCGGAAGGCATAGTAATTCCTCTCGAGTCGATTGACCACCTGGATGCAAGCGTTTCTCAAAAACACTTTTCGGTCTTTTCTTCAAGTCAAGAAAAAGGTGAGTTGAAATTTAGAACTTTTATGCATTATTTTGTGCCTATTGGCGTAAATACGTAAAACATTAGTTTCTTTCATAATGATAATTATTACACTTTTTAATTCGAACGACTACCGTCCCTTTCATCAGTCTTTGCGTTCAAGATGCACGGCTGAGCATACTACGAACATACTACTCGTAAAAATATACGAAAGGCCCGTTTGAGCCAACTATACTATCTATGGTTTCGCTGAGAAGTGGAAGTCGTCGGCGGTAAAGTTGATTCTGACGACAAACGTATTAAAATGATCTATTTCTAATCAAGAAATGGAGTAAAATTGCGAGATACTCATGCTTCAACCCGCAACACTGGGCGGTCTTGAATGAAAGCCTTTGCCTATAGTACGACGTGTTTTGTCGTGTCTCAAAACCCAATGTGTACAATCTACCAAGTTCCTCAAGGAATGTTGAATAGCCCAATCAAGAAGGGGTTGGTGAGCCAATGTTCAATGAGGCGAATCCGACTTGAACTACAACACCTAACAATAAGGAAAAACTTGAGGGTCCTAGTTTTTTAGAAAGGTATGAAAATGAAGGGAAAAGTACGTAATTAAATGTTCCAATGAATGAGTTAAGGTAACCCAAGGATTTTTCTTTCGTCTTTCAAAAATCGTAGACACATTCCTATTAGACGGGGGAGTGGAGGTCGAGCTTTTAGGCGCATTTTTTCCACGATTTCGGTTTATTTCGCCTGAGTGAACTTCTTTCTGGATTGACCCAGTTTTAAATTCTATTGCCTCGATCTTGAGACGATCGACTCCCTTTTCACAAACTTAAACTGTTGAGGGTTGTCCAGTTCACCTCAGGTTCAAACCAGCTTTGCGGTTTTTATTCAACTGCGAGTCTTGGATAAAACTAACAGGTGTCCAAAGGAAATTGTAGATCGACAAAAAAGGGATACGAAAAATTGTGTCACGGCTAATCCCTTTTCAAGTTGGACGGGTGAGGGTGAAGAGAAAACGTCAATAAAAGGTCATCGGGTTCTGAACAACTCAGAAATAGACGAATGTTCCTGTCCGAGACTGTCCTTGGGGTGGTGAATAATGATAATACGAGTAAAATATATCTTCCTAGAGCGAGCATGATGCATGTGAGGAGGTAGAAACACGTAGGAGCAAAGAAATTTTCCTTATCAAAGTGAGTCCCGAAACATTGCAGAAGAGAACATTTAGTTCATTTGTTGATATTTTAGACAATTTGTACTTCTCAAATGCGTACGTATGGCTTTTTTGTTACTCAACTGTTGATATTATTTCATTATGCCACGGACATTACATTGGTTTGGTTCTGCAATGGCTATCTTCCATTTTCAGGTGGAAAAACTGAAGTTTCAACTTTCTCAAAGGGTTTTGATTCATTTTTTTCTTAAATAAAACACATTCTTTATGTTTCGTCCACCGACAATGTTTTCCTGTTTGTTTGTCGTTGACTCCGAAATGGAAATTTCAAGTAAATAAGGCTTTTGAACGGTAATTACCAAACTGACAGTTGTTGTCGCTCTCTGCATGAAAACCGTCGTGTTTGACCACAAGAGGGAATCCAAGGACGGGAAGATGAGGTTAGTCTCTTTCGGTACCTATTATCGGTGAAATACACTAGTTAACACGCCCCATCCAAGAGAAAGCAGGACAACCCTTGAAGAAAAAATACTGTCTTTATGTTTGAATTTTTTCACCTGTAAGACTGAACAATTCAAAATTCAGGCGAGAAACACCAAAACTCCTGGCAAAATACTCTCAAAAATTAATTGGCGAGTCAATATCACCCATCTCCTTATCACCTTTGGGGGAATTTTAAAATTCCCCGTTCTTTTCCCCTGATCGCCAGACTTGTATCGATAATTCTGGTGACTTGCGTGTCACAAGTCTTCACTCGTTGCTTCGATACTCCGAAGACGAGAGTTGATCACTATAGATGGACATAAGGATGTTACTATAAGGACCGGCAACTCATTCGTCTTCCTCTAGTGACTTGTCACAACAAATTTTCATCAGTAAGTGTGTCGAGTCCGTATTATTTATCAAAGTCGCGTCAATCTATTTTAGTCTGCTCATTCCTTAAATTCGTTTCATAATCTTTTTCTAAGGATTCGATGACTCAATCTACATCCCTGCTTGAGTTTTTTCTCATGACTCGTCCTCACATCAAGTGTCACTCGTTCATGAACAATAGAAAATATTTTTTAACGCCATCTTAATTTCAGTGGATTTAAATAAATGTACATTGAAGCGTCAAGTCAAATGATATGAATTACAAACCACATTTTTTAGTCACCTGTGCCTAAAACCCATCCAATCGCTGTGTCAAGAACAGAAACTACTACACTTAGCAGTCATCGATTAATTGTAATCAATCAGTAATGGCTGTTTTCCCGTCATTTATCTTGCACGGATCTCATCCTGATTGCTTGGCCACAATTGGCTATCAGACCATACATTACAGACCCGAGCTATGCGTTTTAACTCGTTTAGAGCGTTCCATGAGAGCGTTCTAGTCGAACGGAGATGGAAAAAAATCGTTCTCTGTGAGAAACAAAAAGAATTGTGTTCTATCGCCGGCTGTGATTAATCCATCCAGTAAACCTACCTGAGAGGGGTTCATGTGGCAGCCTGTAAAAAGTGTATAAAAGTGGCAAATTCGTTATTCTTCTTAAAGCGGTATGGAATGGGACACAAACATTTAGAAATCCGTTTCGTTTTGTATTACTATCGGAACCACACTCTTGATTTTTTTTGTAAACTTACTTAAATTCAACTTTTAGTTTATTATTCTCTTGATAATCCCTATGTTGTTTCAAGCCTAAAGCCAATCTCTTTGCCCGAAAATGCATTTGATTGTTTCAAAATGTACAAAACAACCATCCAACGTCCGGGCCGAAAAAAAGAAATGCTACAAAAAAACTAAAATTTTGCTCCTAAACTTCATTTGGGCACTATTTATGCCAATTTATGGGTATGAGCAAAGACTCGTATTTTGAAAATAAGTCTTTGAGATTTGTGGGAGTCTGATTGCGAGGAGAATCCTTTTTTAGTAAATAAAAAAAAAAAAAAAATGAAAATGTGGTGATGATAATAGTGACCCGATTCCCATTTCGGTTGAATCAATTTCAATATCTTTTGGAAAAGTCCTTCGTCTCTCCAAAAGTTAAATTCCAAAAATTTAGGTAGGTACGAAATTGAATGTGATGATTTTTCAAAAACATTTTTTGCGGGGCTAATTCTTTTGCGACAGATTTAAATCAATTAAATCAATTTCAAAATCAAACAATTTGTCACGAAAATTCGCAAAGAAGTTCTTTTTTGGTACATTGCGTCTCATCTCGATTGTACTTGTATCAAGAAGCGTCCGTGTTATGGACTCATATGTTAGAATGTAACACGACAGCAAATTGAGTTGTTTTCAAAGAACCTTTTGTCAAAACACGTCTTCTTTCCAACTCGTGCAAAAACCTTTGCATTCGGTAAAAATTTTAAAGTTTAGTCACATTCACTCCCCCTCATTAGGTATATTTATGTCTTCGTCATGCAGCTCGTGAGTAACATTCAAAATTCCAACGGCTCACACCCACCGGCGCCTGTCCTTCTAACTATTCACCCAATGTTAAAATCGGTTATAGCTAATCAACACTGGTTAAATTCACCGTTGTGTTTCGCTCTGCATTCCTTAATCTTCTATGGGGGAACCCTTCTTCACGACAACGGTTTTCCTTTTCTATGCCTCCTCTTCATACAAAACAGACGTGATCTCTTTTCGATGTGACTTCCTGTCTGTCCTCGCTAGTGTGATTTGTGTATTCAAATTTATGTCAAGAGTCATTAATACGTAAATGTCTCAGTTTAGAGGTCAAAATGGGAGTAATCAAGGGTAAGCAATTCATGAATAATGAGAGAGGATGAGGAGAGGGACAACTTACTGACTTGCACGTACGTCTATTGGTTGGTTATTCCTTGAATAATCAACCTACTTTTTCATGGAAAAAGTCAATCTATCCGATTTTATTTTCATTTTATTGTAAATATACTACACCAATGTTGGTCGAGTCGCCCGGAATATGTTAGAATCAGGAATGAGGTTTCTCTATTACAATTTTCCTAGAGTTAAAGGTAGGATAGAAGTAGATTTGTAGTCGTCCTCGAAGTCTGATTTAGATGTTCGTAAAACAGCATTCAATTTGGACCAAAGATAATTTTGTAAGCATCTAAAATTTCGGCCCTTTTGGTCAACATTGGTAGCTTTTCGTCAGTTCGAGTCAAATTCGGGAAATGTATGGGTAAAAATGTCTCTTTAGAAACTCGATTTTTGGGATTTCTTTTCGGAATGAGGCATATGGGGTACGATTATCCACTAAATTTTGGGCGCTTAATTCATTGATATGAATCGCGGACCGATTGGGGCCCCCTGGAGAAGATATATGGTCAAATGGCTACTATTTCGAAAGCGGGTCTTTGAGATTTTCGGGTACCTAGCCGTGCCGGGTATCATTTTCCACTAAACGTTGGACGCTGAATCGATTGGAATGAGTCCGGGATATTTCACACTCACTGTTTCCCCCATATATTGCCTCGTATATAAGCGGAGATTTAAACGCCATTAATAGTAACTCGAATTCGGATTAAGAGCTCATTGCATACCAACCTAATTACAGAGAAGCAATTTACCGAAGGACTATAAAATCGCTGGAATAACTTTTTTAAACGATGCCATTTTTACATAAAACATGAGTTGTATGAATTCACGCCCATCTAGATGAAAAATAACTATTAAATGAATAATAAATCAAGTGGAACAAACCTGATGCGTCGTTCCATTTAAAGATGGACGAGTGTATAAATTGTGCTATTGTATCGATATGAATTATAGTTTTGTTTTTTAGGAGAGAACACAATTCAATTTTCAAGTAAATACGCACCTATAAAGAGCATAATAATTTCATTTTTTTTCTTGCGGTTTGTCATTTGACTTACATGAGAACAAGTCTTGTTGAATAGAAGACACTTATACCAGCACAACAAGGTTGAAATCCTGACAAACTTAATTAAAAAATTGAAAAGTGCGCGCAGTCTTACAATTTCTCGATATTTCATAAAACAAAGTTAGGAAATGGATAGCAACCGGAGACGGAATTGAGAGTTAACGTACTCAGGTCGCTTTATCATTGTTCTTGGAAGAACCTCGTTGTCCAACAGACACATATCGAAACAATTTTACGAAGGTGAAAGAGCGTGAGAAGAATAGTCATCTACACACCTTCCGATTATCAGAGAACATGATGTAAAATATATCTGTGCTCGGTTGTAACGGATAAAATAATATACTGACATTCGTTTTTGTTTCAGAATTAATGAACCTGGCCATGATAAGCTAATAGAGTTGGACCCGTTGGATTCACGTGTTGAGTTAGGACAACATTATTCTTGGTCTTGAGATGGTGATAAATATTTATAATATCTAGGAACAGAAAACACAGCTTTTGTGATTTAAAACGAAAGAAGGCTTATTTCATAGGGTGCCAAGCGTCACTGTTATTATTCTTTCCCCAACTTAAAATTCGTCTGTAATCTCCCGAAAATGGCGAACCCTTCAAGTGGTCCGGACGTCACTGTCGGCGTCGGTCCCGACATCGTCATAGATCGGGTCGCCGGTGAATGTTCTGACGGTTCGACTGGAATGATCGACGATGCGACCAACACTTCACCTTACACGCAGTCCAAATTCCCTCACAGGGAATCCATGCTGAGGGACATGCACGTTGGGAGTAGCGACTTTATTCGTAAGTTGGTTATTTATATTTTATTTATTCATCTTATGCGGTTTTTTTGGATAAATGTATGAAATGGAGTAAGATGGAGAGACTGATCAATCACAGAGTTATATTTGACTGACATATCATGTCAGCATAGAGTTTTTAAACCAAGCACATAACATTAGAGGACATCTACGTGAGCCAATAAAAAATTAGTTGTTGCTGCGCATGCGCATTAGCGGTGGTTGGACTGATGTAGGTGGAACTGAGGGCACAGACTGCATGAACCACTGTGAGCACTTGGCTTATGGAACTTAATGCAGAATCATCACAATTCTTTTGGAAGCCTAAATACCTATACAATTGGAAGTTAGAATCAATGCTGTATAATAGGTACCACCATAAGCGCATGCAAGAACATTATTATCGCCCAAATGACACGTGGCATACGCCTTTTGCAGCCTATCCAACAGCCACTATAAATTTTTGATTAGATTTTTACACTCTGTGACGCCCACCTGTGACTCCATTAACAAAATAACCTTTAATCGACTTTTTTAAAATAATTTAGAATCACTACGGAAAGAATGGGTAAAAATTCGTAAAAATGAATGTAAAAAAAAAAAAAAAAAAAAAAAAAAAAGAGGAAATCCGAACTTGTTCATTTTTTTACACATTGGAAATAAAATTTACACATCACATCCACACTCCGCTCTACATTGAATAATACTTCTTAGGTTGCTCCCGTTTCTCGTTCGGTTTCTAAACCGACAGAAGAATAAACAGGTAATCAGTTTCACGGGTCGTTTGATGTCAACTACCGATTGGTTTTTAACTTTGATTAGTTCTCACGGGCCTTCAAGGTCTTTTCGTCATTAATAGATAGTATTTTTTCCCGACCTCCTCAGTGGAACGAGTCAACATATTATAGCCATGATGGTTGTGTAAATGGATCATTATTTTTTTAACTAATGGAAGGTAGATTTTATATCAGACAGAGGTTTAGGTAAATAGTATGTGTGGTTTTATTATTTATTTATAAACTAATGAAGTTTTGTTGATTTATTTTTTATTTCTAACTTGAGATAAGCCTCCGAATTAAAAAAAAGAAGCTTTTAGTCCCTTCATTTGAAGATCGCTCCCGACCGAAAGCAAAATTTAAAGGTGTTGACCGTGATTCGCAGTGATTGAGGATTTGGGGCCCAAACGGAAAATCAGCGTTAAAGCCAAGGCGACAGAAGTTGAACATTGGTTTGAAAAGGAAATCAAAAGGCTTTTCAATTTGAGAACATTTACCAAACGCCTTCCAATCTTAACGTGGATTCCAACGTACAATACGGAAGATGCTGTGGGCGATTTAGTGGCGGGCATAACCGTCGGACTGACTGTGATACCTCAGTCACTAGCATACTCCAACATAGCAGGTCTTCCTGCTCAGGTAATTCACAAATGATAATGTATAAATAAGTACGCATTGATACTTTATCTCTTCAACTGTGATTTACTTCTCCTTTTTTTAGTTTGGTTTGTACAGTTCCTTTCTCGGGGCCCTAATGTACATAATTCTAGGAAGCTGCAAAGACGTCCCAGTTGGCCCAACAGCCATCTGTTCACTGCTCACGTACCAGGTAACGTCCAATAAACATCGTTATATTGAACAAAAAAGGTAATTACAATATGAGCACATAATTTATTTTGCTGATTATTGACCAGGCTATTCACGGGCTGGGGCCAGCGCATGCAATCCTTCTGTGTTTCCTGAGCGGTGTCATCCAGTTCGTCATGGGCATCGTCGGCCTTGGTGAGCAATTTCGGAGTTTTTGTTGACAGTGACGTCACGGAACGATCTGTTTGCTTCTGCTTTCATTGTTGCTCTTGAACTAGTTTCGTTGTAATGTTTTCAGCATCTTTCATCTCTTGCCGCCGGGTTTCGGTGTTAATTAGCGTAATTCCGATTCTCGGAACGTTTAGAGATCGACCGTTTCCGCTATGGGGAAGCCCCTAATTATAAATAACAGAGTGCTCTATATGATTTTCTTCGGAACATGAAACTCGAGACAGAACTTTGCATTCCAAACAATCATCAAATGAACGTTGTGCAAGGCCGTGCTGGTACTTATTCACCAAGTTACCATTACAATTACGGAAACCATAAACGTCACACAACGCCTATAGGATTTTCCTTCTCAATCTGTAAAAATCTAACAAAACCTTAATCCCTCTCCATTCGTTAACGCCGTAATCCATTGAGCTGGATTCTCACCGCATAGGATTAAGTTATCTTGTTCAAACGTAATTTCTTGGGAGGAATCTTTTTATGAACTGAAAACGTTGCTTTGCGTAAAGAATATGACGCATTAGGATCAACGTAGGTAGGTTAGAATGCAATCCTGATTATAGAAGAGGCTTATTCAATGTTGATCTGGCAGAATCCAGCAAGTTGCCAGTTATAATTCAATGATTCCGAGATGGAAGAAACGCTTACAGACGAAGCCATTTTTGTAGAATACTCAGTTCAAATGTATGAATACTAGTGAAACTATTTTTATAACAAGAACCTCAGGCGAATCCATGTTACTTACGCTAATATACATATTTTGAAAGGCGCCTAGAATACTGCCTAACCAATTTCTTATTCCTTATGGATGCGCCTACTAAAACAAAAAGCACATAAAAATAGCGGTCACACTTCTGTCGTAGTAGGGTCATGGATTTTATTTATTAAACTTAATCTCGAACACTTCTCATCCCACGTATACATGCAATCAAGGTGTAATATACATAGTAGGGATACAAGATGAATGTATAAGCAGAAGAGAGGACCATTTGTAGGATAAAGTTTAATTGACTGGAGGATCAAGACAAAATCTTTTGCATAAAAAACGTTACCTTCTTTTAACATTTTGCTGCGATAGTTCAACCCAATTGGTTCAAATAACGACAAAAATTTCCACAAATTGTCAGATGTGTTCTATTGGTTTTGCCAATAATAGCATCTGATTTCCCACGATAATGTTTGCAGGCATCATGATTGACTTCATATCCGATCCTGTCTCATCTGGCTTCACCTCGGCCGTTGCTCTTCTCATTATATCGTCTCAAGTCAAAGATATTCTTGGGATACGAGCTAGCGGAGCGACTTTCATCGAAATGTGGACATCCATCCTCGAAGACGTGCAAAACACCAAAATGTGGGACACCGTTTTGGGGTTGATCTGTATCGTCGTGTTGCTTCTCATGAGGGTATTGAAAGCGATCAATTGCTCGCCGGAATGTGATCAGTCGTCAAACAGTCGTGCGCCCATATAAACGTGACTCGATTGTTTCAGTTGCTCTCTGATGTCAAATTGGGAGCATCCACGCATCCAGACAATTGGTCAACCTCGCAGAAAATAATTAACAAGACGATTTGGCTTGTGTCGACTGCAAGGAATGCGATTCTCGTCGTCGTGGGTGGCATCGTTGGTTTTTATTTTTGCGAAACTCCCGACGAACCCCTCAAACTCATAGGTAAGTTCATTAACAGGGTTTTGGATAGAAGATTGAATAAAAATATTTTGTGAATTCAGCCCTATCACAACTTCTGGTTGGCTGAGAAAAAATGACAAACGCTGCAGATTTTTCCACAAAGGTTTACCTCTGTTTTCATCTTAAAAAAAAGAAAAAAAAAAAGCAAAAACCGATTGTTCAAGACTCATCTGAATCGATTCAGCGTTCAATATCTAGTGGGAAATTATACACGCCCATCCTCAACAATCACGAAAATCCACTTCATGTTGCTGCCACAAAATGTATTCCCTCCAGTACTGAATAGCACAAACTTGTCTCATCAGAAACTCGTAGGTAACACGATTGCGAAACGCTCGCGGAAATTTCAGTTGCGAGTTGCTATCACGAAAATCAACCTAAAGATGGCAACGCTATTACAAAATATTGTTTCAGTTGCTCTCACAACATGTTTCAAGTTTCATGAGAACAAAACTATACTAATGCCGGTAGAAACGTTTATGGGGACGGATATTTTTGGTTTCAACGAGTATATAAAAACGCTGCAAATTATACCACAATGGTTTATTGTTCCTTGAAGGAAGAATATTTGGAAAACAGTGATTGTGAAGGGTTCCTGACTCATTCTACAAGGTAGGTAGGTACCCAATTTGACCCATAACCAACTCCTTGATTGCCAATCGGTCTGGAGCCCATCTAAATGGATTCAGAGTCCAAAATGTAGTGGAAAATAATATCCCACGTGCCTAGTTCCAAAAAATTTACTGAAAACCGCATGCAAAAAACACATTTCCACCCATACCCTCCATAAATTTGATCCGACCGGGCTGAATTAAACAAAATAAGGGGAGTATTATTGGGCTAGAGGAAGTAACTAATAACTACATTGACAAAACAATGGTCAAAATATGTCTGTACAGAAGGGGGGGAGGGTATTTATAATAAATTTAGATTTTAGAATGAATTCACGTATCAGGTGAAGGTCAGGGTGGAAGCTCGTAATATCATAATTTCGTTGCAGGACCTCTGCCTCCGGGTCTTCCCGAGTTCAAGTTACCCCCTTTCAGCGCCATGAAAGGAAATGAAACCATTGGATTTTTCGAGATGATATCCGACATGGGGTCTGGCGTCGTCGTCTTGCCACTGATCGGTCTTTTGGAAAACATCGCCATTTGCAAAGCCTTCGGTAAAACTACCTCTGAAATTTTGGTGTTCTTCCGCCTAAAATTAATTCGTTGAAGAACATTTTTTGTACACACTGTGAACCTCATCCTTACTTGTTTTTTCAGCCAATGGCAAGCCGGTGGATGCGACTCAAGAATTGATAGCGATTGGCCTGTGTAATATTGGCAACTCCTTGTGTCAGAGTTTCCCATCTTCGGGCTCTTTGTCCAGAAGTGCTGTTAACAACAGCAGCGGAGTCCGTACTCCTCTAGGGGGCCTATACACAGGTGATTTATTTATTTTTTTTTTTTTTACCTCGGTATTTATATATTTGCATTTGTAAGAAATAGTTTGTGGATGGAATATCACCTGTCGATTGTGAAAAGTTGCTCTTTCTCAGGCATTTTGGTCATAGTGGCGCTGCTCTTTTGCATGCCTTGCTTCTACTACATACCTAAGTCCGCTCTTGCCGCTGTCATCATCGCCGCTGTCGTTTTCATGGTCGAAGTCCGAGTTGTCAGACCCATCTGGAGATCCAAAAGTGAGCTTCAATACACCAATTTCGCGCAGCGCAAAATCGTAACCACAAGGCAGAGGGTATCGTAAAGGGCTCCAAACGTTACATTAATTCGTGTCTTTTGTTGAACAGAAAGCGACTTGATTCCGGGAGTGGCGACCTTCTTCTTCTGTTTGATCCTTCCGTTGGAAATTGGAATTCTCATTGGCATTGGTCTCAACCTTATTTCAATCTTGTACCACGCAGCAAGACCTAAAATATCAATGGAACTCGCGAGGGTTTGTAATTGTTCTTATAATACGGTCACAACAATGTATTTTATGTTGCCGACTCCATTATGACATGGATTAGAGGTTATTGATGGCTCAGAATCCGAATTTGTATTCGGGTTTCCTTCCTAGATAATGATTCCACGGATTGATACAGCATTTGTGGCGTGCTAATAGGTCAACCTATTCTGTACGTTGCGTACTAGACAAATCCTGAATGTTGCAGAGCAGGGCCGGGGTGGAGTACCTCCTTCTGACGCCAGATCGTTGCCTCATCTTCCCTTCCGTGGACTACGTGAGCACTCTAGTTACCAAACACTCGGTCCGAAGAGGGATCCCAGTCGTCATAGATTGTTCTCACATTTACGGCGCAGACTTCACGGCAGCTAAGGTAGCAAGGCTCACTATGTGCACTGACAATTCACCATTCTCATAAACTTCTGACTCATCCTAATGTTTTTCAGGTTATTGAAGTGTTGACAAACGACTTCTCGCGGAGGCAGCAACCGCTGTTCTTCTACAACCTGAAACCCTCGGTAGTTGAAGTGTTCGAAGGCGTGCAACCCAAGGACTTCATCGTGTACTATAATGAACACGAACTTGACAACTTGCTCCTCATCCATGCGTAAGTCATCGAGCTCTTTTCAACCTGACCACCAATCGGCAACAGCTTCCACTTGACCCTCACTTGTTATTTTCCAGAGCCAACAAGCACCGGCTGAGCAGCATTATCAGCAACGGTGTAAGCAGGCTCAGCGTTGACGGCAAAACCTTGCTGGAACTCACTCCTCGCATCCACCGAAGATTAAGTTCTTTGAGCGCTGATTCCGTCCGCGACATCAGCAAAGACCGCGATGATAAGAATAGATGACCCACTTGAGAAATCGCCCCAATACAATTCCATTAAAACCTCGTTCAATTACAATAATGTATCCACTTATAGGTTGTATCATGTGGTTTGTCAGCAGAGAAGACTTTATTCTTCCTGAGAAATTTTAAACCAGTCTACTGTCTGTATATTTCAAAATAGTTCCCTAGATTTTAATCAATATAGGCTACATTAGCTACGCATTTAAAGTATTATCCTATAACCTACGCCTTATTGTCTCAAAAGCTGATGTTATGGTCCTAATACCAGCCCAATTCGACTAACCCAGCCACACCATCAAGATTCCCCGCTAGCTATGGAAGAGATAAGGTTGTAGTGTTTTCTGTTACTTAGCTATTCGCGTCATATTGTTATTACCTTGTTTCACGAAATGTCCGATTCTTTACGAATATTTATTTCATTTTCAGTAATGAAACTATTAATAAAAAATATGTGCGTACTCTTGAATAATCCACTTAGTTATTAATCAAATTTTCAAACGTAAGTTATTCCTAATACTGGTCTCTATGAGCGATGAGGTAAAGGCCATTCCTCGTCTTAATGACAATTTGTAATCGCCCAAAAACGCTCATTTCACTATTTTTCTTTTGATTGCCAGTAAGTATTTGTTAATACAGCATGACATGCTGTATTCACTCTGTACTCCACATTGTGGAGTTGTTGACCTTCACCCCCACACTTTTGAAGACTTGCGACGATGTTGCACAGCGAGCAATGGCGTAACCATGCATTTTTTGCAGATTCATCGCAAAATTGTATGCATATCGGCAACGCTGCACAAAAAACAAATGCTATTGGGGGGGTGTGAACCATTTTCAGATTTCTCTGCGTTCCGGTCTGTGATGAAAATATGAATGAAATTAAATATAAAATCATGAACGAATTGTTAGTTTTGAAAAGGCCGTTCAGATTGTCTGAACTGTCTTCTTATACCAAGAGATACTATGGTGGAGAAAACAACGCATTGTAGTTGACAATATCATTCTTCTGTATCGTGAAATCCAAAACCAGTAAGTATAATTCGGAAGTTTGATTTTTCTTTCCGCTATCACCTTTGGTAACTCGCTCTCACCATACAAAAATATATCGAGAAAAATATAAATATCGATAACAAGTCAAAATAAAAATAATAAAAAAAGAATTGAAGACATTTTATGGTAAATAAGAGCATACAACACGCAGTCTGTCTATAATAACACTTGGGCTCTGTCGAGCCATGTTCGGCTGTAAACGTAAACTTGAGCAAGGTATGTGAGAACTGATTACTAGGAAGGAATATCAACGGTAAATGGGGGATGTTTGGATCTCGATGCAGGTTTGTTCTTCAAGTATTGATCCAAAACGTTGATAATAGGATCTTTTTGATTGGTAATGCACAGTTTGTAATATTTTACAGGTACAATTCATTTTAGAGGAACATTTACGAATTCGAGGCATTATTCCCATAGTTATTTAAATATAGCTGACTTTTCATAGTGCATTCCAGATTTGCGAAAATCCAGAAAAAAAGGTTCATTCCGTCTTCTCAAAAAGAAATGTTTTGTTTGATTATACATACCTCCACATACGCTGCACTCCCGCAAAGAAAGACTGTAGTGATATTGATGAATGGTAAGAGCCTATTTGTTACCTAGTAGTTTGCTTTTTTCCAAATTCGTGAAAAGCACAGTGAATACAAGTGACGAAATAATGAGTGACAACAACCACACGAGTAGGAAGAAGGTCTACAAAACTAAACCTCATCAGAAAGGGCACCCTATCACTCGTGGAGACGAGCCCTTACTAAACACGCACAGGGGCGAAGGGGAGAGGCTAAATAACACAATATTGCACCGACTGCCCTTTTTGATCTCAGATGCGACTACTCTTCAAAAACATTTTGAATGCACTTTCACATAGCTGCACGAAATTCAATCATAATCAATGCTTAATCAGTGAGGTCAACCAAAAAGTAAGGGAGAACTCATACCGAACGGACTAGGGGTAGATTTAGAGATCTTTGATGTTTTGTATATTCCACCCAAGCGTGAGACGATCGAAGCCACATGTGAAGAAGTGGGAGCCGAAGTTATGTTCGTCGGCCCAAGCAACGCTGCACACCATTCTCTGATGACCCTAAAAACGAACGAAGGTCACAAAAATTGGTAAAAGGTATGATGAGAAGTATACTTGAAAAAGAAAAACGTGAGCGAGGAGGAGTAAGACCCAGTTGAATTTAAAAATAGAAAAGCATTTTGAAAATTTGTGACATTTATCTACCTTATGATCAGGCAAGAGAACATACATGCCACGTGTAATTCCCCAGATGTGACAGGACACAACAGTGTGTTTGAAAACTATTCCTAAATAGCTCAAAATCAAACGTTTGTGGCTCAATATTAACAACATTAATGGAGTTCGAGATAAAATTTTGTCCGCATACGAACCACACATCCAGGTTGCTTCTGTTTTCCCTAAACTAGGATTAGGACACCTCTCAAGATCAGAAAACGCAAGCAAGAGCACTTTATGATGCAAATAATTGGCAAACCCGGAGGAGGAAACAAATCCTTAGGTTCGTGAGCCACAGACATCTAGATATTTTTTGCTCGTGCCTCCCTCCTTGAATTTTTCTTCTTAAGAGGAAATTAAGGGTAGAGAATTTTCCGGCTACTTAAACAATCGGCATCAATTCCAATAGGTATTCTCTCAAAACTTTTTATAACCATAACCTAGTAATTCTTAAAGCAAATAGAAGTATATAAGAATATTTGCACATCATGCGCACGTGACACTAACTTTCTTATTATGTATGGGAACCTCAATTTTTCATTGCAGATTTGAATTCTACCCACATTTTTATGAAACTTTGATCCCTCGAGCAATTTTTTGGATTCGCGCAATCGGTTCAGCGATTATCACGCCAATTATCAAATAGTAGATGATGGTGAACCTTAAAGGGTGGTACATGAATTTTTATTGTTTTTTAACGCAGTTTCACGTGATGCTGAGGGATCAAAATTGTAGGTAGAATCCGAACCTGTAATAAACAAAAGGTGGGGTTTCCATTTAAAATAAAAAACATAGTGTCACTTGCGTGGGGTGCGTAAATATAATATTTGAGACCTATAAACAAAATTAGCTTACCCCCATCTGGAAGATTTTACTAGGGGTGAGGGGGAACAACTCGAGTGCCACCCTGTATATCAAGTAACTAAAAAATCCCCGAAAACCCACACTTTTTTTATCGACTCTAATTAAGGATGGAATTATGTCTCAAATGAAACTCTTGGGCTTAGACAGGGCCGCTTAGAATGAAATCAATGCCATATTTATAACTCACATGGAACGAGAGCGAACAAGGGAATACAAATAAAATAATAAAATGATAACACTGATGAGAATATGATAACATTTATTATATTCTACTGCCGGCAAAGAAGAGTTGAAATTAGGATTGGTCATATTAAGCTACCAACTAGCTGAAACAAAGAGCTTTTACAGCATAACAGTTGAACTTCAGACCGAGAACAAACATTTCCAAAAAGCCACCATACTAACGTCAAACTAGTTCAGACAAAACTCTATGAGAATGATTGACACTAAGCGGCCTTGAGTCATATGGAGGATTTGTGGCCGAGGGCGTCATTGAAGCAGATTAGTACTGGTAATGCGGGTACTAGCATCGTATGAAGGCATGAATCTAATCTGAGCAGGGTATGAGAACAACACATCAACAGCAACCAGTCAGCACAACATTAGTAGGTTGAACAAGAAAAACGGAAATCATTTCATTTCGAACGTGGATCATATTAGAAGTTTGTTTATAGGAATTGAACTGGAACAAACAGAAGTTTTGTGGCAAGGCGATGAGGACAATAGGCGTATAACAGGGCATTTTTTAAATGTAAAAGTGATCAAGAATTTGTGACTTGATTTTGATTTGGATAAGAACGAGAAGATCATGCTGTGTCAGCATGAATGTAATAAGCGAGGCCAAGGTGAGTACGGCAATGTGAGTGATCCAGCCTGAGGTTCCAAAAATGGGCCAAAAACACCAGTTTGCGACAGCCAATATGTTTTTTCGTAATTCAAAAATAAGCGAGGTTTGGTACAGATTCACCATACCAAATCTTTGAGAGAGAAGAAAACCTAACTGAAAAACTGGGTGAAACCCCTTATTTAAAAAGTCAACAGTGTAATTGGATTGAACTAAAAAAATCAACGTTCCACCATCAGCCGTGTCCTCTTTTCTCTTCTGTGTCTGAGGACTCGAGGCAGGTAACAAGTTAAGCCAAGCGTTATTAGAGAGCACAACGTGAATTATATTAGATGGAATTCGGCAGGCCGATGTGAAGTTAGCTAGGTGAAGGCAAGAAGGCTCAAAAAAGCCACTTCAAAATCTTGGCACAAAGATTTTGAACGACAAAAACACTATTTTTATATGGGAAAAATGCTCATCAAACCTTTACAAAAAATTAAAAAACGCCCGTCTTAAAAGAGGCTCTGAATTTCGTTGATAACGTTTCATGAATTTGTTTTGTTTTTCAAATAGTTACACTTACTAATAGACGATCTTGGAAAAGGAAGTACGGATTGACAAAACTTTTGGAAATCTGGAAATACGTAGTCAGGGAAGCAAATTACACCAATGATGGCCAACGTCATGCTTCATGGACATTTTGGAAATTGTAAATTCGCTCGGTGAAATGTGTCACACGACAAAATGAGAACAATGAAGACACTGATATGAGCGAGTGTTCACATGGGTAAGCCGTATCGTTATATTTACCTCCTGTATTTTCCGTTACACAACAAAGAAAGAATAGCGACACAGAAAACAGAATTAGATTAGGAGAGACAAGGAGAAACTTTATTGTCAATTAGGAAAACATATATTATTAGTTAGATAAGAAGGGGAGAATGAAAACAACAAGTATTGGAAGAAACGTGAAAAGCATTTAAGCAGAAACGGAGTTGAAAACGAAGATTGGTCAGATGGCAAAATTGTATTAAAAGATGGCGGTCCAACCACCAGATTTCTCGAGGCTCACATCGATGCGATGCATCATGTAATGGATATGACCTTTTTAGGGCGAGAACCCGGTCGTAATAGGAAGGATCCGTTAAAACGTACCTGGCGGTGACGAGCGATTCGTTGCCCAGCTAAATCGTACAGGCGAACTTGACGATTGTCGTGAGGAACGGCGATGAGGCCGTTGTTCGAGACGGCCAATTTATTGACGGCTGAGTCCGCACGAATTGTCGCCAGAGGAGACCGCATATTCCTCAAGTCCCACACCTAGGAGAGCGATCAGGTCAAGTTTCAGTTGAAAAGAGGAAAAAATCTACAAGATATAATACCTCAAAATGAAGGAAAATATCAGTCATAGTAAAATCCTTAGTCATACAAGTTAAGAAAAATAATATGTATCTATCTATAGCTCAGATTTTTTTTTTTTTTTTAATGTTGATAAGTTATTTACGAAAT
This sequence comes from Cyrtorhinus lividipennis, assembly GCA_019603395.1. Classification (NCBI taxonomy): domain Eukaryota; kingdom Metazoa; phylum Arthropoda; class Insecta; order Hemiptera; family Miridae; genus Cyrtorhinus; species Cyrtorhinus lividipennis. The sequence continues at coordinate 7,804,178 of CM034001.1, forward strand.
TGAGAATCAGAGATCGAATTTTGCTTCCAAGTTTACGAAGCAGTGGAACACTGGTTTTGACTGATTATTCCTTAAATATTTGGCCGATTGGTCTCAAAATTTGGCCGTATACGTTTCAAGACGTTTAGATAAAGAACGCTCAGAATTCATCCACAACGGTATATTATTCCTTAGAGCAAGAGTATGGAGAAAACAGTGAGTGAGAGATTGTCTGAGACTCATTCGAATCGATTTAGCGTCCAGCATTTAGTGGAAACACGCATAGGTACCCGAAAATCTCAAAAATCTACTTTAAAAATAGGTAGATAGGTACCCATTGGACCCATATACATCATCCAATGGGCACCAATCGGCCGGGACCCATCTCAATGAATTCAGCGTCAAAAATTTAGTAACCCACTAGTTTCCAAAAAGTAGGGGCCTCGAAACCTAATTTTAATTATACTAATCAATAGAGTCAAGCGTTTTACCTTCACAGTCCTGTCGTCAGACCCTGATATCACCTTGTCTTCGCGTTTGGTGAAAACTGCCGAAGTAACGGAACTGCAAATGATCAAGTCCTAAAAAACGCTGCAAATTCTTACACACGGGTTGGTTATTCCTCGAATGGGGGAAACAGTGGATGTGGCGGGTCCGGGACCCATTCCAATCGATTCAGGGTCCAAAATTTAGTGGCAATGATATCTCACACGCTATTCGCCCAATTCTAGGTTACACCGTGGCGCAAGTGGCTAGAGCGTTCGACAGTAACCTGAAGTTACTCAGTTCGAACCCAGGTGGTGCTTTAGTTTTTTTTTGCCCATAAATTGACCAATTACTTCTTCCAGTGGGTGCCAATCGTTCTGGGACCAATTTATTTGGATTCAGCGTCCAAAATTTAGTGGAAAATGACACCCTACTCGCCTAGATCGCCCAAAATCTCGAAAATCCATTTTTCAAAAAATCTGCAAATTCTTACACACGGGTTGGTTATTCCTCGAAACACTGGGTGTGGCGGGTCCCAGACCCATTCCAATCGATTCAGGGTCCAAAATTTAGTGGAATATGATACCCCACACGCCTAGGCACCAGAAATCCTGACACACACAAAATGGGTGGATACATACCCCTTTTGACCCATAACTTCTTCCGGTGGGTGCCAATCGTTTTGGGACACACATCATTGAATTCAGCGTCCAAACTTTACTGGAAAACTATACCCCACACGCCTAGGTAGCAGAAATCCCAAAAACACATATCCAAAATGGGTAATATATACCCAATTTGACGCATAACTTCCTCCAGTGGGTGCCGATCGTTCTGGGACCCATTTAATTGGATTCAGCGTCCCAAATTTAGTGGAAAACTATACCCCACACGCCTAGGTAGCAGAATTCCCGAAAACACATATTCAAAATGGGTAATATATACCCAATTTGACCCATAACTTCTTCCAGTGGGTGCCAATCGTTCTGGGACCCATTTTATTGGATTCAGCGTCCAAAATTTAGTGGAAAACTATACCCCACACGCCTAGGTAGCAGAAATCCCGAAAACACATATTCAAAATGGGTAATAAATACCCAATTTGATCCATAACTTCTTCCAGTGGGTGCCAATCGTTCTGGGACCCGTTTCATTGGATTCAGCGTCCAAAATTTAGTGGAAAATGACACCCTACTCGCCTAGATCGCCCAAAATCTCGAAAATCCATTTTTCAAAAAAACAATTTTTGACCCCTACCCCTCCCAAATTTGGTCCGATCGGGCTGAAAAGTTTCGAGGACCCGTCTCGGCTGGGAACAGACCCCTGACCCAAATTTCGGATTTTTAGAAAATTTTCTACTACCAAAAACGGCGCGGACGATGGACGGCGTACGGCGTACGGCGTACGGGGTACGGCGTACGGCGTACGGCGTACGGCGGACGGACATCGACCTTTTTTGATCAGGACATCATGAAACGTCCAGAAAAAAATTTTGAGCCGAATCGGAGAGGTTGACCATTATCATGAAAACATAGGTTGATTATTCGAGGAATAACCAACCAAAATGACCAACTAGTACGTTTTTAAACGAAATTTAAACTGGGAATTCTACTAGTCAACTCACTCGGTGTGCCCCTGAAAGACTGAAACGGAATGAATAGGCTCCCGGAAATCCCACAGGCGGAATGTTGTGTCTTGGGAGGATGTAACGACTAGACGTTGCGAATGGTGGGCACATGTGTGCGTCAGTTCTTGGTCGTGACCTGAAAAAGAGGGAAATGGTGAGTGAATCAAATCACTGTTCTTCAAGAAAGGTGGATCGACGTGGCGAGATTCGCACACGATGATGATGATGATTATGGGGGATAGTTGTATAGGGATGGTTAGAGTTTAAAAAGTGGTATTTGGAGAGAGGTTATTGTGTTGTAGTGGAAATCCCAGTCAACCCGGCAGACGGACGACACGTCCACAGCCTACCATGTTTAGTTTTAATGTAGATTAAATTTGATTATAATAGAAATCAATGTAATTGATGAATTCGCAAAATAAACATGTTTTCTTCTTCAATTTTCTTCTTCTTCACTGTTCTTTGTTTGGATTAATATACTAATTTAGGAAAGCATTGTTGAGAAGTGCGATCAACGGCGATTTGATTGGAAACATTGTTGTAGGTAATCTGCGACAGAATAATAAACAGTTATCAGCTGCCCTCATCGTCCATGGACGACCAAAAGTATTTCAGCTAACACAGAGACATCGTAGGCAGTTTATTAGAGACTGGGAACAATGGCTGCTAATGAGCGTTAGGTGCTGCATACCCATCCTGCCGGTTGTCGAATGACTTCCAATTCCAACCATCATTGTGCAGATCAAGCTGGTTGGAGGAGTGGTGGGAAAATGCCTAAAGGTTTCATTTCTATGCAGGCATTCTCCAAGATCATGATGCATTTCTCAACACTGTCCGAATAAGCTCAAATTTGAAATGTTTACAAATTAGCTTGAAATTTGCTCCAAACAGTGCAACAACATTGACGTCAGCAGACTCAGAGCTTACGTGCTGGAGTGGTTCGTGAGTCTAACCTGTTAAGGAATGAATGAGCTCTTTGGTTTCAACGTCATACAGAGCGGCCGTCCGGTCCCAGGAGGCAGTCACCACTTGCTCTCCCCCGGGCATCCAATCAGCGTGTGCGACGACCCCTGCATGACCCACCAGTTCGGCCATCGGTGTCCGAAGAGTGGACGAGACGACGGATCCATCCATTTCGGCCTCGGCCTCTGCGTCCCCTTCGCGACCATCGATGTTGTCTTCGTCCGACGACGCTGTTTTCTATGTAGAGGAAAAAATACTTGAGATGAGTGACAAAAACATTTAAGTGGGGCACAATTCAAAGTGCAGGGATTCCCATTTCTGGCTTCAAACATCATATTTTATTGGCGCACGTAAGGCGTATCACGAGTTCCAACATTCTTTTGTTGATTATGGGGCTAAAATTGATACATTAGTAAGCTTCAAAATGCACGATTCTAAGTGGTGGGCGATATCACCTGTTAGACTGATATTTTCAATTAAACTTAAGAAGGTGAACACCCCTCTCACCAATGTATTCTTCTTGGTTTATATTGTAAACGCTGCAAATGCACTCACAGAGGTTGGTAATTCCTCAGACCAGGCGCATAGAAACTCATTTCAATCTATTCAGATTTCAAAGTTGATTGGAAGATGATAACCCACACGCCTAGGTACCAGAAATTTCAAAAACACGTATTCAAAATAGGTAGATAGGGACCCATTTTGACCCAAAACCTCTTCCGGGACCCGTCTCATTGGATTCAGCGTCCAAAATTTAATCGAAAAAGATACCCTCACACACGTAGATCGCCGTAAATCTCAAATATCCATACACATTATTTAAAAAAATAATATTGTTTTCTAAAATGGAAAAAGTCTTACAGCATGTTGTCCACCAGCGACATCAACGTTGAAAGCCGCGTGCCAAATATGAGCCGTCTGGTCGCCAGATGACGTCAGAACGAGGTCTCGCGAAGGGTGAAATCGGATAGAATTGACCGATCCTGAATGACCAACGTAGCGAAGTACGATTTTACCGGCTTCGACCAACCAAATGCAAGCAGTTCGATCTGTTAGGCAACACATAAGTTAAATATTGTTGATAGGATAATCTATTATGATTGTTTCGAAATGTTGATTGGATTTAATGGAGGAGATGCAGGCAGCTACATGCGGCAAAGACAAAACATAAAATGAATACGTTCATGTAGTATTGACGCGATGCAATCGAAAATAATTTTTCCACAATGACTCAACGAAAAAAATCAACTCACCTGCTGAGGCTGTTCCGACCAAAGGGACGCCAGCGCGGGCGACATCGACGTCCCAGACGCCATCTCGATGTCCTCTGAGCTCTTTGACGACGCAACAGCAGACTGACGGTGTCTTGAAGCTCGAAACGATCTTAGACGTTTGGGCTTTCAGCTTGTGAGCTGTCTTCAATTTCTGTGACGATCCACCAACTAGGGGGAAAAAAGGGAAGAAACTAGGGAATTCAGACGGCAAGCGCACATAATGGTTATTTTTTCAGCAATAGCTGTTCAATAAAAACGAAATATATCCGCTTCTAGCCCCAAAATATAAACAGATCTGTAGCTGTTGTCGAGGGTCTTGCACGATTCAGCGTCCGAGAATAAACAAGACAACATTTTTGGTCGCTCTAAAATTCTTCTTTTCTCTGCATACACGATCCACATAATAACTATCTCAACTCTCAATCACAACACGCGACAACTCATGTGTCGAAGAACGAAGATCTATCCACATTTTCTCCTCGTCCTCAGATAAGTAGGTAGAATAACCTAAACTTTTTTGCGGTTAATTATTAATGATGAACGCGCTTCTTCCTTAAATTTAATTTAAACCTCTAGATTGGACACATTTTAACCGATTCAACGTCTCAAAAATTAATGAAAAATGAATTACTCACGTTTGTGCTTAGATTTGGTCACAGGCGTTGAATCTTTGTCAACGTCCAGATCGTGTTTGTCTCCAGGAATGTTGTCCAATATGAACTGATCACGTTCGAGCCTCTCATTCAGTGCGTCCACTTTGTCTTGTACTGGAAGAAAATCAGAATATTCTTCGAGTTGAATTAAATATAAATACATTTTGTTACGAAATTCTACGCACGAAATCGCGTCGTTCCTTGGTATAAAAATGACCGTATTGCCAAATTTACTTGATTGTGTAATTCTGTTGACTTCCAGATGATAAAGACTCACCTCTTATCAGTACACAAATGAGAAAACACAAGGTATTTTTAAACTATGTGCAGGTCTTACCAATTCAGTATGTGATACTTCAAGAACTCTCGCTATGAGTTTTATGCTGGCCCCCGAAATCCCCAGGATCATAATGTTTAAATAATATGTTTACTTTATCAGTCGGAGGAGCCACAGGCAACTAATTATTATAATTTATAATTAATAATAATTAAACATTTGATAACAATTTATACTTTTATACTCGACCGGAAGTCAATACTTTGGGAAGTACAAAAACCATAGACACTGAAACGACCTCATTGGCTAATTGATTCCACTTTTCGAAAATAGGCTGAGTTGATTAAAAACTAACCTAATTTAAGATCGAGGAACCGATTCGGCAATTTCTCCAAGCTAAACTTCGAAAATCCTGTCCATTTTTCACGTATTTATGCGCTCCGTCATAAACTCAGTTGTAACAGAAGTGATGGTCAAACTGAACTGCACATATTATTCTTATCGTTTAGAAAAGTTGAACAGCTGAAGGACCTTGAATCCTTGATCTCCCACAGAGTAACTTACAGTACAGTAACGTGGCAAGACGTTCTTTTCTGTTTTGATCACCATGCGTTGTTGATGAAATCTTAAAATTCGCAGAAAGCCTTGTTACGGTAACCTACAGCAACCTAAAGATAACATTGCATAAGTATTCCGGCGTGAAATGAAATCAGCAATTATGCTCATTGTCGCCCTCCAGGCATTAGGGAGTATACGGCCGGTTTTGGGTGGACATCATGGCAAGCGAATGGTCTGGGGTCAACCCTTATTCAATTACGACGCTTACTCGGTCATCGGTTACTACACGTTCATAGCGGATGGATCTTTTTTTAGCTTTAATTTGGTACGCGCGTTGGCTAAAGTAGCACCAGGAGTATTCTCTCAGCCAACGATCCAACCCACGTCATTGAGGTGCGGAGGAGCTCTGCTGACTCCAACCATCGTCTTCACCGCTTGTCACTGCCACGTGGAGTACGTAAAACTGAACGAAACGTACTCTAGAGCGCAGCTCTCATCCACGTGGGAACATTGGGGCATGGTGTTCGTCGGCTGGACAATGGTACACGAAATCAAGGAGAAGGACGGGTCGCTCGTCAAGTTCACAGTCGCTCATCAGAAGTGTGCTAGAATTCGAGGCGCCGCGGTATTTGATTTTGGACTGATAGTTTTGAAGGACCCAGTGAGACTGAGATTACCTCACATGAAACCAGCTCCAGTTCATCGAGCAATCGACATTGCCAATCAGTACCTCAGCTCCTTGTCAAAAGAGCACGTCTGCTTATACGTTGGTTTTGGGCGCTACTATTACGTCGACAAGCAAAAAGGAACGTCCGGCACTCCGTCTCCAGTGCTTCAACACGGGTGGCGTGCATTTAGAAGCCACTATCAGTGTCTAAAAGAATCGTATCCTGTTTTCCACAATTCCCCGTTCCGAATATCCGACTATTTGACGTGGCTATGCACGTCATTCTTTGGAAAACAACGTGCTGCAATGATGCGAGGAGACTCCGGCGGCCCTGTCACCTGCACTGAGGTACGTGTTGGCCTCGTCTCTCAAGGCTCTGAACTTCCTGATCCAATCAGCCGCGAAAGCGTCGGGGCGATAGCGTTTGACATGGAGGATAACGCTGCGGAGTACAGACAATCCCTTGAAAATTATCTGCGTGAACGCTCTAAGGATCAATCTGATTTGCGCCCTACGAGAGACTACACAATTTTACCGCCGGGGTACACTCTCGGCAAGTTGAACCCAATTTTAAATTTTGACAAGTCTGATCCTTTCCCCTTCAATAATGAGGCGTCGACGGGTTGGGTTTCCACAGGTTCATTACCAGTGCCATTATTTCTCGTTTACAGTTTCTGGCCGACCTCTCATTAATACATCATAATTAATGACGATAGATTCTTTGTTCTATGGCAATTCTTTTTTTGGTACTAGTGAATCGAGATAATCAAATTACTTCCATTTATTATCGATGACGTCAACATGCAATGGTAACAGTTGCGGCCATCCAAACAGTGTTTCCACAAAAAAATAAAATTCTTTCACAGAATTCTGCAAATCCTTTCACAGGGGTTGATCATTCCTCGGACCAGGAGCGTGGGTAAGACAGTGGGTGTGGAGTGTCTCGTGAACCCATTCAGGGTCCAAAATTTAGTGGAAAACGATACCCCACATGCCTTATTTGCGGAATATCTCAAAAATCCAATTTCAAAACACATTTAGACTATAGCTTACATTGGTTGCGACCCTGATTCTGGCTTTGTCTTATACAAACCAACTCAGCAAGAAAAAAAAAAAAAAAACGCATGTACGAGTATCAAGAATTAGGATTCCTGTTTTTGAGAAAATTCTCATCTGCATACGCAGACAATGTATTAATATTACTTACATTTCCCTGTACATCCTCGGTCTACACAATAATGACATCATCGATATTAAATGACAATATTCAACAAGTCAAAGATTGAGTTCACGGGGCGTGGAATGCACTACTAACTTTTGGTGGGGAGAGATATATCTATAACTCCATTAAAAAACTGGAGCAATTAGTACAGGTGCAAAGACAAAACAGAAATGCTCCAAGAATGTTGAGCTGGATTTTACTTTTTTTAAATAAATAACTCACCTGTAGCGTTTATGGTAATCAGAATGATTCTGCATCTAACAATGAATCAATTTTTGGTTGCCTGCTTAAGAGCGCTGTAATTCAATCGTCATCAGTCCCTAATAAGTCTCGAAAAGAATTTCAAGCTTTTCAAAGGACTGTAGGTATCTCGATTGACAGGTGATGCTGACGTTGCTCATTAGGGATGGGTATCGAATACTCGATGTTTGAAAAACATCGATGTTTTTCTAAAAATATCGAATGTTTTGACATCGATGTTTTTTCCTTTCTACCAAAATACCTACATTACCCTCATAATTTACGTTTCAATTTCTAGATTGAGCCAAATTGAATTCAACAGTTTCAATTTGTAACCTACATCTTTACCATAATTATCACTTTATGTAAGTCGCTTAATGTTAAGTCGCATACAGTCAGCCATGGTTGACTCTAGATAAGACATCCATAATGATGAAAAAGCCACCATCCAAAAGCCTTCACTTCTCACTTTATGACAGTTTTTGAATCTTTTTGTACTGTATCGGTTTTGCTTTTGAGTTTTGATTATTTTTCATGTTTTTTTTTTTTTTTTTTTACTTCTTTTGCGATGCCTCTGAAAAGAATTGGTGTAAACTCGTAATAATTTTTGTTAAAAACTTCGATGTTTTTAAACATTCGATGTTTTTCAAACGATGTTTTTTAGACATCGATGTTTGAAGTTGAGAAAACATCGAATAGTAAACATCGTTGTTTTTCAATCCGATACCCATTCCTATTGTTCATTCATTAAGTTTATCTAGACTGACAAAAAGATACTCACGATGCAAATTTTCATTGTAGAGCAGCTCAAACTCTTTTTCTATCTGTGAAAACAGATCCTGCAGTTTCGACCTACAAATGTGACAAATAATTAGTAACATGCTTCAATTCACATGGGAAAAATACATATTCCTCTTTAAAAAAAAAAAAAAAAAAAAAAAACACTCATTTCTATAACTGGAATTGATTATAACTAGTAAGGTCCTAACCTGAGGACTGGGGGAAGACCAACGTCGGGCGCATCCGATTTGAAACTGGTGTCCAACGCAGGTTCGTGATCATGGGCGCTGAGGCTTCGCTGTTGGCTGGCCGTCGCACTACTCGACCGCTTGCTTTTTGATTTATTCATCATCATGTCGACTCAATCTGGTATCACTTTTTTATATCAACAGACTTCATCTAAACAGAAATGAAATATGGAGAGTTTGAGATTCATAAGATTTCACGAGGCGTCCCGGCAAAGAATCCTCGTGTACTTGCAATATTCAGGATAAAACAGAAATTATTTCAACAAGAAGACACTCTTAGCAATTGTTTAAATGCAAATTCTGAGTCTTTTAACATGCTTTCTGCAAAAAGGTCACCTTTTTTCAATTAATGAACTAATTTACGTACTATTACGTAGTTCTTGGTATTCAACGCGAGAAAATTTATATATTATATTATTTTAAACATTCATTTTTTTTCTCTCAAAATCAACTTTTCTTACACGTATATTCTTTGCATTCAAAACTATCACATCATTAGGTAGCGGATCAAATTTGAGGTTTTTCGATTCGTCTGATACATCAAACTTTCCTCAAGGGAAGTACCTAACAGTCCTTTTTGTATTGGTTGGTTATTCCTTGAATAATCAACATATATGTTTTCATGCAAAAGGTCAACCTCTCCGATTCGGCTCAAAAATTTCTTCTGGGCGTTTTAAGGTGTTTAAATCAAAAAACCAAAATGTCCGTCCGCCGTACGCGCCGTTTTTGGTAGTAGAAAATTATCTAAAATTTGAAATTTTGGTCAGGGGTCTGTTCCCGCCCTAGGACGGTCCTCAAAACTTTTCAGCCCAATAGGACCAAATTTGGGCGGGGAAGGGGTCAAAATGTGTTTTTTGAAAAATGGATTTTCGAGATTTTGGGCGATCTAGGCGAGTGGGGTATTATTTTCCACTAAATTTTGGACTCTGAATTCAATGAAATGGGTCCCAGAACGTTCGGCACCCACTGGAAGAAGTAATGGGTCAAATTGGGTATATATTACCCATTTTGAATATGTGTTTTGGATTTCTGGTACCAAGGCGTGTGGGGTATCATTTTCCACTAAATTCTGGACGTTGAATCGATTGGAATTGGTCCGGGACCCACCACACCCACTGTTTCCATTTTCCTCATGCTGAAGAAATGAGTCTCCATGCGCCTGGCCCGAGGAATAACCAACCCGTGTGAGAGAATTTGCAGCGTTTATAAGTATGTATATAAGTTTAATTTATTTCTTCACGTTTCTAAAATTACAGTGCAAACGTTTTGAGTAAATAATACTGTATTAAGAAGGGGACGAGCAGCGACATAGAGAATGGGGGATATTTAGCTTATGAACAATGGTCAAAATTTGGACAGTTTCTGAGCTCAGATGATGAAAATACGGTTTGTACGAAACACACAAAAAATAAGAAATTTTCCAAAACAGAGAAGCTTCTTAGGATTTCTTTTTAGCATTTAAATGGTGTTATGAATTAATTTTCAAAAGATTTACTTTACTAGAGACTAGAGAATAGAATTACCGTCAGAATTTTTTTTTAATTTCAAAGGGTCTAGATGATGGAATACGTGCTTAGTAGTGAGTGTTTTCGAAGTTCAGGCAGATATTAATTGATTGACGATTTTAAGTAGAATGAACATTTCTAGTGAGAATAAGTTGAAGGTGTAAACCGTGTAGAGCAAGAATCCTGAAACAACGATTATCTATTTTATTAAAGGTACATACGTGTACAAGGGATTTGAGAAGGTAACAGCCATAAATCTCAATCCACGAAACATTTTAAAACAACGAAGTATAAAGAACTTACGGACTGAATTGAATGGAACGTGAGACCCAGAATACTAACAATGAGGCGTGAGAATGACAACTTCAATTCAAACCACCGATAAACGTCAAACTGAGGACAATGTGAGTTGGGGGAAAATCGTGTACCTACTAATTAGATAAGCTCGGATTTCAAGGGAAAATCGATTTGACGCTAATGAAGAAGACTTCGCGGAGAGTAAATAAGAAATGGATAGTCGCAATGTCCTTGGCGGTATTTCTGAGCTGTAGGGGAGAAAACCGGGACCATCGTTATCGATTGAGATGCAACTGTCAAGGGTAGATGGTTTTATAATGTACAACACGATGAAGCGTGGCAATTGTAATACTAATCGAGCAACTAATAAAGATAAGTTCACTTAGGAGTATCACCGTCAATTGTAACATAGTCAGGTCATCACACTGGCTACATTATCTACCTGAATAACAATGAATAATAACGAATCGAATAGAGGAGCTACCCCTTGGCCCCACAGTACTGTAAAAGGTAGTCGGTCATCTCTCTGTAGGTACTCAATAAGTACCTATTGACCCTTTCTGACAGAAAGAGGAAAGATATTCCAACTACAACTCAAAACATTTCTCGTGCCCATCACTCTAACTCATCTCGCATATATAAAAATCTATAGCACTTGAGACGGCTCACATCGTGACATTAGTTAGATTTTTCTCGCTATAATAATGATAAAAAATTGGCAAAATAAAATAAATTATTTGAATCCGACAAACAACAGGTACACAAGAAGACACTCACCTGACACAAGATCATTTCACACGAATCTTTTCGAAAGAATTACATGAATACTTATTGATAATACAGAACTGACGCAACTGAATTTGGCAACTGTTGAGCAACGCTAAGCAAAACCCAACAATCACGAAAAAGCATAGAAAAAGCCGTTCTGTTATCTTTGTTATCAATAAAGACGGGGTTGGAGCGTTGATTGGAAAAGTCAGCTGAAGATTACCAGATTTCGATTTGGGTTTACGATAAATTCAGCTACTTGGGTAGTTTTTTGTGATTTCATCAATACATATTTAAAATTTACGGAAATCAATTACTCTACAAATCTACTGATTTTTGTCAGATATAGGTTCATTTAGGGTCGCTAGTTTGGATGTTTAGGTGAACTGGCTGAACTGTTCACTGATAAGCTGATAAAACGTGACGTCTCGCGCATCTGCCTGTCGCTTGTCTGCTTTTCAGTGTTTGTGAATTGATCAGCGAATATATATGTTGATCGCGCTCTCGAACCAAATTACAATTTCGGGGACGGAAATTTGACTTTGCCGGTAAAATGTTAGTTTTAGTGCTGGGCGACCTCCACATTCCGCATAGATGCAGTTCGTTGCCGGCCAAATTCAAGAAACTCCTCGTCCCTGGGCGGATACAACACATCCTGTGTACGGGGAATTTGTGCACGAAAGAGTCGTACGACTATTTAAAAACGCTGGCGTCGGACGTGCACGTAGTCCGAGGTGATTTCGAAGAGAACGCCAACTACCCGGAACAGAAAGTCGTCACTGTTGGACAATTTCGAATCGGTTTGTGCCACGGTCATCAGGTCGTGCCGTGGGGCGACCCCGAAGCCTTGGCTCTCGTGCAGCGCCAATTGGACGTCGACATCCTCATATCGGGACACACCCATAAATTTGAAGCCTACGAACACGAGAGCAAGTTTTACATCAACCCTGGTTCGGCGACCGGGGCTTACAACCCCCTCGACGCCAACATTATCCCTTCCTTTGTCCTCATGGACATTCAGTCGTCAACCGTCGTCACTTACGTCTACCAACTCGTCGCCGACGACGTCAAAGTTGAACGTATTGAATACAAAAAGAACTGAAAGGACACCTACACGCCTAGGTGTTACATGATTACACGTAACAACCTACTGTCCACCCCATAATGTGAACATAATGCCTATAAATATTATTGATTACGTTACGACACACTGTATCGGTTATTGTTATCTTCATATGAAGACCATAGAATGTTCTCCCAATCTCATTATAAGAGGTTTGCATTTTTTGATTTTGTTTTCAACTATATACTAAATATAAACATTCAGAAGAGATGTAAACATACTATTATATAAAATTATTTAAATAGGTACTTTAAGAAATACAAATTTATATTGATGATAGCTGACTCGTTTTTGTACTGTATTTTGTAGAACTTGTCTCCACCTAGCAATATCCGTGTTTACCGTGAAGAAAAGGATTTGTCCTGGAGCAGCTCAACTCAAATTTTTGGTTAGATATCGCGCCCATGTTACGAAAAAATCTTCTTAAGTCACGCATTGGCTCCCTAAATGTATTGTATAGGATATATAAGTAGTATAGGATAACTTACATTGAAGTTTGGCTTCAGATCCTTAAAGGTACTAGACTATTGGATCTATCCTAGTGGCTTCGGACATTCGATCCTCTTATTTGGGACATCAAGAGCCATGGCGTAAGTCCAAATTTCGCGAACACGTTTTAAAAAATAAATATTTTGATAAATATGATCTAATCTACGTATGGAGGAACGTCTATTATTAAAAATTATAAAAATAAAATTTAATTAAATATAAATTAAAATTAATTTAATTAAAAATATTGATTTAAAAAAACTATGGGAATGAGATGGCCATTCTCCCATCGCAGCCCCCAGGCGGAGTCCCCAAGAAGTTTTAATTCTCAATTAGAAAAAAAGTTTTACTTTTCCACTAAAATACACGAGAATTTTGGTCAAACCTTCTGTAACGCCTTGAAAAGGATACTTGACACTCCAAAATGACGAGGAAGGGGAAGGGGTGACCAATGATGAAAAAGATGCAACTATAGGAGGTCAGTTTTTCATAAGCTGACATTTTAATCCCAGAAAGGTTCCCAGAGAACGATCATGATGCTGTTGATAATGATAATTATGATGGTCCTGAGGTATGACCTGGTCTGAGATAGCATAGAAGTTTGCCTCTGTGTCAACCAATCGGCTCATTGACTGCTCATCCCCATAATCTTCTTCAATTTTCTGCCTTCTAATTCCTCAACACGAACTTATCGAATTTAAATAGTTCTTCTTATAATTAATAACAAGTATCTTCTACGGTCTGTTTGATTCTACGCCGTTTCATGAATACTAGACTGTGATCAATTTTGGAGGCTGTACGGTGAGCTAACAGATAGCACAGAACTGAAAAACAAATTAGAAATGAAGGTTGCAAGTATAGAAATGGAAGCTCAATACTCTCTGACTTCACCATGTAGTCATATGGACCACAGCCATATATGTTTGTAAAACTGAAGGATGTCGTAGGAAAACTGTTGGCCTTGAGCGGTGTATTATTTTTGTGTGGCAGGCAAATACCTGCACAGTTCTGGGATGTCAGGGTCCTAAACTCTGTCAAGGGTTGAAACGCTAATGCCTATGAAATCCACCTCGTAACATCTACGGAGCATCACAATGGGTTCTAACCAGTTAAACTCGTATTGCACGCTCCAGCAGGCATCCAATAAAGAGTATGATCAAGTACGCTGAATACCTTACGATTAAGAATACCAACACTTTCTTGGATACAAATCATAATGAATGCTGTTGGGTTATATAATCTAGGTCATCATTCAGGTGCATGTACTTCGTCATACTTAGTTTATTTCTTATTTGAATAATACACCCGTACAATTATTATTGTCTATACAACGAAATTATTCGCCAAACTAATGCTTACTTTTAAAACCAAAATGAACGTCCAATGACCAGAATGATCAAAACATCCGACCTGAAGTGCACAAGATTCTCATAGCCCCTAGTTTTGGCTAACACGATTTCAACCCGATAACTCCAAACAGTTGAAATCAATGTACAAAATAAATTTAGTAGGGAAATTCATTTTAGAGATTTTGGAAGATCTAGGTGCGCCAGGAATCAAAACTTGCACATTTCTCGTGAATACTTTATTGAAATTCATTTGAAATACAATCGATTAAAACCGATTAAGACATAATATTATTATCAAAACAAAAAAATAATATTCCCAGCCTTTCACTGCAGACGTGGCAACCGTCTGTCCATATTTTTCATAAAATGTCGGGAATAAGGTTATAATTTATTACTAAATTTAAAATTGCACACGTGATAGAAACATAAATTAACTATTGGACTTTAACTGTAGGGTTTACTCGGCAAATTAATGTTGAAATAACATCTCATAAGTAAAAATATTGATTTGATCTCGATATTTCATTCAGGTTCAACTGTCACCGATGGGAAAATTAGAAAAATATTCTAAAAATTAAAATTACGTACATTTTTTTCGAAATTATATCGATAGCACGCGTGGTGTACGAAAAGCAAGTATGTTAGAGTTGTGTTTGTGTGAATATGGCAAAAAAGTATAGGCAGTCCAGCTGGTCGATGATATATCACAGCCTCGGTCATTTTGAGGCTATTAGTATACCCGGACCATAAAGGTTTTGAGACGATTGAGATCAATGTTATTGTGGACTGGCAAAATGACTGTTGAAGACATTTGTAGCCCTATTCTCCACGTTTCGGCGGTTGAGTCTCTTCAAAGTGAATTCCAAGTTCTTCAAAGACGTACTTGCCAACAAGTACGTATTTTTTGAGGCCTAAAATGATACATATAAGCAGTAAATTAGCCAACAAGGATGAGCAATATTGTTACAACCTCCATACAGTCTTTATACTTATTCAAGAATGTAAGTTAGAATGATGGTGCAAATAATAGGGAATTCACAGTAGTGTAGCAGAATAAAAAGTAATTTTGAAGGAAGAAATCACATTGAAAGCGTAGAATGAGGAAGCGCTGGCGCTGGAGGTGGTTAACAGGCGCACTTCTCAACAACATGGCTGGACAGTGCCTTCTTCCAGTGCTCCTTGACCTATCCTGGCAAGAGTCCCCACTTTATTCGAAACTGTAGGTAATTTTTGGTGACTATTGTTATGGAAAAAATTAATGCGAATTCCTCAATATTAAAGAGTGTTAGATAGGGGCAGAAAAATGTCTTATTTTCGAGGGTAACACAGTTTGTATCTGCTCAGTTCTCATTTCATGTTAGAACACAGTATAATATTCAAAACAGTGCATTAAAACTACCGCTACCAAGGTTCCTACTTATACGGCAAAAGTGCACAGATACCCTTATTGAAGCAAGTTAAATCTATCATTCAGAGCTCTTGAATAGGCAAACATGAGAAGTTTTGCGTGGTTTAGTGTTTCCTCTGGACCGTGTGTTGAAGGTTTCGTAATGTACACGTGCACACCGATGATGCGTTAAGGTACGTTTTGCGCGGAGCGACTGTTGCGATGATCGGTGAGCGATGGCCGCCCAGCAAACAAAATGCAGAAAGATAATCGCTGGCCGCTTGTAATTACTTTCTCCATCAACTAAACGCAAGCGACTGGCGACTATTCCAGCTCCGCGATCATCGCGAACGCCACAAGCGTGAGTTGCTCAAAGCAAAAAGGTTCCACAGAAAGACAAAGAAATTGTACTCCACGATGATCGCGGCGCGACCACCGCTGAGCTATCATTGCAACAGTCGCCCCGAGCAAAGCGCACCTTTAAGGACAGAATGGCATAACAATATGCACAGCAGGATGAGTGAGGCGCAAACAAATGGCGAGGTAACCATGAGTACAACACTGCTGAGAATGCTGCCACTAAGACCACACCAACTTTCCCACTAAGCCACAAATATGAACAAGTGTCTAATCTACCTCTACACTCACTATATTTTTAACGCAGAATACAAATATACAATTGAAAAATTGCTGGAACTTTATAAACTCGTTGGAGTTTTGGCACTTGAATGAGGCGCATTGCTGAAATTGCAATGACTAGTAACAATGAATAATGAGGGATGAATGAGCAAAATGGCCACTTAATTGAACGAACAATACTTAAGAAGATACATTAAAAATAGAATGAATCAGTCGTACAAGTGAAGTCAGTTTGTTAAAAGTCTGGATGACTGTACAAGGTTCTGAGAATTTTCGATCAAGATGTATACGTAGCCCTGATAACTGCAGTGCAGATTCTGAGGCTTTTTGCGATAACCTCTGAATGTGTCATTGCGTAACAATTTCACAATGACGTCATCAAGGCAATGGGAGCAAGACTTGGTTAGCCTTGGATGGAATTCTAAGATCATATAAAAATGGGAACATTTCCCCCAGAGCCGAAAGAAGCCATGGCAGAGTACAGGAGAGGAACCTCCTTCAAGTAAGTTGACGCTAGCAGCGTATTATCAGGCAATGTTTTATCTGAGTTCAAGACAGTCGGTACACATCAACTCATAGAACAATGATTCTCGATAGACCTAACAACTATTTATTACACAACCTAGAAACATTTCAAAGTAAAATAATCGTTAAAACATAACTCAAATGAGCTAACTTGGAGTGTTTTAACGATGAAAGACGACGTTTCAAGTTGGAGTCACACTTTGTGCGAAGGCTGGTGGTGCTTGAAGACCATGGCATACTCAAACTTGTCTTTGTACACTTCATGTTGAGGAGAACGGACTTTGCGAATGACCCCGTAGCCGGTTGAGTCTTGCCTTGAAAGACAAAAACAAGAGCGTTAGAGAGATTAAGAATATTTTTACGGTGGTCTGCGTACATCCTGAGGGCAATTTAGAAAATTTATATTGCAACAATGAGCGATGGATTTAATTAAAGAAATACCTCCAAGCTAAGACGAACTATGCAGTATACCTTAGTTCACTGTCTTAAATATATGGTGTATAACGACTAAGTTACTCTGACTGCAGAAAAGCATGTGCATGAATGATAATCAAGAAGTTTCAAAATGTAGCTTTGCTCTCAAGATAGTGTGTATTGATATGCTCAGGCACAAACACGAATGAAATACAGTTTTTAAGGTTTCTACGGGCAGTAATCCATACCTAATAGTCGAATAAGACGGATCCTCGTCAAGTTTGGGGGTCGACCCGAAATGGTCGAGTTTGTCGTAATCCGAATGGCTGAGGTCGTGTGGAGGCGAGCGAACGAAGACAGCGGCCGCGGGGAAGGGTGTGGCGGTGAGTCGGTCGGCCTGCCGGTCGACGGTGTCGGTGCCGTGTGTGCGCCAGGCCTCGGTGCGAACTTCGACTGGGTCATACCGCGGAGTGAGTGCTGGGACGGGGGGATTCTTCCTCGGCGGCTTCATGGGAGGCAGAGCACCGGCCACGGTCGACACGCCGATGGGTGTCGTTGACGAGGACAAGGAAACCAGGGGGCTTCGAGATCTGTAACCCAGGTGAACGTACGAACTGATTGATGATAATTTATGAGCGTTTTCAATACCGTACATATTTTCGGCGAGATTTCCTGGTGATAGGAATCAAACCCAGGAATACAAACGACAAATAGTCCGAAAATCATTCTCAGCAGCCATAAATCTAACGTTTGTGGCATAAAAGTACAGTAACAGTAAGAGTAGAGTGGCTCAGCTGTTGTAGCAGTAACAGTAGAGTGTGGATTCGTTCCAACAAACTAACTATTTGGGGAAGCGAGAAAGAACAAATGGATCCCACTACCTGACCGTATTTCAACTTTCTATATGAGGCAACTCCCAAAAAGCGTTGCGTTCCAAGTCATTGACAACTATGAAAAATAAGTTATGGCACCTTTTGAAATGTCTTTTGGCTCTTGCTTTGGTAAGTCATAATTTAAACGGATTCTATTTGAGCATCGTTTTCTTTACAAAATTAGTCAAATTAGGTACTCGAAAGTTTTGAGTGAACGGAACTACCTGGCAGTCATATCCCTAGCAGCGTCCAGCCCTTCGTCGACGTCCATCGCGTTGGTGAAGCATGTTGGTATCCCAATGTCAGGACTTCCAGGCAAGAACACCGCAGGTCTGAGTGTGCTGGTGGTCGAATGCTTTTCCGAGTGGCTCCCACTACCGCCAAGGCGCTGTTTCATCGATTCCATTTTGGCAGTCATACACTTGAAGATCTCTTGAGGATTGGCGTGCTCCAGGTCGAATGAACCTTCGCCACTGGCACATTTTCTTCCGGCCTCGAAATTAAACCGCCCTCTTTTGTGGCCGTACCGTCTGATGAACCTAAGAACAAAATAATGCATTGACAGTGGTGACGACTATTCGGAGTTCTCAAGTTTCGGACCGAAAACAAAGGGTCATTCTGAAAAATAAAAACCAAAATACACAGACCTGTAAGGCCAATTGAAAAGTTGGCTCTGAGTTTCCGACTGTCGCAGTTGCAGTTCTTCCGGAGCTACGACCAACGTATAGTCTCCAGGAGGCAGGCCGCACCGCTGAGAGGCTTCAGTGCTGACAAGAGCAACTCGAAATACCCCATCTAAAAGTGAAAAATCAAATATAAGACAATACAAAACTTTTTGTTTTAATTGTAGACAAAACAGCATTTTTCCCATCATAGGCCAGAGTTATTAGACCCAAAACTTGTGAAAAATTGTAGCAAGTGCGGGAAAGTCCTGCAGCATTGTAGCAAGTCCTGAAGTATGCTTCCGTCGTCTGGTGCCCCTCATACGAATGCCATATGGATCAGCTCAACAAGGTGTACCGTGCATTCCTTCGCTACCTGGCCTTCAAGCTTGGGGTCTGTCGTGAGGACGTGGACTACAGTGCCCTGTTTCACCAGCTCAGCCCCTCTGCCCGCATTCATGCATGACATCATCTCTGGCGCATTGATGCCCGATCGTTGCATGCCCAGTTTGGCCTGCGCTCCTGCGATTTGTTTGCTGTGCCATTTTCGCCCACCACCCCTCTGCCGACTTCCTAGATAGGCTAACCTGCTGGCGGCCGAGCATGACATAGACCTGCTCTCGATCTCCGTTCGCTCTCGACTTACTGATGTCTTATTATTCGCCTGACTTGTCTTTGGTGTTTCCCTTTGCAATGTTGAACTTTCATCACTTTACTTTCTCTGATCTCGTGGCCTGCGTGCGAATGTATTTTAGAATGGAACATGCTTTAGCCTTGGACTCACTTGCCGAAAAATGTCACACGGAATGGGTGACGAAACTAGGTGACGTTACCATAGTAAACAATCTTATGTGTCGCTAGAAGAAGACATGGCTAAAGGATGTTCCATGTTTCTCGAATTTTAGCCTTAGGCTCTAAGTGAAAAGCATCCGGGGGTCCAGGGGGCTTGCCCCCTGGCGAGGCGCGCAGCGCCGAGTTTTTCTTCTCGACTGTAATTGGGCTCGTCCCATTCATGTATAATAAATAAATAAAGTTCTGATTGACCTTTAAAACCACTACTATTATGAAATAATGTCCTGGAAAGTTCAAATTTAAGGAACAAAAAATGCAATATACTGTACAACAATTAATAAAACTCAGTGTCAGCGCACCAACATTTACTGGCTTACATTTAAGGATGAAATCCAAAAAAGACATTTCATAGTGAGATAATCAAGGAAGCAACATTACCATCTCCAGAACAGTACAGTTCGTTGTCTTCTTCAATTGTTACAGTTGAAAATGAGTCTTGAAAAGCGACGCCCTGACAAGCTGAGACCCAGTCTTGACACTCTTCCGGCGTCAAACAGGAGAAATAACTCGTTCCCTGTTTCGTGACAATCTGAAGCGACAGGTAAAAATACTGTCAATAAAGCAGATCAACAACCTCTCACACGTAAAAGTTGACTTGTTTCATATGGTAAACTCACGGAAAATGCGTATGGATGATTTCTCTGCGGGTCTAACGATATTTTTTCGCAGTTGTCTTTGTCTAAAAGAACTCGTTTCGCTCGAGATCGTCTTGACGCTTCGTCTTCGGAGTCGAATATTTCCAGTCTTTCGTCAAGGCCGTGGTTACTGTACGAGTAGAGAACGCAAAATTTTTTCTGCCATTTCTATAAAATAAAATGATGGAACCGAGGGTTAAATAATTTTCAACTTGGTTTTTCGGTGATGAAACAATTCATCACCCGATGAAGGATTGATCGATTGGATATACTTATATATCAGCATCCCGCTCCCCAGTAATACAGAAATAAACCGCAATTAATAATATCATTTGAGGAGAAAAAATGGCTATCGAGCAATATTATTTACTTCCACTAACAATTTACAAGTTTGAATGTGAGAACCATGTTTGGGCGTTACAAAATGAAGAGTCAACATATATCTAGAATTAGGCGTAAGTCAGAAAATGTCAAAAATTCCATATTTCAAACAATTTCATTTTTTCAGGAGCTAAGTACGTAGTAGGTGCGACAACCTCACTATCCCACCCGCAATTGGTTACATTTTTTGTCTGTAATGTCCTTACTATTAAAGTTTAAGTTGTTTTGTGTACGAGAACACATTATACTTATCTCATAACGCCGGAATTCGTAGCGCAAGAGCATCATTTATTCAAAGCCGACGCCAAAAATACGGAGCAACGAGGGCCAAATATTCAACAGGTGAACAAAAGGCGATGTGCAATGTAATCAGAGCTGGTGCTCTTCAGTAGGAAAACTTATTAGTAGTTATAGGGGCGAAGTTGTATGGAGAAGTATAAATCATTGAAGATTAGCCGAACAAATAAAGATACATTACGAAATTAGTAGACTGGCACGGCTTCCTCAAAAAAGAGGTAAATTGGTATTCTACTGATAACGCAAGGTCCAGGTGGCGAACCCACATTTTGACAGTTTTCATACAATTCGCATTTTCATACAATTACCTTTTTCAGAACATTTTGGACGATGAGGTGGCCTTCTTTGATGGGTTTGTCCTTAGCTACAGCCATCGCTCATAATTCGCGTCGATTATTGTAAACCAAACAGCAGTCATAACATTCGAGGTAGTCAGATAAAAAACACTGAAAAATTATTCCCGTGATGTGAAGTTTGGGGTGAAAAAAAAAACGACCGGATCGTTGATTTGAAACAACAATATTCTCCAGTGACGAACAACGGGGGCTCCGAATTAAAAGTTTAATTACCCGACGGCTTGAACCACTGGTAACTGGAAATGAAAATGAATTGTGACGAGCATTCCAAGTAGCCTCCACATCCGTCTGGGAATTCCGGATATGCGGGAAATTTGGTTCGCACTTGCGCGGTAAATGTTGGATGGTTCGGGTGGCCAAACTGATTCGGCCAAAGTGATACTAAACCGGTAGAACACCGACACGTTTATTTACTAAAAAAAAAAACTTACCATAATGAAATAAAAGCACGTTCACTAAAAATACTTATTATATTGAAATAAACTCACCTATACTTAATACAATGAGGTCAATCAAACCAATATTTGTTTGGGATTGAAGTCAGGAAGACGCGTTGCTTCATGTGTTCCCCAGATAATCGACTTCTCAAATCAGGTACGGACAGATTAACTGCCGAAGCAACTCTCTCAGATCATACCGATGAGGCACAAGGAATTAGGTATTTCAATGCGATTTCTGAGAGCACAGGGGTAAAGTGACGTCTGTCAATCCAAAACTGTCAGGGTTTGAGTCCTTTGGCAGGATAGGTTGATCCAAATATTGTTTGAAGTCACTCGGGACGCCTCTCTCAGTAGCATGCTGAATCGTTGTCGTTGTTTTGACAATTTCTTCGTGCCTGTTCCAAATGCTTCCACTTCCACTCTGATCGGTTTGTGTTGAAAATGGAAGTTCTGGTGATAGCTGTCCCCTCCTTCTATGTTCCATTCGAATTTCTCCTGAAAGGGTCACTGCTTTACCAAAAAAAAAAAATTAATATCGGACCCGATAGTGCTATTTTAATATCGATATTCCGATATATCAAAATAAAAAATATCGGGAAAAAATATCGATATATTGCAAGAAAAATATCGATATTTCGATATATCGATATTTGTTATACATCCCTATTCCACGCTCAAACCTTTCGATGGCTGCAAGAAGTGGGCACAGAAAAGAAGGAAAGCTGCAAATTCTTCCACAACGGCATGGAGTGAGGAAGTTTCCTCCTTCTTCCTTGCCAGAATGGTTTATTATTGCTTAGATATAGAGTATAATAGGAAAACAGTGAATGCCGAGGACCCATTGCAATCAAGGCAGTGTACAAAATTTAGTGGAAATTGATACCCCACATGCCTAGTTCCCCGAAATTGTGTTAATTATTCCACAGCGGTTAATTTTTCTAGCTGTTACTCCTATGTGAAATTTGTTGGGACAATATAATTAGGATTTATCAGAAGAAAAGACGAATTTTACCATGCAGGTATTGCTTTAGCGCTTCAATGGTCGGTGCGGGCTCTGACCATAAAAACTAGATGAGCTTGACCAGGAAGAAAACTGTAGGAAAATAAAGTAGTGAGACTAGGAACTAGGTACTGAGTTTGTAGAGCTATCATTTGTTTCCTCCACGACAGCGGAAAACACACACTGGAGACTTACAACAAACTATAACTTGACAGCTGATTTGATGTGATATGAGTGATAACATTTTCTTGGCTGGGGGTCTCGAAGTTTTCGCTGAAAGGTCGCTCCTCGCCGCTCGCCCTCCATCAAGTTTTAGGTGAGTAAGAAATAGAATCAGTTGCATCTTCCGATGAAATTACAGAAGGTACGTGAGCTAAGCCACATCCTCATCCAAGTCCTTGCGAACGCTTCTTGGCCGGTGCCTTCCGCGGTCTTTCTCTCACACTGACGAAACCCTCGTCTTTTTGGAAGCTGGTCAAACGGCGACGAAAACATCAAAACCTTCCGCCGAATGTTTCTATTTTGGGTGTTCGCCTGGGTTTCCAGGCCCTGAAATCTGGCCGTCGACCAATACCCCCCTACTTTCCAGGGTCCAGTCTCGCTGGCCAGTTTGTTAATTATAGCCCAGGGCCTGCCTGGATCAAATTCAAAAAACCCACCTCCGCACTTATTATTACCTTCTATTGTGTCCCAACTGGTATCGCCTCTGCGTTCGGGATCGATTCAATTTTGGTCTTCTGGAACCGTAAGTGTTATTCTTCCTGTCTTACGTTTGAAATTGTATGCCGATCGTTGAAGCCGTTTTGTTGTCAAGTCCTCGACCACCTAACTGTCCGTCGATGTTTATGTCTAGTTTAGAGGCAAACGGTTCATTCGAAACTCAACCAAAAATATCCTCCTTGATATTTTTCGCCCTCGTTTCGACCTCTGGAGTACGTCTGCTCTTATTTCACTGTGTGTCGCCTCAATGAATGATGTAAACAACATTAATCAATCAAGACAACACTACGCCAGTCACCACAAAGTTCTTTTAAAGCATGAAGTCTTCTTCAATAGTCATTCGGGACTGATGAGGATTGAATTACACTGCTCTAAAGCAGCCAACCCAAATTTGACCTATTGTTGGACGCAGAATCGGTTGATTACCATTGACTACGAAGATACCACATTACCAAGATGATGGTGAAATTTAGCTGAACGTTCAACACTTGCTTCTGTCACATCTGCAGCTAGTAGCTACTAGGTTGTGGAATTATGCGAATGGAGCTGGAGATAACTCTCCCTGCTGAAAGCATCTAATTACACTTAATTCATCCTTCCTTTCCTAATTCTTCCTGTTCGAAGGATTCTTCTTTTTGAGCCGAATTAAACTTAATGAATACAAGTAGGAATCTAAATGATTATATACACCCGGTGAATTGGATCATCGAGGTAATCGAATATTTCGATTTATTATCGATGACATCAACAGTTGCGTAGCCCAGTTTGAGCGTATTCTGCGGCATGCTCTTTCGGACAGTGCTTCTATTATAGGCAAAATGTTCGATTTTGAAGAGAAAAAAGAGGGAAAAAAGGAATCTGTGAAGGCGAAGAAAGGGGATAACCTCCTTTTTGAGGGGGAATATAGGGAAGACGTATAAAGGCTCTTCCATCATTATAAAACTAAAATCGACCAAACCATCAACTACCAATTCACTAACGTTGTAGAAATCGGTATAGAACACAAATTTCTATAGTCACTTCGATTGCGTCGACCAACCAACTCAGCACTTCAAAAACGCTGCAACAACCAACTATTTTCTTTGTACTTCCTTCCTTGACCTACACAATGTTGACATCATCGGAACTGAATCGCAATATTCGATTGCCTTGATAATTGATTTTACCGGGGGGGTTATAATGCACTATAAAGTGGAACTTGCTGGAGGAGTGGGGGGAGGGGGACTTGTTTGCAAAAACCATTCTTGAACCACTGGTTTTTTGGGGAAATCAGGCTGGGTCCCATCTAAACTTATTCAGCGTCTGAAATTCAGTGGAGCTTGATATCCCACCATAGATTCAAAAAAGCTCAAACCCTCGTTTTTATAATATCCTGTCTGCATTTGCGGCGATTGGTTTGGAAATAAGTTAAGACCGGCAGAGCCTTGACGGAATTGAAGTGCGAAATTTCAAAATTTCCTAACATTTTGAAGGGCGGACAGACTTTGATTCTGGTCACTTTACCACGTGATTTGGGGGAAAAGTCATTAAACCTGTCTTTTCTCTTTGGAATATGAACCAAATTACTATAAAATCTTGATCAGTAGTGCTCCAAAAGTGGGTTATGAATCAATTTATTTTTTCAGGCGAGAGGGTGAGAGCGGAGGAGAAATGAACAGCGAGGCACAACAGTTCTGCCTCCGTTGGCACAATTACTCGACGTCCTTGCTAGCCAGCTTGCCGAGGCTCCTGGACTGGGACGATTTGACCGACGTCACTCTTTATGCCGGTGGATTGTCAGTGAAAGCGCATCGAATCGTTCTGTCAGCTTGTTCGCAGTACTTCAAAGCTATTTTCAAAGTGAGTTGATATTTTCATGACACTCAGCGATTCAGTCGCAACGAGTCTGTTTGTGATTACATGTTTCTATCTGACGCAGGAACTTGGACCGACCCAGCACCCTGTTATTGTTGTCCCGGGTGCGGATTTCTCTGATCTCAGTGCACTAGTCACGTTTATGTACAGCGGCGAAGTCACCGTCTATCGGCATCAGTTACCTTCACTCATCGCTTTAGCCGACACTTTGGCAGTTGACGGATTAGCTCATTTTGTAAGTCCCTCTAGTGACAAATTCATTGAAAATTCGTCTTGCTTCAACGCATTCAGCTGTTATTTTACTTTTTTTCTCATCTTTAGGGAAAATGTGAAGATGAAAGCCCGACAGAAACCGTGGATCCGGCCTTTGAAAGGGGGCACGTGGACCTTCCATCGCCGGGGGCCCACAGGCACGCTCCTAAACGTTTCAAATCGATCGAAGATTGGTCGGAGGATGGCCCTTCTGCTGGTGAGCTGTTCAAAGTAGTTTCATGGAGAGGGTTCATGGAATGTTATTCTATTGGTGTACTGATTACTACCAGATTCATCAACTTCATCAATACATTCCTGTAGATTTTAAATCTCAAGTGCCACAGAGCTCGAACAAACTCCCTCGTCAATGGAAAATAAATAACACCTTCAACATAATTTACTAATTGCTGGGTTTAATAGAACCATTTTGTGACGCATAGTGATTTGATTTCAGGAACAGTAGCTGAGTCGCCTCCGTGTTTAGTACCCTCTCCCACCAAGACCATGTACGTCCGTAAGCCCCAACAACCCAGATCCACAGCTCCACTCCCACCGTCCAGTCCTCCTGAGGATCTCAGCCATAAACCGCCCGATTGCAGCAATCAAAGTAAGATGCATTTGATTCTGACGTTTCAGCTTTGCTGGATAATTCCTTCTGGTTTGTAAAAAGTAGGACCAACCTAGATGGGCTTCTGGACATTGTAGAAGGATAAGATCATCCATGAGCGTGCTTAAAGAGCCAGTCTTCAATCAAGAGCCTGATGTTAAGCGATAAAACCACTTTGACCAAGATCTCCCCCCCCCCCCCCTCATGTGGAGATGAAGGCTCCTGTCAAAACTAGCCTTTCACGAGTAGCGAAAATGGTGATATCAATGTTGGTATGCGCTAAGGTTGGGACCATATGTCGCAGCCAAAGCTCCATCACCGAATTGAGGGTTACGTTTCGAGCGAATTCTGAACAGATATAATGTGCTGTAAATGTCAACTTGGAAAAAGGGGTTCATTATCAAGTTTCTTTCGGTATTTTTCACATAGTTGGGGTATTGGAATTATTGGTTTGTGCATGGTTTGACGTGTGTGAATTCCATTCCAATAAACTAGTCCAGGAATGCCACGGGCGCTGTAATAGTGGATGCGCTGAAGTGCCAGACGAGCCATGGGACAATTCAATTCAAAGCCATTTTCTCGCCCCAGGAAGAACCTTGAATTTTCCGTCTGATTCTTCTGCTTTTAATTAGCATGCGTGAGGTCATTTCCTCTTAATCTCTCTGAATCCTATTGAATTCCAATATACTCTTGTACCTAGTATTAGGCACTAACTTCATTGAGTGCCAGGGCTTTCAGCGCATCCATGGGCTTGGAATATATTTTCCAGATTATTCCAGCGCATGGAATACGCGAATCTGAGCGTACCTTAGAACTGAAATCTCATTTTTAAAAACTTGGTTGAATAGTTGAATGAGTAGAAAAAAGTAATTTCAGCGAAAAGATCTGAGTATTCCAATCAGATTTGTAACATTCTCCAGTAAAAGCCCCTTGTTGAGTTATGAACTAGTACTGAGGGACTTTATGTTCTTGAAAATCTTAGGAGCTTATATATAATATAACCTGCATCTAAAATCTTGGAGACCTCCAGAGCGAAAAAATGTTGCTTCCACAGAACCCAAGGTAGAGATGGCTAACCACATAGGCTCAACCTCCTCAGTGGCACTCTAGAGGGGGCGTTTGACCTTTTTGCAAGCAATCCTAAATTCTGCTGCTTTTTCTTTGGTTTCGGTTTCGTTTCCGTTACCCAACGAACGTTAGGTTATTTTGAAATTGATATTTCGATAAGGTAACAACCGAACGCAATGATGTGGTCTTATAGGTCCTATCTGTCTTACAGTATGGCCTGTGGAACAATAAAGGCGTTACTATCGTAGCAAGTCTATCCCTCTGGAGCTCTCTCTCGCTCTTCAATAACAACGTTAATTCAGGACCAATGTATCGTAAAACTGTTGTGTTTTGCTAGCTGAAGATGGAGGCGGCGGAGGATCAACAAGTGCTTCTCAAAACAGCCGCGGCCCATCGTCTAAACTGTACGCCACTTGCGCCATATGCGGTAAACAACTCTCGAACCAATACAACCTGAGGGTGCACATGGAGACGCACAGAGGAGCTCGTTACGCCTGCGCCAGTTGTCCCCACGTATCGCGCTCTAGGGACGCACTGAGGAAACATGTATCTTACCGACATCCACCGGCTACACAAGTACCGACAGCAGGCAGTTCGAACGGTCCAGGTACTCCGTCCTTCTATCACTCCGGTCCACCGTCCTAACCCAAGAACTCAGGTTGTGAGTTGATGTTCATTTAGTGAGAATAAGACACTACCCGATTTGTTTCTTGTTAAGCAAACTGCAGAGACAAATAGGTACTTTCGTGTTAACGCCTACCAGTTGTTGAAAGAGCATTGAAAGCCTATTCGATATGTTTGACTCCTATGTGCAAAGAGGGTTTTTACCTACAGGTTATATCTCCGTAAGTAAGGAAAACACCCCTTCAAACCAAACCAACCAACTGCTATTCTTAAGATGGCCATCCGAAAGCCATTTCGTCCAAAATTTTGTCAAAAAGGTCGTCGTAATTCTCATACTGGCGTCTCATCATGAATTCAGCAAAATATGAATCAATGAAGTCTCCTGATTCGATGCATCGAATAGGCTTTTAATGCTGTTTCAACAACTGGTAGGCGTTAACACGAAAGTACCGACAAATCGAATTCAAATAAGTTAGCCGTAAGCGCTGAGTGCCTGGAGAGTCACAACTCCGTTTGGGTTTCACAGTTCCTCTAATCCCATTCTTGACTGCTGAAGGGATTTCCCATACTTACCGTCACCTGAATCAATAGCTGGAAACACTTTCAATTGTTTTTCTTTTATTAGGGATGCAGTCTGGCTTGACGGAGTAGCGACTACCCGGGCACTATTGCGCATTTCTCACATCCCCGAGTTTAGAAGGCTACTTTATCTTTAAACGTCACCTTAGTGCCTGTCGAGGGTTTTCCGTTTCACGCGAGGGTTTTTCTCGTAATACCAGTTTACTTACGAAAGTGAACTGGTTTGGTTTTGAAGAAACAAGATTTCGCAGATAATGAAATTATTACATTAACGAACAAATGCTAGACAAATTTGATTAAATGCGTTCAAAATTCTAGTTTTCTGGAAACGTTCTCGGGTTTAGTCTGAAAACGAGTTCCCTCATGCGGGCAGAAGTTTGAGATCGGCGCACATAGTCAAATCTGTGATGCTGCGATTAAGAAATATGTGGAAGCACAATCCCGATCAGCCTCTGTTTACTGTGACCCCAAAATGGAAAGCTCATCTTTTTAATAAGGTATTGAAATTAACTTGTAACTAATTTCAAACATTTCATATTTCGATATTGAGACAAATTTATACACAAAAGATGTAGTTGTGAGAAGTGCTTCTGACTCCTCAATGCAAAGATTTGTCCATCTTTCATAGCCTGCACGATTTTCCTAGTTCCTATTTGCCCACCTTTCACATCTAGATTGGCCATATCACGGATTATCTACCAAGTTAAAATCTAGTCTTTCACAATTACCTTATTTCCGAGCGTCGCGTTATTTATCAAGCCACTCACATTGACGCCTAACTATATACCATCTTTTAGAATATTATTTATTTCATAGACCCTACAGTATTTATTTCCCTTTAGTCAAAAATATCCATTCGGGTTGAAATTATACTTAGCTTTTTAGCATAATAAAGAGAATATTGTGATTTTGCCCAAGGTTCTAACTCAAATTGTGAAAATGTAATTGAGTCACCGACCACCGAGTGAACACTATTTTAAAAGTTACCTTATCAGAGTACAAATAGGTGCCTTATAACGTTTGTACTTTTGTTTGTTTTTCTTCTTTTCTTGAGGAAAAGATACGAATTTATTTCAATATATTTTTTTAAGTAGAAAAAGGAAAAGAAAAGAAGAACAGTCGTTGAGGAAAGGTAGTTACATTAATTATTGTTCTTGGTGCTCCTGTGTATCAGCCTTGTTAGTTATACAATGATTTTCCAATGGACAAACAATGCAGAAAAATGGCTGATACTCTCACGTAAACTTACTGCCTCTTTTTGAGCCAGTCCTCACCGTTTGGAGGTAACTCCATAGGTTCTAGTCCCGTTGCTTCACTTGATCTGAACTTCCGAAGTGAGTCTGGAGACTGTCCGAGTATCACCGCAGCAAGCTGCTTACGCTGCTAATGTTTATGCTGCTGACTACTACTCGTAGTGGTAACCATATATTTTCTATACGAAGGGGAGAGAGGAATAAATCAAATCCTTTCTCATGAAAAATTATTGAACTGTCCAGTTACGAACGAAATTCGACGACTGTTCTTTTTTGGTGTTTGTGTCAGAGTTCCTAGTTCTAGTGAGTGAAACACCAACGGATATCGTGGGGTTGTGATTAAGAAAAAACAAAACAAAATCGATAGAAAGGATAGTTTCACGAAGAGTATAAAATTATATTTCATTGTTACTTCGTTTGTTAAAAATATTTATTTTTGTTTTTTAGTTGTTGTAGAAAAATTTTACGCACGCGCCAGAAAAAATTTAAAATTGTTATTTGATATTTTGTGGAGTATTATTTTTGTTGAATAAAATTTATTGAAAAATGAAAAATTTTTGTCTTGGCTGAAAGCCATTTGGTTAGTTTGCGCGATTATTCTAACAGTGTGTGGTCACTGAACGGCGATTTCACGTTTTTCTCATGAGAGAAACACCTTAGTTCATGATAACTGAAAAAATTTCAGATTTTCCCACGGTGGCTTATTGTTTATAGATATATTTTTCGATCCTTAAATCGACTCAGCATTCAAAATTTGTAGCGGTTTCAGAAAATTCCTGGGTCTCAGAAAAGCTCAAATAACCTGCCTTCGTTAGGAAAGATCGTGCTGAAAAGGAAGAGCCCGACTTTGATCCGGGTGGATTCTGACTGCACAATTCAAAATTGTGTCAGAGGGACCTACATTTTGAATTCAAAATATTGTTTTCGTTAAAATTGGACGTGAAAAAAGTTTGGAAGGGACTTTGCAATGTTTCTTAACGGATACAAGAGTGCACTGTTCCAATAAGAATAATAAACCAAAATCCTACTTTTTCCAGGGAACGGGTTGGGGACAATTAATAGTCGCATACATCAATTTAATTTTCATTCAACATGAACGCTAAATTTCATCATGCAAAACTTTGGTTTCATCACTTATTCACGGTCAAATCATTTCAGTTTTTGGGTTTGTTATATCTACGATGCCGTCAAAATAAAATTTTAAAATAAATAATTGACTCCTCGTTTTCTAAATATATTTTTATCAACGGTAAAATTTTATGTACACCTCAACATTTGGAACGGCTTATTCTAACTGTACGGTTCCGTTTATATTTACATTCTTTATGGGGTTTTACAACTAATATCTACACAGCTGTCGTTAAAACATCCAACTTATCAGTACGTCCTCTTTGAATTTTTACAGAAAATACGAGGTTACGTATGTATTATGTTGCCTATGTACATTGGGACCTACTCTACGTAGTTTTGTACAAAATGTATATTATCTAGTTGAAGAGAGATAGGTGGAGTTGAGGGGAAGTCAGGAGGAGTAGTGTAGAGTTGCCACATTGTAGGCCTTTACAATAGAAGAGGTGGTTGTCGTAGATTTAATTCGTATGTTGAACCCCACTCTGGTCACGTGGGGTTTCAGTCGCATCCCTATGACGTTATTGTGGAATATTGATTTAATCACCTTAACTTGTGGTTTCAAAATTACCCGCTCTGATTTGCAGTTATATTGAGAAGTTGTGATACAATCGGTTCTTGTTAGTTGTGATGTCGCTCGCTTACTACGTTAAAAATCAGTACGCGTTTTTAACGAGAGTACAATTTTTTAAAATGGATATCCGAGCTGTATTTACATTGACATATATGATGAGCAATTCTGTGGCCACAGAATGTTTCCTGGTCACGTTTGAATCGATCACCAATCAAGGTAGCTCTTAGACCCCGGGTATGAACACATGCACGAAAGAAGAAAATCACCGAAACACAAAACCAACTCGAAGAACAACAATTTTGATTCTTCTTCTTTTTGACGTCCCACTTTGAGCACCTAGAACAAGAAAATATCAGGTAAGTGGGTACAGAAAAACAGTACTGACAGATGTGAAAAACATGAGTAAAAACGCTACAAATTCCTTCACAGGGGTTGTGTCCCGTTCCTCGGACCAGGATCATGGAGAAAATGGGGGGGAAGCAGTGTGTGTGTGGAGTGTCCCGGACTCATTCCGATCGATTCAGCGTCCAATATTTAGTGAAAAAGGACACCCAACACGCCTACGTAGGTACCAGAAATCTCGAAAACCCACATTCGAGATACGCACATAGGTGAATAGATACCCATTTTGACCCATAACCTCTTGTGGTGGGCGCCAATCATTCTGGGACCCATCCCAATTGAATTCAGAGTCCAAAATTTAGTGGAAAAAGAAAAAAGTATTCAAAAGTAATTTCAAAAACACATTTTGACTGATTCTACCTCCACCTACACCCTAGTTTAGTCCAATCTGGCTGAAATGTTTCGAGGACCAACTAGAGCCGGAAACGGGTCCCTGAACAAAATGTCAGATTTTGTTGAAAGACACCTTGAGACGCCCAGAAAAAAAAATTGTGGAAATGTTACACAAATCGGAGACATTGAATTTCTGCATGAAAACATAGTTTGATTATTCGAGGAACAACCAACCAAAAGGGACGGATGACCTTTGACCTGGTTGTGTAATATTCATCAACTGAATGAGCTATTCATCCTACAGAGGCCGCAGCACCGTTTGGACACGATCCTAATTATTTGTGCCCCAACTTCCCAACTTGACACCAATCTAATCGCCCCCCAAAGAGAGAAACTGAGAGATTAATTAATTAATAAAATTGAGAGATTATGAGTACTTTTGAAACACGGATTTTTGAGTTTTCGGAGACTTACTTACGGTGAATCGGTGTACGATGATGACTGTGACCATGATATGAGCTAAACCGGGTATTTTCGATAAGGCGAGCAAGTTAATTTGAGGTCACTTTCGATTCATCTTCGAGGTTCCAAATTCCACAATACGATGTAGTGGGAAATTATATCCCTTGAATGCGTTGGTTCCATAAAAACTCCGATGTCAATTTTAGAAATTCTAATTTTCGCTTATGCTCAACCTCCGTTTGTGGAAATCAATTCACCACTCATTTCAATTGAGTCAGCCTACTTAACGTCGTGGAAATAAATATGAAAAAATCTTGAAACCCCGTATTCGATAGTGCTGGTAACGGAAAGACAAATGGGCTCTACGAGCAAAAGATTGTGTGGAGCAAAGGTTCTTTCGACCTGGACGACGGACGGACATTTTGAATCTACTCCTTTTAATGGTGAAATGCGAACGTTTAAGGAGATTTGTAATGTATTTTTAATAAGAATATAAGGTTAAACTCCTTTAATAAAAACAATAAACCAAGATAGAGGAGAGAGTGAGCCCTACGGCCGTCAGAGAGAGCAGTTTTAAAGCTGTAGGCGGCCGCGTAATTAGAAAGCCCTGCGAAGAGTATGGAAAAAGTGAATGTTTCCAGAGCTGTTCAATTGAGCTGACAAAAAGTTCTGCTGATCAAAATTTTTCTTATACTGTTCATAGAGAACCGTGATGTAATATCAACGGTTCTGAGCCGATCAAACAGAATTTATTTTCCAATTACCCACATGAAAGCGTTTAAATTCAACTGAGCATCAAATTCGATTAGTTGAACGAAATCAACACAGATGGTTCGAACTCAAGGGAAATACAGCCCTCGAGGAAGGTTCAGTGCGCCCAAAAAAAAACTCCAAATGGTGAAGTATCTCTGACCCGCCCATACAGCCGTGCACTTGGGATCAGCTTGGAACTACACGGAAAAGCGATTTAAGTGGACTCCAGTTTTTTGTTTCATAGACGTCGCCGTAGGTCACTTCGAGAGGCCTATTCCTTTGATCGCCGGAGATGGTAACCTGGTTGAATATGTCGTGTAAAGGATCCCGGCACAAAGCTCTACAGCGAACCCACTCGAAACTCTCCTACGTTCAAGGGCTTTCTGGAGTGTGTCCTTCCTGTTCACGGCTTGGATAGCCCTTCTAACCCCTTTGTCTTACCATGAGTTGCTGCTCAGTCCAGGGCAGGGCCATCTAATATTGCCTCCGAGAGTCATCAAACATAATTATTGCCATCGTAATATTCCAGTAAGAGAAAGAGGAAATAGGTCAGATGCCCGTATCATTTCCATTAGGGCAGTTGCAACGGAAGTTCCAAGGCATAAACGACGAACAAATAAATCATTTTCACGATCTCCAATGAGAGTTCCTATCTCTGATCACTGCCTCAGAGCATGATGAAGACATAGAAAATTGTGTATCATTTTCACGTCAAATTGGAATCAACAGGTACCTTCAAAAGAATGGCATTTTTACCGGACGGATGAAATGTCTTCGTCATGTTGTGTTGCACAACGTACAAAGTAGGCATTTTCAGAATCCACACGGGATAGCGTTTTGAAACTAATGTGAAACGAAACATTTGGAATAACCTCCAATTTAATGAGTAAAACCTCCAAATTGATTTGCAAAACCTCCACATGACGTGAAAATGCTATGTTCTGGCCAAATGTTGTTAAAAGTACGTAAATGAAAGCTATAAGGAGAAGGACTTAAAAATTAAAGTTAGGTTAGAGGTGATTTGTTCTTTAGTCACGCAAACGTAAGATTGCATCATCACTGAAATTGATACATGATAGTGTATCAAAATGCTACCTAGGACCTCGTTCTGGGTTCAATTCTTCAGGTAGATATTTCTGACAAAACTTTTAAATATACATTTTTTGTTAAAAGGCATTCAAGTATTTTTTGTGTTTTTAATCTTCGTTCCTAACAATTACGAAGCTTTCTTGTTTTTCATTTTTCCCTGATATCCAAGGATTCTAAAAAAATGTTACCGCTGGTAATGAGAACTTCCGTAAGAACTATACCGCCAATATATTTTAAAAACGCTGCAAATTCTTTCTCAGGGGTTGGTTATTCTTCGGACCAGGAGCATGGAGACTCATTTCTTCACCATGGGGAAAACAGTGGGAGGGCGGGACCCAGACCCATTCCAATCGATTCAGCGTCCAATATTTAGTAAAAAACGCTGCAAATTCCTTCACAGGGGTTGGTTTTTCCTTGGACCAGGCGCATGGAGACTCATTTCAATCGATTCAGGGTCCAAAATTTAGTGGAAAATGATACCACACACGCCTAGGTGCCAGAAATCTCAAAAACACATACTCAAAATGGGTAATAGATACCCATTTTGACCCATAACCTCTTCCAGTGAGTGCCAATAGTTCTGGGACGCTTTTCATTGGATTCAGCGTCCTGAATTTATGAAAACGATACCCCACACCATTAGACTGCAAAAAAACTCAAGATTCCATTTTTCGAAATACAACACATTTTGACCCCCACCCCACTCTAATTTGGTCCGATCGGGTTGAAAATTTCAAGGACCAACTAGATGAACGGACCCTTGACCTAAATTTCAGATTTCTAGAAAAATTTCTACTACCAATGTTGGCGTGGACGGCAGATGGCGTACGTCGGATGGACATTTGCTAATTTTGATCTAGAAACCTTCAAATGTCCAGAAAAAAAATTTGGGGCGAATTGGAGAGATTGAAATTTTGCAAGAAAACAGGTTGATTATTCAAGAAATAACCAACCAAACCGAGGAGAGGAGGACAGAAATCGGATTCACCTGAGAAAGATTTATTTTATAAGCCACATTTAAATTATATTTGTAATCACTTCATTATAACAATATTAAATATTAAAACAATATAAGTATAGTATACATAAGTCAGGATAAATTTATTTGTAACGTCCATACGTTAAAAAGTCTTCAAAAAAGTCCTTGTTACTCAGGAGGCCATTCCTGGAAGCTGTTGTTGCCCTAATCACAAGCACACTTCATGGGAGTGAGTACTCATGTGGCTTTTCAGGCTCCCGGCCCGTGCAGCTTTGTAGTCACACTGATCACGAGCATATGGTTTGGCGCCTGTGTGAGTTCTCATGTGGCTTTTCAAGCTCCATGCAAGTGCAGCTCTGTAGTCACACTGATCACAAGCATATGGTTTGTAGCCTGTGTGAGTACTCATGTGGCTTTGGAGGTGGTCTGCCCGTGCAGCTCTGTAGTCACACTGATCACAAGCATATGGTTTGGCTCCTGTGTGAGTTCTCAGGTGGCTTTGGAGGTGGTCTGCCCGTGCAGCTCTGTAGTCACACTGATCACAAGCATATGGTTTGGCGCCTGTGTGAGTTCTTGTGTGGCTTTTCAAGCTCCATGCCTGTGCAGCTCTGTATTCACACTGATCACAAGCATATGGTTTGGCGCCTGTGTGAGTTCTCATGTGGCCTTTCAAGCTCCATGCCTGTGCAGCTCTGTAGTCACACTGATCACAAGCATATGGTTTGGCGCCTGTGTGAGTACTCATGTGGCTTTTCAAGCTCCCTGCCAGTGCAGCTCTGTAGTCACACTGACCACAAGCATATGGTTTGTAGCCTGTGTGAGTTCTCAGGTGTCTTTGGAGGTTCCCTGCTTGTGCAGCTCTGTAGTCACACTGATCACAATGATATAGTTTGTCGCCTGTGTGAGTACTCATGTGGCTTTGGAGGTGGTCTGCCCGTGCAGCTCTGTAGTCACACTGATCACAAGCATATGGTTTGGCGCCTGTGTGAGTTCTCAGGTGGCTTTGGAGGTGGTCTGCCCGTGCAGCTCTGTAGTCACACTGATCACAAGCATATGGTTTGGCGCCTGTGTGAGTTCTCATGTGGCTTTTCAAGCTCCATGCCTGTGCAGCTCTGTAGTCACACTGATCACAAGCATATGGTTTGGCGCCTGTGTGAGTTCTCATGTGGCTTTTCAAGCTCCATGCCTGTGCAGCTCTGTAGTCACACTGATCACAAGCATATGGTTTGTAGCCTGTGTGAGTACTCATGTGGCTTTTCAGGGTCTTTGCCTGTGCAGCTCTGTAGTCACACTGATCACAAGCATATGGTTTGGCTCCTGTGTGAGTTCTCAGGTGGCTTTGGAGGTGGTCTGCCCGTGCAGCTCTGTAGTCACACTGATCACAAGCATATGGTTTGGCTCCTGTGTGAGTTCTCAGGTGGCTTTGGAGGTGGTCTGCCCGTGCAGCTCTGTAGTCACACTGATCACAAGCATATGGTTTGGCGCCTGTGTGAGTTCTTATGTGGTTTTTCAGGCTCTCTCCCCGTGCAGCTCTGTATTCACACTGATCACAAGCATATGGTTTGGCGCCTGTGTGAGTACTCATGTGGCTTTTCAAGCTCCCTGCCTGTGTAGCTCTGTAGTCACACTGATCACAAGCATATGGTTTGGCGCCTGTGTGAGTGAACATGTGGACTAAGGTCCGTTTCCTTGTTGCTCTGTAGTCACAATGATAAGAAGCGTATGGTTTTGTGGTTGAGGAGATTTTTCTGCTTCTTCTTTCCTCCGTAAAACCAGAAGAGTCGATTTTGACTTGGCTTGGCTTCAGAACTCCAGTCTATATATAAACAGAATACAACCCTCTTATGTTCTAAAATGATCAGCATTTATGATGAGAAATGAATAAACAAATGTAACTTCTGAACGAGCAAAACATTACCTCAGGGTTCTTAGGAGAGTCCAATGATGTATCAATCACCATGGGCCTCTTCACTAGAAACGTCGGGTAAACTGCACGGAATTCCACAAGGTGGACTGATTTGTAAGTGACCCTCCACTGGTGTGAGCTGGATTGTTGAGGGAGATGGGAGAACCGTTATGAGAGCTTGACCTTGATGCGGGGTGGGGGTCAGGTCAGATGTACTACCATGACCTGAGGGATGCGGCTTTAAAATGCAGTAGGTCACGTTTCGTGTTTAGTGGAAAATGATACCCCACACGCCTAGGTAACAGAGATCTCGAAAACAGACATTCGAAATGGGTAGATAGGTACCCATTATGACTCGTAACCTCCTCCACTGCCATTCGTTCTGGGACCCTTTTCATTGGATTCAGCGTCCAGAACTTAGTGGAAAATTATACCCCACACGGCTGGGTACCCAAATCTGGAAAACACACATTCAAAACGCTGCAAATTCTTACACAGGGGTTGTCAGACCAGGCGCAAGTAGACTCATTTCTTCAACATGGGGGAAATGGGGATAACGGTGGGTGCGGATTTTTAGAACATTTTCTACTACCAAAAACGGCGTGGACGGCGTACGGCGGACGGACATTGACCTTTTTTGATCTAGACATCATGTAACGTCCAGAAAAAAAATTTGAGCCGAATCGGAGAGGTTGACCATTTGCATGAAAACATAGGTTGATTATTCAAGGAATAACCAACCAAAATGAGTAATATATTACCCTATTTGACCCATAACTTCTTCCACTTGGTGCCAATCGCACTTCGCACATATTCAAAACGCTGGAAATTCTTACACAGGGGTTGGTTATTCCTCGGACCAGGCGCATGGAGACTCATTTCTTCAACATAGGGGTAATAGGGAAACAGTGGGTGCGGCGGGTCCCAGACCCATTCCAATCGATTCAGGATCCAAAATTTAGTGGAAAATGATACCCCACACGCCCAGGTACCAGAAATCTCGAAAACACATATTCAAAACGCTGCAAATTCTTACACAGGGGTTGGTTATTCGTCAGACCAGGCGCAAGTAGACTCATTTCTTCAACATGGGGGGAATGGGGATAACGGTGGGTGCGGCGGGTCCCAGACCCATTCCAATCGATTCACTGTCCATGATTTAGTGGAAAATGATACCCTACACGCCCAGGTACCAAAAATATCATAAACACATATTTAAAATGGGTAATATATACCCAATTTGACCCATAACTTCTTCCAGTGGGTGCCAATCGACCTGAGACCCACTTCATTGGATTCAGCTTCCAAGATTTAGTGGAAAATGATACCCCACACGCCTAGGTTCCAGAAATCTCAAAAACACATTATTCAAAATGGGTAATATATACCCAATTTGACCCATAACTTCTTCCAGTGGGTGCCGATCGTTCTGGGACCCATTTCATTCGATTCAGCGTCCAAAATTTAGTGGAAAATCTAGGCGAGTGGGGTATCATTTTCCACTAAATTTTGGACGCTGAATCAAATGAAATGGGTCCCAGAACGATCGGCACCCACTGGAAAAAGTTATGGGTCAAATTGAGTATATATTACCCATTTTGAATATGCGTTTTTGAGATTTCTGGAACCTAGGCGTGTGGGGTATCATTTTCCACTAAATCTTGGAAGCTGAATCCAATGAAGTGGGTCTCAGGACGATTGGCACCAACTAGAAGAAGTTATGGGTCAAATAGGGTATATTATTACTCATTTTGAATATGTGTTTATGAGATTTCTGGTACCTGGGCGTGTGGGGTATCATTTTCCACTAATCATGGACACTGAATCGATTGGAATGGGTCTGAGACCCGCCGCACCCGCCGTTTTCCCCATTTCCCCCATGTTTTTAAATCAGTTTCCATGTGCCTGGTCCGAGGAATAACCAACCCCTGTGTAAGAATTTGCAGCGTTTTGGATCTAGACACCATGAAACGTCCAGAAAAAAATTTTGAGCCGAATCGGAGAGGTTGACCATTTGCATGAAAACGTAGGTTGATTATTCAAGGAATAACCAACCAAAATGATACCCAACACGCCTGGGTACCGGAATTCTCAAAAACCCACTTTTGAAATAGGTAGATAGACACCCATTTTGACCCATAACCTCTTCCAGTGGGGAAAAATACCCCAGACACATTTAGGGTAGAAAGAGCATTTAGATTGAAAACAAAAATCGTAAATTCTGGATAAATTCAGGAATCATAACGAAAAACAAATTTTTTGCCATGAAGAGAGGAAAAGACAGCCCTTTACTAATATTTACCTTTACAATCGAGCCCCAAAGCTACTAGGTAATATGCTACACATTGTATACAGAAGCATCCCATACATAATTTCCGCAGGTGTGATCAACATCTCCATTAGGAAAGCCCACCACCAATTACTCTACGTAGGCGAATCTTCTTGTATTGCAGTTGTGTTATGACTTACCGATAGTAGATGCAAATTTCTTAAGGCCCGTAGGGCGAGCCACACAATATGACTGATGTAGTGACGGCGGTCACTATCAGAAACAACCAAAGAAGAAATCGGTCGCAGACCAGCGCCACCTGTAAAATAATAATGAAAGAATAGGACAATTTAGTCTGAGAGTTGTCAAAAAGAAAAGGCTAAGTGATAAATATGGGCAAGTTCAGTTAACTGAGCCAGTTGAAACTGGCCAAGGGTTTACTCACGAAAGAGTTTGAAAATAATTATAAACAACTGTGTTCTTGTATTATCAATGAAAGGCTGTATTTTGGCCATTGCAATCTTGACGAGACTCATGCTGAACCTTTATGGTACTTCCTTCTGAAATTCCCCTGGTCATAATACTGTTTCAACAGTTCCACAGGGCGTTAATAATTTTTCTACCTTTAAAATATCTCACAACGAGGAGAAAAAGGGGAGATCCCATGTAGAGCTTATATTAGAACATTCCCATATTAACTCCATGCCAGAGAAAAGAGAAAAGGTAAAAAGAGCTTTCGATGTCACACTAGTGTCGTAAGTACGGCTTCTTAGCAATTCACGGAGGAGAAGCTAACAAGAACGTCTATCCATTCCATAGTTGTAAAGTGGATTGTTATATAAAACGTTCACAATCAAACGAACATACTTGTTTCCATTCAAGTTCTGCCTGCTCCCGCTTCTCTTTCTCTTGAAGGCGAACTTCGTTCTTTTCTATCGTCATGTTTACATGGTGCAGCATCCTCAAAAGGTGCGTTTCGAATGTGTCCGCAGCTAAAATCGAGTATGGTTTTTACAATAAGTTGGGACAAGTAGTTAAAACGAAATGGCGAAATCAATATTAAGGAAGTCAAGGGTGTCGGTGGCAAGAAAAGTGGTGGAGGTGACGCACCCTTACCAACGTTGGAATTCGAATTGTTTGGCGACGCGATGAAACATGGCGATCTCTGCGAGGTGAATGTCGCCAAACAGTTGCAAACTTCGGCGGACATCCATTTGGACGTTCTTGATGTTTCTGCCCTTTGTCGCCCCTGCTTGGAAAAAGTAAATTGAACAGCGACATTGTTGGAAAATAACTGTAACGCGAATGAGAGAACAGCGAAAGATAAGATTTCGGACTACTTACAGGCTTATTATTTGGCCTGGGTTCAATTTGCAGGAAGAGGATGGTCGCTAATTTGTCGAGGACGACGTTCCTGATGAATGGTGGAACTTTGGTTCCTCGAACGCCTCTGTGGTATACGTTCAACGTGACGACTGATAGACCCGATGCAAACGTGACGAGGCAAATACTGACGCCGTAATACAAGCCTGCGTTATACAGAAATAAAACAATCAATAATATGAGTGATAACAGAAGAAGAATCCCCACAGTCTCTCTCACATGTGTAGGTCTGCCCTAAATTTTGCTCCGGAATCACTCTGATAGGCCAATATCGTACTTAACGTCACCAAAACTGGAGGTATAACTTGAATAAAGTAGCGATAGGAGGTCTGATGAATACGTACTACACCCGGAAAGCCTGCATTGCCTGCAGTAACAATATTTCCATCCTTTCTGATTCCGACTTGAGTTAAAATTTGGTTTTAGCATTTGAAATACTTTGGAAGCTTACATGAGTTACAAATAATATTGTTATGAGAAAAGCTAAAAACCAAAACAAATTAATGAATTTATTCTCCATAAATGGAAAGAAAATAATTTTGACCTGTAAACAACGGATTATGAAAAGCCTTTGGCTTTTCAGAGTTTTCAGAAAAATGAAAACTTTAATAGCGTTAGAACCTCTTGCTCCTCATTTAGCATAGTGCTCATCCACACATAATGCAATAGGTTGTTGTGCCCAATGTTTCGCTCGGCTATTACAATATTCTCGTCGACGGTTTTGTGTTGTTTAGTTAATTTCCACGAGAACTGCATAATGCGAGCATTGCATTACATGCGATTAAGCAAAGATCTTTCCTATGAAGCAAACAAAGTTTATTCAGCTCATCAAACGCAATTCAATGATGCCAGAAGTTTAATTTAGAGCACATGTCGAGTTTTCGTGCATTGTTGGAGGAGACTATTTAGAGTCCCAACAGAAGTGGACAGCGTTGAAATTTCTGTTTACCGGCGATTGCTCAATGATGAGATAATAGCACGAGAAAACGCGTGCGAATGGCTAAACGAGAGAGTGATGTGCTCGAGGGAGGGAAAATGGGCGAGCAGAGCGATATAAGTGGAAAATAGTCCACGTAGGGTTACCATTTCAGGGTAGTTACGCCGCAAGAGGTTCTCGAGTTTCATCCAGTTTTATATTTAGCAGCGTAGGCATTCAGCAACCGTTGGGAGAAGTCGACTTTCGTGGAAACGTGAAATTGTATTCACGTTCTGAGTAGTGGTGAGGCGCCATCGAACGGGTGGAAAATGCAGTTTGCTCTAAACGGCTAGAGAATACTGCTTTCAAGTAAAAGTTTTGTACTCTGTAAGCCAAAAGTACAGGACCTCCAAAAGGCCTCAACCTACTTGAACACTATTTCAATAAATAATGTAAACGGCAGTTAAAATTAGAGAAGATGGCGGGAAAATTTGTATACGAGTGTGCTTCAAAAATTACAAACTAGGATGTTCTTCATAAAAGGCCTTGTAGAAGCAAGGTTAAAAATAACTGGCGGTCTTGAAGGTACCAGATCTAGGCATTCAGCAACCGTTGGGAGAAGTCGACTTTCGTGGTACAGAAGGTACCAAAATGAACCAGATCCTTTGCACGCATGAGAGCCCTTTTATTACCTTACGCGGAGTTTGGTGTTCGGAACGAGGATATTCTGCAGACTGCTCAAAACCTGGTCAGGCCAAGTACCCACCATTGGTCAACCTGGTACTCTGGCATTGGCCAGTGAAAGAAAAAATGATCCTTTCTTCCATTCGGCCCTCACCCTTTTTCCGGAATTTCATTTGATGATAAAATGTTGGGATACTTCACTGCGTCCGTCGTTGACTCTTAATTAAGAGATAAATTCTTTTGACATTTCTTCGAATGATCCCAATTGAAAACTACTGTTCTGGCAATTCGAAGGCAACAGTTCCGGACCAGATGTATAATATCAAAAGGACCAATACACAACATCCATCAGGCGGAAGTAAAGCATATATCTATCGTATGCAAAATGTGCAGTCGAATTTTCATGGAACTTGTGACGTTCATGAAGTGAGCCGCGTATGCGTTTGTAGGCGTTTCAAGTGGGCTTTTGTGTGTATACGAAGCAGTGAGTAGCTTTTCAACCGGCACAAAGGGTGGAACTGAAGAGGCTCCTCCTACGGATCCCGGTGTAAAATGAAGTGCTTTCCATTGTATTTGACTTTCATTGAGGGTTTGGGAATGGAGTTGAATATTTTGAACGGGATTTTGTCGTGGTTCAGTGATTTATAACGATATCAGTTCTATTTGCTGCAAATTAACCTGAATTTCTGTCAAAATAGATAAGTATGAGTCAACAAGGTAATTTGATCGAATAATACTACTAAAATAGGACTTGCGGTACGTTGAACCTAACATGTGGTCCCGTACTGAAATACTACGACTAGACAAAGAGGTTCTTCTAAACTATTTGTCACACGGGACTATGCTTCCTTAATCAGGGACCGGTTGCTGAAAAAACAACTTGCATTGAGACACACACTCACAAAAACAAAAGTAGAGAAGGAACGATTAATTGGTATTATGTGTATGGGATTTTGGAATGGTAATTTGAACGATTTATTGATTGATAGAAGTTTTTACTTCAACATCAGGAGAGATTAGGGCCATGTAGACCTCTCTACAACTACCCCTGACTACAATA
The DNA here is from genome assembly GCA_019603395.1 of Cyrtorhinus lividipennis. NCBI lineage: Eukaryota > Metazoa > Arthropoda > Insecta > Hemiptera > Miridae > Cyrtorhinus > Cyrtorhinus lividipennis. The sequence goes on from CM034001.1 coordinate 7,848,038, forward strand.
ATTCCAGCTTTCCGCGAACATTTAAAAATAAAAATAAGATATAATTAATACATAAATAACAACAAAAATAAATGTCCTCTTGAGGTTTTCCCCCGATGACTTTAGCTAAAAGTCTCTTTTCAAAGTGTTATAGTTGTTATGGTGAAATAGGTACAAAGGATGACAAGAATTAATCTTTCCATTCCTAGGATACAATAAATCATGGGAGCATCTCAACTCCATTTAATTCAAACTTCCAATTTGAGTCTCGAATGTTACAAAAGGGCAAGTCCCTTTTGACCATATCCAGTCCGACTACTTCGCACCCAGACGTACCCTGGATGTTAACAGAGTCGGGAACGTTTCATATTCATCAATCACGTCATGGAGGTGGATTTTATCTACAAGGATGACTGCTGATTTGGTGTTGATGTGGGCTAAAACATCGTTTTTGATGGTTCTCAGTGCCCGAGAAAAGAGGGGAGAGAGAGTGAAATTAATAAATGATGCGTTTACTTATCCATCACGGACAGTTCGTGTCCTCTCTTCCACTACCACTGGAATAAGTATCCTAAGCAATTTAACATCCTAACAATTTATGCTGCCTAAAACAACAATATAATTCAAATAATAAAAATCAAAGAGCAAAAAAAAAATAAATCCTCTGAATCACAATTATGTTTTTACAATTTCCTTACATTTTTGTATAAATATTTTAACCGTCCGCTTCGTGTCGATCATATCCACATTTGCATTAAAGAGAGAGGAAGAGTCAGGGAAGAAAAAACTGATGAAAGTTCCGATTACTGGAAACATACTCACTGATTAGGGGGGTTTTCTCTGTTGGTGGCAAGGTCTCCCTTATCGTCATCAGAAAAACGGTCATCGACAGTAGAGCACTGATACCAAGAGTGACCTTTTCTCCACTTTCAGATGGCACGTAGAAGACGAGCAGAGCTGGAAATATTATTACAGGATTGCTACTTAATTATGAACCTCAGGTATAGGGGAAAGAATAATAAACACAATGATGTCAAGGAATACGACTGAAAGGAACCATCAGCTCTCAGAGCTTATTAACCTTAGTATGGCTTGTTGGCCAATTATCAACACAGATTTTCGCAAAAATTTCTGAATTCGCTAGACGAAATTTTCACTTAAAAATTGACATTGCTGTGCCCCAAGCTAATTATTTTATCGAAATTTGAAAAAAGAAAATCACCAATCCACCACATTTTAATTTTCCCCTGAAATCTTACTCACCTATGCAATTGATGAGAATGCACGGGAGAATGAGGTTGAAAACATAAAACATAGGTCTCCTCCTCAGTTGTATAATGTACGTTATGTCCGGGTAGGGTTCGCTGCAGCAAGAATAGAACTTGACGTCTCTGATTGGCGTGAAGCTGACCAAGTCGAATTCACCGTTTGGTTGGTAGTTACTGACGTCACCGTCTTTTGATTGAGCCACTAAATCCAACTGGGAACACAAGACCAAATAAAGTGTGGCGAGATTATATGATTCTTTCGTGAGTTCACAAAGAAATTGTGTGTTGGCTGATTGTATAAAATTTGATCTAGTGATGAGTATTGTTCGAATTAAATAAATAATGTTGCTTCGTGTAGAATAGAATAGAATAAAAACATTTCACTTCTCCTAATAAGACGGATATCACGATATATCTTCAAGATAGGTTATGTAATTTGGAAAACCATTGGGTGAACAAATTCGTATTATTTAGACTCTGAGCCAGAACGAAAAACATCCACCTAATCCCAGAGTGCACAAGTTGGTGATGTCAAGTTTCGCTCATCTCCATGTAAATAGTCCTCCCTTCCCTCCACGAAATGTTTTCAACTTGAAGAGGAAACCGTCGCCTAATTGTAACTTCGTTACTCCCAGAGGCCAAGAAAGTGTTTTCATTTAAGGAGTTTCAAGCTGGAAAACAGGTCTCATCTCCTTTTGGACTGCCTGCTCTGCGGAACGTGGGATCAAAATTCAATAAAAGGTTTCCAGAGTTTGAGACGCTCAAGGCATTCATGAGGTAATTCTATTTACAGTAAAAAATAACCCAAGTCAACATATTGTGTAAAAATATATTGAGCAGGTTCATCAATGATTTCCCAAGTGACCAAATTACGCTATTCTTACTACACTACATTTGCTATAATCCCAGCACCTGTTATTAAATAGAAGTTATTATTAAAAACGGATACTAAACCGGGTTTTTTCTCCCAGCAGATGTCTGCGTAATAAAAATCCTTATTGGATTTTCCGTCCATCCGTCCTTTTAGCTGTTGGATCCCCTTTTTTGCGCCCGCGAGCTGTGGTTTCGTTTCGGACGAGGCAGTTATTTGATTCACCCCGACAGAAGAATCCAACTATACCTTGGAAGCGCATCGCAACAAAACAAGAGGAATACGAGAATCCCGAATTCCGCCATTCGCAGTGACAATTACAAACCGAGTGGTGATGCCGTGTACTATTCTGCCAACATGGTATGCAGGTCAACGGTTTAGTTTTTTAGTCAACGTAGTTGCTGGAGACTGATATTACCCACTTGCCGTTTTGGTTTTTATATCGGGTTATTCTGGAGTAATGACTTCATCCCAACCTTTTTTTTTTTTTATTGAATTTTAATTTTTACATTATTGAATAGCTACGTTCAGGTGAATAAGTAAAAATAAATGACAAACAGAAGGGGGAATGTTTGTATACAATCCTCAAAATCCTAAAAATAGACAGAAATAAAAATAAATAAATAAAGCGTTGGGTTAAAACGCAAAAATTACTTATTTGTTTTCTTGAGCTAGTGGTTGTATTTCGAGCTTCGAGCAGATGATGAAATTCTGCTTGGTGCTGTAGAATTGGCAGAGACATCTCGTACTCTCCACGTTAAAAACATTGAATCTGTTACATTACATTCTGTTTCAAGCCGTCTATGAACAACGATAATATTCAGTAAAGCCGTGTTTATTGACATAAAGTGCAATAATGTTGGGAAAAACATGTTCCTGTTTCTCCTGAAATGTTTTCAAATTATGGATACGCGGTGTTTCCTACTATACCCGGTTGAAAATACCCAATTTTCATTACACACTCTCACTATATCACACAAAAATATAGGCAAGCTTAACTGTGGAGTGTCAAGTGTTACGTAGGTTCTTAGTCGTGATTAGATCAAAGGTGCGTATTTTTTCCTTTCAAGGTCAACACGCGATAGGTTTGAGTTATTGAATATTGAGCCATATTTTGAGTGAAACATCTTTCTCAAGTTGAAACCAGCAAGAAGAGATGGAGTGCTTAGCTGGAGGGCACGTCTCCTTTAAAACTTTGGATCCCTTTTTTCTAATTCGTTCGCTATTTTGTCTCTCTCTCTCCTGCTATTATTACCTTGCATCAACTGACACCTGTTGTTTGAGGGCCTGAGGGAAAACCGCGACTACCCACTCACCTCGGCGTATTTCATCTCATTAGAGAGACAACTTGCGATGCTGCCCTCGGGCATCGAACTAGGGTCGGCGGGAGGAGTTCGATAGAAATAAAAATAAACGAATCGTTTTTTTCCCTCTCAGCCGTCCCTTCTCCCATCGAATCTACGGGATGTCTTTGAACTTTCAACCCTTATACACTTCTGCAGGAAATCTGTATTTTGTAGCAAAAACATTTCTTTTTTCAAACAATTTTCCGTTATTTTTGGCCCACGTACGCACATTTTGAACGTGAGTAGAGTGATTTTTGTACAAATAACTGTTGAAAATAATAGGAGTCTCCCCTGGGATTGAAAACCTGGGCATCGCTGGGTCCATTCCATCAAACCGAGGGGCTTCCGCAATATGGGAGGGCTGTCAACGCCAGTAAGTGAGAGAACCACTCTCCCATGCTAACCTAGAAAAACAATTAATAAAGATTGCAGAACTCAACCGGGACGACATGGGGCACTACAGCGACATGCGAAACCCCGGAGAAATGGAGAAGCCTCAACTGATCAACCATTTATCACAGCTCAGAATACAAATTGCCGTTCCTAATGATCTCTCGATCAACCATCGTCGTTCAAAGTTTTGTGAATCTACTCAGGCTATAAACCCGAAAAGAGCACTTGAAAAAAAAAAAAAAAAAAAAAACCTAACAAAGTGCAACGTATTCTCAACTTACCTGATATCCGTCATAGGTCCACGATGCCCATTTCATATGACAACTCTGAATGTCAAACGGAAAATACTGCACGTCAATGTGACAACTGCTTTTGTAGATGCCGTGACTCAACCATGTTACTTCCCCATTGCTACGGAGGATTACGTTGCTGTTAATCACGGCAGAGTTATACTGAGGATCCGCACTGTGGATGAAGACAAAGTTTGGAAATTAGAGTTGGTATGAGTTGAAAAATGTAAGCTGTATTAGGGTTAGAGGTCTGAGGGACAAATAGGCTAGTCACATTCGAAGTTGTCTTCAATTGACATTGCATTGAGTTCGGAAATTATTTTTTTCATCTCTTGTTATGGTTCATTTGAATAGTGTAATTTGCTATACCCAAATACGCTAGAATACATGATTTCTCGTAAAGAAATGCAGCATTCTTACTTGTTATAAAGAATAACGTCTGGCTTCCAAACAGCGGTCCAAGGTAGCCTCATAACCTCAAGGCCGTCGTAGTCAGAACTGTTCCACCTTAGATGATGGTCGAACCAGATCTGAGTCAGCCAACAGTTCGTTGTGAGAATTTGATTCTTCTCATCCTACGGCGTGGACACGCACCAACGTCAAGGAAATACGCACGAAAATCAACGATTGAATACACATGTACATGTTTTTAAGGATCGCATGAGTGTAATGAAGCTACTCACAACGTCAATGATATGATGGATGGAAATACCGAAGACGACTTCGAGCGGAAATGAGTAGTTAGGGGTTGGACGGACCGCAGGGTTGTACGTCGTGAGAAGGTCCTGCGTCAACCTGTACTGAACGTCATCCGCCATCACTGGAATATTGATAAAACAATTAATTCTGATTAGAAAGCTAGGAGTGAAAGCATTTATGAAAATACTAGATTTTTGACAACGGGCATTTTTAACACTATTGTTTTTACGGTACAATGTTTTTTAAATCGTAACTTTAATTCGATTTACAGCCAACATCGCGTGATTGAACCAGGTGGAAAAATCGTTAATTCAACTGTGCGCCAAGTTTTCACTAACTAAAACATCATGCTTCTTTATGTAAACTAATTCAATTTCTTACTAAATTTAATATAAACTAATTTCCTGGTCTTTCTAGGCATCGAATGAAAGTTTGAGCGTTTGCTGACACAATTTTGTTGACGATCAATTGAAGGGGATGAGAGAACAGGATAATCCGGTATTTCATCATCACAGATAGGTTGTCTCTGAGGAAGTCAGTCCGCGTTCGGATGTTAGATTAAAACCCTCTGAAAAGAGGTGGGGAAAAAGGACGAGCTACGATTTTGTTACAATTCAACTTCAGGGTCAATCGAAGCCATAAATATCACATCGGCTCGGGATACTCGTGAAGAGCAAGGATACACCGATATGAGCTGACATAGTGAGGGATTTTTTTTTTGTACGAGACAACCACCAAAATAAAGGGGCAAAGGATTTGAAAGGCTCGCGATAAATCTATCCAACTTCGAGGACGCACTTGACAAAAGACCCTCCATAAAATGTATTCAGGGTGTACTCATTCAACAGTGGGATTGACCGATATAACCCTAAAACTCTTGCCTCGGCACTCCGGTAAAATGTTCGAGTGGATCAAGTTAGTTGAAGGAGTTTATAACCAGAAAACCTGGAGGCCTCTGAGAGAAGGGAAAAGATAGAGTTAACGTCTACCCCACCATACATACGAGTATAATGTACTCGTTTCAATGTACATTTTTTTGTCAACAGAGGAGAATATCCTACGGTAAATGTTATAACGCCTGGGCGGAATTCGACCCTCATAAGAAAGGGTTTCCCTTCACCTTAGCCTAAGCCGTAAAAGGCCAAACAGCACATCTGAGAAACCTTTGCTTATTCCTCCACTTTCCAAATCAGAACAAATAAATCCTGTGTTCTCTTTCGTGGAAGAGTAGGTATAGCATTTATTAAGCCAAAATCCGTGATTCAAATGATACTGAAAAATTCTCGGTGCGGAAAAGAGCGTGTTTTTACGAAGAAAGTTAGGTCCTATATCACTAATATCTATTGTTAATACGAAACATGGTCAAATCGGAAAAACGTGTTTCATCATATTTCATTAATTATAATTTTATTCAACATTTTACTTTTTTTTTAATTTAAAATTTATCTTTTTCTTCAGCAATATTTCGGCGCCACGATGGCCGCCCTCGCCAGGCCCTCGCAAGTCACAGGTTGTGGTAAATTCATTTGAAAAGCAGACTACATACTACAGGGGTATTTTGGTATCATCATTACTCAGGTTGGTCTTTTGGTGTAAAGGAAAAATGCATAGTCACTATAATAAGGACACAGTAATAAGGACTTCAGTGAAAACACAGGTGTGTTTCTGATGAAAACGGATAAAATTCCACACGTGAAATCTCTTCAGGTGTATGAGAAGTAGCTATGGAGGTGAACCTTAAGACACCTATCGAAGTGTTGAATTTCACCTATACACCAAAACCACCAACCTGAGTAATGATGAAATCCAACTACCCCTACAGTATGTAGTGTGCTCACTACATGTGATTAGCAAAGTGATTCACCACCACCTGTGACTTTGTGTGCCTGACGAGGGTGGCCATCTTAGCGCCGAAATATTGCAGACAAATTGAAGGAGAAGCGTAACTACCAACCAACTGGTGAAGTCAATCAAACTTACTTTTGTATATCGACCAAGTAAAGGAAAAAAAAAAAAAAAAAAAAAAACTCACAACCACAAAATACCTCATAAGTGTAAGAATGCTCTCTGCTTGAATGTAGTACCTGTAATCGCCTTAGCAAGTTGAGGAAGATTGAATATGGGATTTTCTACTTACAATAGACTAGGTATAATGTACTAATACCTTGACGACCTTCACAGAAAGTGCGACATTCTCCTGTTTCCCGAACTACGAAAGGGGGAAGAGTATAAAACTTGAGAACGCTCAAAAGAAAACTCTCAGCCGTGGAAAATGCGACATAGCGCAGACAACGAGCATTAGAACCCCGAAAACGAAAGAAAACCCTGGTAACAATAGGGGAAATTCTAGAGGAGAGAAACTCACAGGATTTCGTAACTTTTTCAGGACTTTTGTTCGCCCTTCACCGCCTATGTCGGATGTGCGAAACGGCTCTAGTTCCAATTATATTCATGCCGCAATGAATGGAAACGTGGGTCCGGAGTCAATGCAGATAATCACAGCAAAATTTTATATGATAATTACATTGTATATGACTGCCTGGTTGGAACTGAATGTACTGTTCGTCAATGAAGCCTCTGTCAAAATGCTTTATAAAATCAATGTGTACAACTGAAGTGTGGGACTGTGTATGACCAGTGTTTTTTGACGGTCTCCTTATATTCTCTCTTTATAGGTTATAATAAAACCTAACGATCTCGCTGAAAGATGGCTGGTGAGTAAAATGAACCGACAAGGACACTTTAAAGATACTTTTAACGGATCTAGAGAAGAGCCCAACGTCGAGCGAAGCACACAGCTCCATGACACGTTCCAACTCACGTACTACGGCCTGTAAGAGATTTACTGTCACTACTCACTCGTCCATGTTTCACTACACCAACTTTTAAAAACTTAATCCACCGAAAATCGATTCGGATCCTAGTATAAGTTAAAGAAAATAACATTCCACATGCCTAGGTTTAGTAAAATAAATTAAATGAATCGTTAAAAAACTATCTTTCATCTCCAACTTCACACAACTGCTTTAGCGATCATGACCTGTAGTGGAAATGCGTTGAAATGGGGGTTATTGTCGAACTGGTTCAAATGAGACGCTGAAATCCGACCTAAGCTCCGCTTAGGTTATATGTATATAGGTAGCATAAACTGAATATCTCGTACTCCGCCGTAAAGTGGACCAATAAAAGTCATTAGTTGACCTCCTAACTAATGTCTGCTTATGCACCATCTTCTAAGTCAACATCTGGCGGGTAAACCTCGTCAATAGTTACCATCCTCTGTTATTATGTTTTCCATTCCGTTGTTTCAACTAATTTGCGAATGACTTTCCTTTACTGTTTGATGAAACGCAGAAGCATCAAAGGGCTTCATCTCCCGCGGTTGTTATTCCGTTCGTTGAAACCAGCATCAAGAAACGAGCAAAAGAGAAGATCGTTCCTCAAATTAATAATTTCCCATCTCTCAAACCGCTGGCACGTCTCTCTCGCGTTTCGCCCGTTTCGACGTCAACATTTCCACTTTCCTCACTTCAGCTACTGTGCTGCAACTGTGTACTGTCAGTTTGAAACATAAATTAGGAGTTGGCCTGATATTAATATTTAAGAAAAATGAAATCACGAACTGTAGGCTTCACGTTGTTGTCGCTTCAACTAGCGGGTTATTTTTTAGTGAATGCAGAGTGGTTTTCCGCAAGGGTGTGTTTTTTCAGTCTTTAATGTATGTGGAGGACCGGCCGATCATTGATGATACAAAACTCCTACCTTGGTGGGAATTTCAAAGCGGGATCCAAAGCCACCTATGGGAATTCGAGGATGGAGAGAAAATGTTGAAGAAAGGCAAGAGCGACGTGTTGAGCTTCCCTTCGAATGAAGAGTCATAGATAATCAAATATTAAATGAGCTATGGCCATCCGGAAAGTCTACCGTAGCGAGCGGATTTTCCGCAGTTGATCCATTTTCTCAGAGCACAGATTCAATCCATTGTTGTTTCCTAACGCCATTTTACCTGACGTCTGGATGTACTGTGATTCAGATGTACCTTATATATAATACGCTAGCCTTAGAGATATAACTTTGACACAAATATTTTACGGTTGACTTTTCCTATTTGCCTAAGAAAATGGATATATTGGGGTTTTGGTCCCACGGAATAACTCAAATCACGTCATCAAAACTCCGGGGTTCTATTATCTACATGATGGTTATCTTCCCAATCTTATTTCTGCCACCTGGTTTACATACAAGTTTTGGTTCGCAAACACAGTTTGGAGTTTTTAAAAAGCAAACTTTTATTTACACACAGAACTTTATGTTTTTACACTTCACAAATGGAATTTATGACTCGAGAAAGACAGGGCACAAGACTTACTCTCAACGAACGCGTAACGATAACTGAAGCTCGGAGCGGAGGCTCCGAGTATATAAAGACTGGGAGTACTAAGTCAGCGTTTATGAACCGTACACGTTCATAACTCTTCCTCCCTTAAAACAAAATTTCGGGAGAAGTGATTTAATATAATTAGTGAAATTAATTTACGGAAATGCCTAAACTTAAGGATAACAATAATGGTCTGGATACTTAATATACTAGAACAATATGCTTATTGAATTACAGTCGTGAATAACAATCTAAGGTCTAGACATTGTTCAGTGACATGGTACTATGTTTTTGCCTAATGATTCGATAAGCCGAAAATACAATGAATGAAAGCACAAAGATATATAGGATAATCGTCCAGAGGCTGGGGGTGGAAAAGTCCTTAAAACTAAAGTATTCAATACGGTGGAATTCTTCATATGGGAGATCGGTTAAGTCAAGGTCTTTTAGGGCAATTTCCTTTTGGGGAATTTGTTCCGGTTTTAATTCTATTTCCACGTCAGTGATCAATAAGGGTTTTCCTATTGAGTTACAATGGGGAGCGAACAAGGTCGAATTGTGGTAGGTTACTCGATATTTCCCGGGGGAAATCAAAAAAGTTCCGGTTAAGGTTTTGGTTTGAATTATTTCATTTTCGCTAATTGTTATTGAGTCATTTTGGGGAAAGAAGAGAATATACTGATTGATATCAGCTAGTAGGGATACGTGATTTGTTTCGGTCTTCAATTTAACGTAGGTGCAACTTTCGGTGGATCCAGATCGTAAGAATTCGGATTCACACTTCGACAACGATGGTGACACCAAGAAGTTTGGGCAGAGATAGTACGAGTGCGCGGGGCACTTTTCCGTCAGGGACAATATGTGATTGCCTGATTTTAGGAAGTATTTGGAATTTGGGTTAATGGTGAGATATTCATGACCTACCTTGGTAGGCATTGGTATAATTTCGAAGAATTTGTATTGCTCGGGGTTTACTAGAGGAATTTCTAAAAAATATATAATTTCGCTAGTGCTTACAAAGCATTTGACTTCGATTTGTGTCTGTATTTCTAAAATATCTTTTCCTCGGAAGTCGAGGAAGCGATTTCCATAAAATGTGGAGAGTTTGGATAGTTCTAACTGTAAATTTTTTGTAGAGATAACGCTTGGATGAAGTGTTCCGGAATTACAAGCCGTGATTGAGTTTTCTATGTCCTGAAGGGTTGACAGAATAAGTGTTAGCACCATTTGGTGGTGTTCTAACAACGCATATTGGAAGTTCATTCTGAAATAACTTTGGGGGTTTCTCTGATTTTCTTTGAGAAGGGCAAATTCTTTGCGCAGTTCATTATTATTGTGGTTAATGACGCGTTTTGTTTCCTCGAAGGATTTTTGTACTATTTCATTGATCGAGTATTGGCGAGCCATTTGTTCTTGGATACTTTCTTGGTTTCGTTGCAGGTGGGTTACGATATTGTTGTATCTTATTTCATCTTCAGCGTCTAAGTTTCCCGTAATGAATTTTACTATTGAGCCGAGACCGTTTATAAGGCCTCGTTTGGTTCGATCTGTCGTAGGGACTCTGAGGTTACCCAATTTTTCATCTACTTTTGCGAAAGTGGCATTTATTGTTGAGGTAAGTAGTTGCATTTGTTTAAACGTAGCTGGGTCTTTGTCTATAGTATTAACAGTTAGTTGGTAAGTAGTATTCAGTGTCGCAATCTGTTCTGTCAAGTCCGTTAGCAAGTAGTAGTGCGTAAGCGTGTGGTGGCCGTCTTTTATTCTCGCTGGCAGGGATTCGATAGCCAGAAGTCCAGGGTTTTTTGTTATGTCGACTAATTGGCCGATGACCGGGCAGAGGACGAAGAGCAACAGGTGGAGCTTCATCTGCAACATTGTCGCTATAAGCTAGAGGCGCTCGAGCTTCCAGAACTACTCGATGGTGGTGAGCGATAAGGTTTCTCTGCGATAGGGACTGGAGTGCCGGGGGTACCTGGGACAGGTAGGGCTTTACGAGGTAGTCTCTTTAAAGGAGTGTCGGGCGGCACGGGTAGTGCTTTCCGAGGGAGCTTGGTCAGTTTTCTAGGTGTCGTGTCTTCTGTTTGAGATATACAGGGAGAAATAGGAGAGAATGGATTTTCTGGTATGGGGATCTTAGAAAGGTCTTTACCATGGCGTTTAAACGGTGGAGTTCTAGAACTCGTGTCTGAGATAGGTGAAGTGCATCTAGAGAATGCAGGACGGGGTCTTTTAGCAGGGGAGACCGTTGGGAGAGTTTGTAACGGAGAGTTGGCTGTAACCAATGGTGAGGCCACTGGGTTTACTGTTGGAGGTTTAGCCGCTGGTGTGAGGGAATCCTCTTCAGAAGGTGAGTAGCTCGAAGAGCTAGAGGATGGGAGTTTTGGGAGTTTCCTAGGCCTCTTGATGTTGTCTATGTGAATCTTCGGCTGAGTATTGCCGTGGCGAGGGTTGATCATGGCTGTATGCCGTTCCTTATCGACGGATACAACAGCTTCAGGGAAATATTTCGCCTTGGTTTTGTTTTGAAGCTGCTTGGTCTGAACATAAACTGTCGGAGGTAGTTCCGGTGGTTCCTCTCTCGAGGTGTTACGGGCTCCTATGTTCCTTTCCTTAAGAAGGACCGTGTTCTCACGCACCGTCTCATACAGTGCTTTCATCTTCTCGCGGTGTTTGTTAAGGTAGTCGTTCGCTAGCCTTTGATCAACATTGATCTTGAGAAGGCTGTCGTTCGAAATGTGGCCTTGTATGACCTCGAACGGGGTGAGGGAAGTTACCGAGTGTATACTGTTGTTGTACGCTATAAGAGCGTATTGGACGCGAGTTTCGATGTCGTCCTTCCTAAATTCGTCCCTAGTGCTTAGAAGTCGCAAGTGTTCGATTATTGTGGAATGAAAGCGCTCCACTGGGCCGTTTGACTCCGGATGTTGGCTCGAGCCAAAGTGAACATCTATGTTGTGATTGCTTAGTAGTTCTTTGACTAGTGAGGAATTCAGGTCAGCAGCATTGTCCGATATGATCAAATTCGGTGTTCCGTGATGCGAAAAGTATTTGAGGAGGGCTCTGACCACGTCTAGGCTCGTGTTGGTAGGAACCCTATACATTTGGGCGTACTTTGAAAAGGGGTCAAATATGGATAGGAATTTTGTTCTTTCTAGGGAGATTTTGTCGATATGGAGCGTTTCGAAAGGGCGTGTAGCCGTGGGGGTCAGGTTAAACTTGATTTTGAGGGGGTGCCTATCATATTTTGTCCGGAGGCAGACGTCGCAGGCGTTAATGAAGTTTTGGATAGTTATCTTTTGGTTAGGCCAGAAGTAGTTTCTCTTCAAGCGCTCGTAGGTCTCAGGGATACCTCTGTGGTTAGTTTTGCCAACGTGGTAGGTTTTTATTATTTCTTCGATGTCCTCTTCGGATTCAATATCCTCGAGGAATTTAGTAAATTTGGCTAGAAGTATTTCCGATTCCTTGAACGTTCGAGTGACTATCGCATTGAACCTGATGAAGAGGCGATTGTCGTTGTCATTATGGAAATAGAGGGCGTATCTGATTTTAGGTCTGATGTACTCTTTCATGAAGCTTATGATATCAGCTTCTAGGTGATACTCGGAGAGTTCTGCAGTTATCCGAGTTTTAGAATCGTTGAAAAGGCGCTTAACTGAAGGTTTTCGCGGTAGGGAGGTCACTAATTTGAATATTATTTGGTTTTTGGCATGATTTACAGCTTCGTCTTTGATCGGGATAGTCAAGGGAGTCGTAGTTGGATTTTGGCGTGATGCCGAGGGAGCTTGCGAGGCGGTTACGTCAAGGGAAATGTCCATGGACTCTGATTCTGCCGCAGCTTGTTGTCGCGACTGTGAAAAAGCAGCTAAGATCTGGGAGATGGCACGATCTTCGTTTTCGACGGTCATTGGTGTATCCAATGAATCTAGCCTGTCTAGTTGGAGGTCAGGGACCGGGTCATTTTCTCCAGCTTGGGCTATTAGTTCCGGTGGGACATTGGCTAGAAGGTCTTCAAAATTAATTGGTGACCTGGGGCTTGGCGTTTCTGAATCAAAGTTGTTCAAATCAGGACTTAGCTCAACTCGGGAAAGAGCGTCGGCTACATAGTTCGACTTACCGGGACGGTAGTGAATGTCGAAATTGAAGTCACTTAACTTGAGTCGCCAACGATATAGTTTGGAATTAGGATCCTTCAGGGCGAATAACCACTGAAGCGGCTTGTGGTCTGTGAAGAGTTGGAACTTCTGTCCGTAGATATAGGGTCTGAACGCTTTTAAGGCGTGTATTACAGCTAGGAGTTCCTTCTCGTTAGTGGCATATCGCTTCTCTGTATCAGACAGAGTTTTGCTGGTGAAGGCGATAGGTAGGTCGGCACCATTGAAATCCTGGCTTAGCACAGCGCCAGTTGCCACGTCACTAGCATCACAGGTGACTTTGAATCGTTTCTCAAAATCGGGGTATTTCAGGATTGGGTCGTTGCAGAGCAGGGTTTTGCACGTTTCGAAGGCCTTTAGGAATTCTGGGGAGCTACTAGTGGTTTTAGCATCCTTCCTAAGAGCGGTTGTCATTGGCTTAGTTATTGTGGCAAAGCCAGGGATGAACCTACGATAATACCCTAGGAGTCCTAAGAACCGTTTGATTTCGGTACGAGTTCGGGGGGTTGGAAAATTTTCCACAGCGCGGATCTTTTCGGGATTAGGTTTTACTCCATCCGGTGTTACTACGTGACCAAGATAGGCAATTTCCTTTCTCAGGAACTCGGTCTTATCAGGCTGGATCTTTAAGTTAGCCTGGCGAAGGCGGTCAAAAATGTTCCTTAGTCGCATCATGTGCTCTTGCAAGCTGGTGGAGAAAATGAGGATGTCGTCCAGGTAAACTAGACAGATCTCGTTGTTCAATCCTCTTAGGCAATTATTTATCATCCTTTGAAATGTAGCGGGAGCGTTGCAAAGTCCAAATGGCATGCGTAGGTACTCATAGTGCTCAGTATCGGTGGAAAAGGCTGTTTTTGGGATGGAATCTTCATCTAATTCGATTTGGTGGAAACCTTGAGCCAGATCTAAGGTTGAGAAGTAGCTCGATCTACCCAGTTTGTCTAGGAGGTCTGCGATATTGGGAAGGGGAAATTTGTCCTCAATCGTACGTTCGTTCAGACGACGAAAGTCAATCACCATGCGGAATTTGGTTTTTCCTGAGGCATCTAATTTCTTTGGAACTATCCAAAGGGGAGCGTTGTAAGGTGAGTTTGAGGGACGGATGATTTTCTGAGCTAGTAGCTTCTCGACTTGCGTGTTAACTTCTTCTTTATACACGTGTGGATACCTATAGGGTTTGACGTAGATTGGGATTTCGTCTGTAGTGCGGATGTGATGTTTGATCTCGCTAGTGAAGGAAAGCGGGCCTTCCTCTTCTTGAAAGAGGTCTGCATAGTCATGAATGAGATTCTTGACAGCTTTCAACTCTTCGGCATTCAGGTGGTTTAGCCGAAATTTGGAATAATCTACCCATCTCTTTCGTGGCTTCTGTGGTATGTCTAGGTTGTAAAGGTTTGGCTCATGTTCTTCAACAAACTGGTCAGTCAGTAGGGCGTCAGCCTGAAGAGGATGAGTGAGGTTCAGCCGTACTGGCTCCTCCTCAGGGTTTGTCACGTGGACAAACGCCCTGTGGTTTTCTACTTTTACTATGCAGGATGGTATCTGCACGCCGGGGAACTTGAACGAGTCAAGCAGGGCTTCTCCATCTTTGATGTTATCAATACCAACCCGGATTTGTTGAATGGACCTACCGTCAATGAGAAAAGATTCTACCTTCTCTTCGGGACATAGGCAGCCATTTGAAAAGTAAAGGGGCAGGTTGATGTATGGGGTGCGGAGCAGGTTGTTTTCCAGGTCGATTGAAGCCTTGAGACTCTTAAGGTTGTCAAGCCCTAGTAGCATGTCGAATTTAGTGTGAAAATCAAATAGGCGAAAGGGGAGATTTAAGTTCCGGCGATTGAATAGTTCGCCGCTAGGTACTGATGTCATTTGGGTGATTTGGGAGTCACCGTGGGCGGTTACTACTCTGCCAGTGGCAGGCTTCAACTTTTTTTTGAAGTATTTAGTCGCGATTTCCGTTCGAATAAAGGATCTCGTAGATCCTGTGTCTACCAGGAGTTTCATACTTGTCTTAGGGCAGATGATGAAGGGCAATTGGCTGGAAGTGTGGTTAAATTCAATTAGTTCGGGGTTAGTGTTATCTTTCGAAGTTTCAGTGGGAGCAGGATTTTTAGTAAGAGGTAATGTTATTTTACGATTGGGAGCAGGATTTTGAGAAGTGGCCGGGTATTTTTCCGTCATTCCAGGACCTGATCTCGGTCCTGGCTTTCCCCTAAAAAAGAGGCTTGGAGGTCCGAAGGTTGGATGGAACCTAAAGCAGTATCTTCTAATGAAAGACTTTCGAATTGTTGAAGGGTTTCAGCGTCGTAGTAGACGGGGGCCTAGAGATACGGGTCGTAGATATAGTATCCCGACTGTTCAGTTTGCACTTCAGGCGATGTTTGCACCTCAGGTGAATCGGCACTAGCCTGATCGCAAGTATCTAGATTGAAGGTATTAGCGGGAGTCCTCCCGTGTGTGCTTCCATGTGTGCTTCCGTGTGCTTGATTTTTGTGAAAAAACGGCTTTTTGTTATTCGAGGATTGCCAGTTGTTGTTGGGTCGAAATTGGTGAGGAGGTTTGAACGAGGGAGTCGTTGGGCGGAACGAAGGTGTTCCTGGACGGGAGTGCGCGGGATGGGGGCTTTGAGGATTGGAGTATGGTTTGAAGTACGTCTGGCCTGAAGGGCGAGGTTGGAAATATTTTGGCGGGCCAAAAGGGTGAGCCTGGTTAGCTGGGGGTTTTGTCTGAGGGGCTGGTTTGTTACGAGCTCGGATCTGGTACTCGTTCGTCAAAAGCGCTTCGCACTCCGTAAGGTCCCTTGGAGCCCTCGCGCGAATCAACGTGCCTAGACTACTCTCTAGGCCGAGTAGAAATACTCTCAGAGCGAGTTCAGCTATGAATGGGACTAGGTCTTCGGATTGTTCGTTTGCTCGAATGAGCGCGATCGCCGAGCTTTGCGATCTTTCGATTCGACTTAAGAATTCGAATGCCGATTCCCCGTTTCTTTGACCCGTTCTTGCTAATTCTATTGTAATGGAGGGTAGATCCCTCTTGTCCTGGAAACAGTTAGTTAGGACTGACTTTAGTTCTAGCCAATTTTTGGGTCGGTTGGCGAAGACCTTTTTTTCCGCGTCTCCTCTTATCTTTCCAACCATGTGTTGGTAAAGGAACTGATTTTGGAAACAGGTGGGATCTGTACTGTCGTAGAAATGTTCGAACAGCATGTCCCCGGTTTCTAAGAATCGACTGATTGATTCCGCCGATGTGGTACATTCTGGGACTAGCGCTAAATGTTCATTGCGTAGTTCCCGCACTCTTCTCAAATGGGGGAGTTGTAGTCTGGCGTTTGGTAGCATGTTCGGTCTAGGGGTGTCAGTCTGGTTGGTCAGGGGGTCCGGTAGAAGACCGGGATTAGGCGTAACATCTGTAGTGTTTTCTTCTGGGCGAGACATTCCTAACGTGTAAGGGAACCTAAGGAACTGATCGAGAAAAAGGTCCCTTCTTTTAGTTAATTTGGGAATGTTGAAGTTGCAACGTTATCAGAGGACTAAGAAATGTTTTCTATAATTTTTTCTAAGGCTTGTTGTGATTTTCTTTTTGAATTTGGGATTCCTAAATGGGGTACACGAAAATACAAAATACAGATTTTAGTTGTCTAAATTTACCGTTAGAAATGATGAGCTTATCTGTAAGTCGGTGTGTTGGCGTTCGTGGTGTTCTGTCCTTTTTCTGGTGTTTATTATCTCCTTCTGTTGGTCGGAGGTTGAGACAATGGGATGATCTCGGAGCGGCGAGTCGGCGTTTCTGGAGCTCTTCCAGGAAGGGAGATAAGGACGTCGCACGATGGGATGCAAGGAATGCGTTGGGGAGGAGTACAAAGGAATAAGGATTTATTTAAGGATTATTTAAAATGTTTAAGGAATTCGGAGTTCCGAATTTCGTAATGACGATTTTTCTTCGCGAGTTCTGCTCGTCTTTGTCGTTCAGTTCCGCTGAACTTTGATAATAATGAAATGTTTAGAAATTTTTTTTCTTAGTTTAACTCACGGGCGGTGAGACTTCGCTTCGTTAGGCGGCGAGGAACGAAGGTTTTGATTTTGGGAGTCGGTGCAAACAGGGCACGTTTGCTTGAAGTGAGAGGAGGCTTCGCCGACTTTCCCAGGACTTGTAGGAAAATGGATAACCCAGTTGCAGCTGGTGATCCTTCCTACAAGGAGTATACCGTCCGTTTATTCGTCGTGATGGGTCGTGTGTTGAACCCACTGTCTTCGGTCTTTCCTGTGCGTGTTTTGGGTGTCTTCTGCGGTGTTGCTTTGATGTTCGGTGGTTACGAGGTTCGGGTCACGAAACAGTTTTCACAATAATTCCGCGGATCACTTCACACGAAATTTTGCTTCCGAAAAACCGTCCTACCGACTGCGCCAGTTTTGGTTCGCAAACACAGTTTGGAGTTTTTAAAAAGCAAACTTTTATTTACACACAGAACTTTATGTTTTTACACTTCACAAATGGAATTTATGACTCGAGAAAGACAGGGCACAAGACTTACTCTCAACGAACGCGTAACGATAACTGAAGCTCGGAGCGGAGGCTCCGAGTATATAAAGACTGGGAGTACTAAGTCAGCGTTTATGAACCGTACACGTTCATAACTTACATTTATTGCTACTGCTATGAAACCTCGTAATTGAAGCGAAAATTTCCGGCGAAATGAATAAACGCGAACTCGATAAGTATCCGACGGAGTATTCGGTAATCCTCCACAAGGGAAACTCTTCATGCGAAATTACGAGCCCACAAGATCCTCTGTAGGCTTTCCATACAAGCGTACGTCCCCTTCCCTACCACTCTTCCTTAACGACTTCCGTTCGCCATCGCTCCAGGTAATATTGACCATATTTTTACCGACCACGGATCCACCTCAGACCCTCGAAACTGTTTAACATGTGCATTTTCATCAGGCGTATCAGGTTCCACGTATCAAAACCTTCGCTTCCCAGACTTTTTTTCTTCTCTTCCATACCTTGGGAAACTCATCTCAAGTGGACCTTGATTATTATTATTTATGAGCCTTTTCTTCCACTTAGCCTTTTTCCTCTGCCCCACTTCGTCTTTTAAAATTCAAATTCCTTTCCCTGTGGTTGCTAAATGAAAAACCTACCCCGCGATCCTCCTATGAGGAACGACTAAAACAAAAATCCAATTAGAGTGTCACTCATCTTGGCTTAATGCAGTTTGTACTACACCTAAATGGGGGGTCGAGCCGCAATTATACTTACCTGAAGCACCTATAGTCCAAATTAGATATGCTAGTGATAAATCCTTCCGTTTTCAAAAACCTGCCAACAAAATATTTTATTCTCATACAAATTATACGTCTAATCTAGTTGATAAAGACTCAAATTGGACAGGTCTCCCATCGTATTTTGTTCATCTTCATGGTTCATAATGCTGCCAGATTTTTACATGGCAGATACACATTCTAATTAATCGAAATAGTTAAATTTCGATAACCTACCAAAGTGAACGGATTGATGTAGTCGAGCGCATCGCGGCGCTAATGTGATTAACTTCCATAACTTGAGACCTCCACCCAACAACCACCAGTTTTGCCAGGCGCGAGATGGCGCGCCAAAACAGGATTTTCCCCCTAGAACGAAGGTGACGAACTGAAACGGGGTTTCAATCATCTGATCGGTTGATTAGCTTTGGCCTCCACTTCGTCTCGGGAAGATTAAGGTAGTTAAGGTGATTAGGTCGTATCTCGAAAGGGTGACGAAGTTCACTTGGAGAATGAAGTTCAAGCCAATACCTTATAAGTCGGCAATTCAAAAATTATTTTAGTGAGGCGCCGGAGTCAGAATTCCAATTTTACTGTTACCCTTGAGACTGTCAAGGAAAGGGCTAAACCATTTACAGCATCCCGGAGTTTTGTCGTGACATCAACAAACTAAACAGATGAACAATCGTCATTCTGGCCATGGGGCAGTCATCTATTTGAGATACGTTCAATCATCTCTTTTCATAGTTGTGTGTTTGGAGTCGAGAACCCCCTCCAATCAACATTCTGTCGAAAGTGTCACCTTTCTGGAACTGCAAGGATGGAAAGGCTTCACGAAACGGTTTCTTACCCCAAGGGGTCAAGCCAACTAAAGCCAACGTCGACAACCTGCGCCATCATCTCCGGTCTCCTTTTCCGATTTCCTCTTCACGCAATAACCACTCCTTTTCTGAAACCCCTATTCAACCTTTTTGTGGGTGGTTCTCTATCAAGAGTCCTTGGCTGAAGAAAAATCCCACCGGGATTAGGCGATGCCAACAGTTGGGGCGATTATCTTACCTTCTGATACGGTAAACCCTGGGGAGGGTGCTGTCAATCCCACACTTTGTCGGTCCATTATGTGAACGTACTAATACTCCTGTAGAATGGGACCCAATCTTTCCCTCATATATGAAATGGACCAAAGCTCAGGACTGTACAAGCCATTTCGCTGAATATTCCTATGATTGCTCATTATTTGAGGTCGTACCTGATGAAAAAGCTGATTTTGGTTGGTTATTCCTTGAATAATCAACCTATGTCTTCATGCAAAAGGTAAAAACATAGGTTGATGTTTTCAAAATTTGTTGAAAACATCAACATCTCTCCGATTCGGCTCAAAATTTTTTTCTGGGCGTTTTAAGGTGTCTAGATCAAAAAACCAAAATGTCCGTCCACGCCGTACGCCGTCCGCGCCGTTTTTGATAGTAGAAAAATTTCTAAAAATCTGAAATTTGGATCAGGGGTCTGTTCCCGGTCTTCGAAACTTTTCAACCCGATCGAACCAAATTTGGGTTGGGTAGGGATCAAAATGTGTTTTTTGAAAAATGGATTTTCGAGGTTTTGGGCGATTTAGGCGAGTGGGGTATCATTTTCCACTAAACTTTGGGCGCTAAATCCAATGAAAAGGGTCCCAGAACGATTGGCACCCACTGGAAGAGGTTATGGGTCAAAATGGGCACCTATCTACCCATTTCGAATGTGTGTTTATAAGATTTCTAGTACCTGGGCGTGTGGGGTATCATTTTCCACTAAATATTGGATCCTGAATCGATTGGAATGGGTCTGGGACCCGCCACACCCACTGTTTTCCTCATTTCCCCCTTGTTGAAGAAATGAGTCTCCATGCGCCTGGTCCGAGGAATAACCAACCCGTGTGTAAGAATTTGCAGCGTTTTGAAGTATGTAGCTTCTCGGAGTAGTTGTAACGCGTAAAATAAACTATGAGTCATAGGTACCGCTCGGTTATTCAATTGATTGGCTGTATTTAACATTCTCATCTAAGATTGAGGAGCTTATCGGAGGCCATTGCGTGCTTTACAGGCCTTCAAAGCATCGTTGAATTCCTCACAGGCGGCCGCCGAACTGTTTTGTGCGCATTGAAGAAATTGGCGGATTTCGTAAGAGCACGGTCCTTCAGTCAGAGGTGGCACTTGAGCTTGAGCCTGGTTACTGTCCTTTCCACCACCTGTTATCGCCTCACCGACGGCATGTCCGACTGCCGAACCAACGGCGACCCCGCCGGCTGTTGCTGCCATCGTCCCGAACAGTCCTGGTTGCCTGCTAAGAAGATCATCCCTTATCAAATTCAAACGCTCAATTACATACTTGTACATAAATGAATAACAGTGAAGTCAATAAAACGGGCGTTTCAGCCTAAGGCTTTACGCCCAATGGCTCTGTTTCCAGCAGTAACCCAATCAAGTGGTGGCCCGCCTGATGCCGATCAACTTCGGAGATCGAACGGGTTTCAAGCAGAAAGAGAAATGCGCTATACGCTGCCAATACCGCAGCTCAATACCCCACCCCCCACCCCACCCCACAAAACATCCCTGAAAATAAGAATAAAATTGTATCAAAATGCTGCCTATTTTGCCGTTCTGGTCTTAAAAAGAAGTGCGTTTGGAGTCTTTGTAAATTTCATTACTATGCTATACTACTATTTTGTCCGGCCGCACAATCGAAGAAACTAGGTATTGGAACGTACCCTCGCACTGGGGTCTCTCGAATAATGATGGTCTCTTTAGTATGTGTGGCCGATTGTCGTGGTGGCTCCGGTTTGGGCGGTGGACGGTATTGCCGCGACGGTGACGAGGAGTAACTGCGTGATCCTCCCCCACTCCTACTTGAACCACCACTCCCCCGACGTGACATAGTTATGAAGATGTGTACAATATGTGTCTTTAATCTATGTAGGAAACGCAATTATTTTGTCATTTGAACAATGAATTATTCAACACCTTAGCAACCTGTACCATTCGATGGATTTTATCGTCACGTAAAGTGAGAAAAAGAGCATTTTTTGAAGGCTTTTAGGTCTTGTAGACTTCAACGAAGACAATATAGTATGACGGATCATGTTTACGTGGTGGTTAAACCATTTTTCCGGGGCGATGCCGGGAAAAAAAGTTATAACCATCCCACACACCCCGGGCTTTCCCCGTGTCAAGAGGGAATAAGAGGGGGAAAATATTAATGGCCTCTCGTTTTGTAAAAGGGTAAGACCCCGAGATGGATGGACTTGTCGTGAAAGCACGAGAGGAAATGAAATCCCACCAACAACTATTGAACGGAAATGCGTCTGCGTCATGGTTGCTCTTACAGCTTCAAATCCTAAAACCCACCTACTCAGGTGCAATCATCATTCATTCGGTCTCCGGTAGATACGACTTGAGACATGATGGTATGGGTGCGAACTATCATCACTTCATCATACCAGGCCTGGTCTGAACCAAAGGAAAAATAAAAAGGCGGAATAAAATGAAAATACAATTTCTGCAGAGTTGCTCCTCGGAAGGATGGTCTCCTAGGGCCAACATTTTGCATGGTGTTAGTTAATTCTTCCAACCCCATCCTGCTACGATGCGACAAACTGACAAGCTGAGCCATGTTGCGGGTCGCAAGATCTTTTCCGAAGGAAAGGAGTTGAAGGTGATCATGAAGAGACAAAAGAGCGGTAGAAAGTACGGCTTTCCTACCCTCATTATTCCGTTGATTATACTGTTTAAATTTGCAGGTGAGAATCGTCAATGGTTATGATAAGTAAATTTGAACAATTTCTCCTCACGCCTCTCCAAACTTGTTCCTACATAGTATATAGTCGTCCGACCAGGACGGGGTCTTTTCCTACGAAACGTCGATCGATTTAAGCTGGGAGGATTACTCTTAATTTGTCGTTGTACGCCGATCTAATAAAACTTCTGATGCTTCCTGATTAACCCCAACCAAAGGCCTCCAAAGTCGAGTGGGCACTCAACTTTCTCATTTTCCCAACAACCAACGTCATTCTACTTGGGAAGTTTTAATAGGATTTTTATGGTTCACTTCGCCTTTAATCGCATCTTTGATCGTAATCGGATGGACGAATTCGGCACCTCGTGATAATGAAAATTTTTTATTGTCCATCGTAGTGGGCTTGCATGGAATTTCTTACGAAATGAAACGATAAATAAATGGCGGGGTGATGAATATCAGCATTTTCATCTATATTTCATTCAGTGTGCCAAATGCCAGTGTGAAAAGGGAATACCCGGAATATCTCGGGTCGTATATGGAGGGAGGAGGGGATAATTTACAGGGTAGAGGAAAAGCGTGAAGACCGTAGTAATCTTGTAAACATCAACCGCGAGCCGTTTAACCGTGGCTAGAAGGCCGTGTGTGTAATGAGAACTCTCATCTGCCCTTCCCATTCCATCGTGTTGATTACTTCTCCGTTCGCACCTTTTGAATGATTGGAATGTCTACCAGAAACAGTTGTGAAATCTCTCGATTCCTTATAAGGCACTGCGCACGGCGCACGACGCCGAACGGTTTATGGTGCATGATGAGGGCACCGTGATATAAATTTGGAATATTCCGGCAAGTGCAAAAATTTTCGATAATAGACCGTGTTGTCCATCAATAATTTTCAGCACGGCACTCACTTATCCAAGGAAAAGGAAGGATATTTAGGAAATTGTTGATTACCTGAGGGTTACATAGGACTAGATAAATAACAAATAACTGGAAACTGATAACCCGCGTGATAACGCCCCCCCCCTCCCTATTTTTTACCGACAATATATATTCTCATCTTCGGGTAAGAATCCAGTGCTATTAACCAACCATTTATTTTTAACCAAATTTTAAGTATTTATTATCATTAATCAAAACTTCTGAACTAGAAAATAATCGCTATCAATTTTTGAAATTTCGGGAAAAAATTAAAAATCCGTTAGGGGGCAACAACCTCAGATAACCATTACAAACTGAAACGAAGGCATGAGAGTAGCCGGGTAACAGGTGGCGAAAAGCCACAGAAACTCAAGTTGGGATGCGGTTGGTGGCTAAACAGCGATTTACCTAAGTGGATTTAATGGAGGGGGAGACAGTGAGAGGTGGTGGATGTAGATTGTGTTAGAGCACGTTTAGAACAATAACATCGGATTACGCTAGGTGGTGCCAGGAGGGTAGGATTCCCTCTGAAGGAATTATGAGTAGTTTGTCGATTTGTATCTTGCTGATAACGGGGGAGAGTGGTAGTTACGGAGCTATTCCCGCTTTTGGCCCTCGCTCGGCTCAATATCACCATCAATGCCACGTGCGATTAAAACTTTATAATTACAGAACATATGTGCGCATTACCGAGAGGAGAGCTTGTATTGCTAGTACATGGAAAGAACACAAAAAAGAATGACTTAGAAAACCAATCTTTGGATGCTCTGTATATTTCGACACTCCAAGTATCCCAAGTTTAAGGCCAAACGGCGCAATTTCACCAACGCTCTTTACTGATGAACAAATTCAAAGACCTCGCACTCCGCGCAAGAGGCATAGTATTGTCGACAGACAATTTATAACTTTCAGAAAGTTCATGTATAAGAATGCAACATTTCAACATTCATTCATTCATTCATTTCATTTGTATTTCCAAAAGATTTAAATTAGACATGTATTACAGTTACAAAAAAAAAACTGGAAATATCATCCCCAATATGGGCTACAAGCCCGTGGTAGGGGACATTATACATACTATTGTAAGGAAACTTATTCAACAAAATATACAATCAAAATACTTTCGAAAATTTCTTTCTTTCATATTATTCATAAGTTGCATTTTACTTATACAAAGAGAAAAAAAATCGACAGTTGGTACTTTGCCTTCCCGAAGAGTTGGGGGAACATGTTTGACACGCGCGATATGAATTCTTGCTCTCGTAATAATGAGGCTTCCAATAATTTTCAAGATAATAGGCATGCTAGTAGATCGAATATCTGTGGACCACCAGGATCGAACGCATATTTCACATGTTTCCAAATCGATATCCTCCATTTTGCTCTCAAACATTTTACTTGCCCAAGACTCTTGAATAACACAATCATCGCTAATTTTAGCAATCTTTTCACAGTTTTTTAAAGCACTTTTTCTTGAGGTTTCTTTTTGCGAGCACGATATAATCGCGACCACTCTGCACTTGTTTAAACCATTTTGTTTTCGATTCGACTCGACAAAAAGTTTTTAGTCTGATTTCGCTAGATTTTGACGCCTGCGCAGTTTCCGCCGTGACGATTTTTTGTTGCATTTTACTCTTTTAGCCTCGCTTGTTGTAGTCAGTCGACTACAAAAATGTACATCTTTGTTATTTAGGGCTTTATATATTCAAAACATATGATTATGACCTGAAGCGTAGCATTACCACCATGAACACTTACCATCGTGAATTTTCTTAGTACATTAAAAAAATTAGATTGAAAAATATGGAACCCTACATAGGTTTTACTACGCCAAAAGTAGTCTGTGACTAAAAATGTATAATGCACCGATGGCTTTTAGGTTCCACAAATCCTGTCGTTTCTCCACGATACCCGACCCGTTAAAGATGGAGAAATAAAAGGAGATGTGGATGTTCCGTATTACACCCAAACCCTAGAAAACTCTCCAAAATGCTTCGACCATCGTTGGCTCCACAACCTCCTCAACAACTTCAAGTTTGGTTCGCGTCGGCTGGACGAGGTCCAGAACTCCCTGGGGAGCCGCATTCAACGGAACTCTTCCTAAAAAGTGATGGTTACAATGAGAAAGTTTTCCGCTACACTCACTTTTCTCTTAATTAGTTGGTTTCCTGGCGAGTGAACTTGGCAGATCTGATTCGCTTTATTGTTATCGTCTCCTTTTGAGGAAATTTTCGGAGAGAATTAGTTAAGTTGGATTTGAAGGAGATTTCCAAAGTAACTTTAATCCGTTCGTAATGCTTCTTAAAACAGAGTTATGATAATAAGTTATGTTTCGGGAATTGAACCGTCCTACAGTTTCATAGCTGGGGGAAAGAGAAAGAGGAATTCGCACTATAGGAAAAATTATATTTTATTCTGACGGAGAACCTTGAACGACGTAGCTCCTCCGTAAACCAACTTCAAAGTAGCTACGTACTTTCCTCACCCCGCTCAGCCGTCTTGTTGAGTTTTGAGGCCGTCGTGGAGCCACCAAGAAATAGATTCGAACAATCTTTCGTTTTTAAAAAATTCAACAAATTCTTTCACGATGGTTCACTTCTAATAGTTACAAATCTTGATAATTTTATTGCAGCTGCCTGAGTTCGTTGAAAATATGAATTGGTTAGAGATTTATCTTATCCAATTCAACACGAAAACCGATTCATGGTATCAGAACGATTAAGCAACCAAAATACCAACGCAACATGCGAAAACACCAAAGTTTATATAGGTATTGGATTCTAACGTAGCACAAAACGAAAAGCACCATGATCTCATAATGAACCATCAAAATTATTTGAATTGGTGCTCGCTCGTTTTCCTTAGGAGTTTGGAGCCTAAGGCTTCATCTCCCAAAATCAACATTGAAAAGGACCTATTGAATATTAAAAGAACATTTGAAACGCTCACTTGGTTGAGAGAGTAAACATATTTCACAGAATTTGTCAGTCTTCTCGCTTATTTTTCAACACTTCAAACTCTCCCGTCAACACCGGTGAAGAATCACCTACCGATTTTCCAGCGCATATATTTTGTCTCTGGAATCCAATTTACCATCCAAACGCTCCTTCCAAACTCCGATAGACGTCGAGTTTCTCTCCCGTGAATTGTCTCTTGAAAACCCGTTGAAGAGCCATACAATTACTACGTTTTGACAACATCCCCCTCTCATCGCTACTCACCTGCCTTGACAATCTGCTTTCATCGTTACGCTATGGCGTTCACGAAGCTATGATGGAAGAATCTCCCTCTTCATTGGACATTAAACGTTGAACATACTCTGGTCTGCCAGTTTTTCCAACGCCTCGAGTATTTAGGAGAGCTTGGTGGACTTAATACTCCGCCGTTGAGTGCAGAAATGAAGTGGGGTGGCATAAGCCATTATTAATTTAGCAATGTCAGCTACTAGCTCAAAATATGAAAAACTGTATGAGCAATTATGTTTCCAGGACAACCGAGTATTTCAAACGTACGAGGGTTTAATATGAAAAATGCCCTGTAATTTAGGAACATTCTTAAAATAACTACAGTTCGACAGCGGGTGGGTATTTGAGACAGAAAATCTCCACGCTGGTAACTAAGGGGGGGAAAGTTCGAAATTCGTATGTTATACGGACACGAGGGTACATAAAGGTAAAGATACTGGAAGACTAAGAAAATATTTTCTCATTGTTTCGTAGGTATGATTTAGCACAGAATCTGAGTTAAGAGTTGAAGAACAAAAATCTCATTTTTCTTCCTTGCGAGTACGAAGAAGAATGTTAAAGAAGAGATTTTTTAAACCACTTTATTCCAACTACCCTACAATAGGTAGGAATCTAGCGGGAATTGCATTATTCCTCCCAAATGATCCATTGTACTTTAAAATCATCTCTTTCAATAGAAACCGTTGATTACCATTCAAAAGCTCTCTCTGTTGAGTATGCGAAATAAGCTGGGAATCGCGGAAGACATTTTCACCGTTCATTAGAATCCAAAAGGGACGGTTGGTTGTATGAATTCTGAGGAGAAAGTTTTGAAAGTGTTGAAAATCCAATGCAATACTCTCCAACCTCCTGATGGCCCCAGACTTCCCCGAAAACTCACTCATTTTCACCCCCAGCCCGCCTGGAAGCCCTTGGAGGTGGCGTTTTTCAATGAAATGGCCGGAAGCTCGGAGCTAATTGTCCAAAAGGGCCTCTTAGCATTTGATGGAAGTCGACTGAACGAGGTTGGCAGAGGCGTTTTGCTGAGGGAAAGCTCAAAAACCGCCACCTGCTGGCACGTTTCCCCTTCGTTATTCAGACCAGTTTCAACTTCCTCGTGTACCGAATATAATTTCTGAGCTTGAACGGGATTTAACGGAGCGGAGGTAATTTTAATTCCAACTTTTGTACAGAGGGTGAAGGGTATACAACGCTAGGCTGGGAGAGAATGTATATGCCCATAA
Source organism: Cyrtorhinus lividipennis (assembly GCA_019603395.1). Taxonomy (NCBI): domain Eukaryota; kingdom Metazoa; phylum Arthropoda; class Insecta; order Hemiptera; family Miridae; genus Cyrtorhinus; species Cyrtorhinus lividipennis. The sequence continues at coordinate 7,875,836 of CM034001.1, forward strand.
AGCTCATATTTGAAGGGATATTATGTTCTTTCAATAAAGTGAATATTTCAAATCTATTTTTCTCATAGCAAATTCCATCTAAATTTTTTAAATAATAAAAAAAAATCGAATTCCTCAAAAATCATCATTATTGTGAAACAACAAAAATGCTGAAGGGATACGACTGTGGAAATATTTTTGATAGTCTGTCAAATGGGAAATTTAGTGCATTTTTCAAAGATGATGTGGCTTTAGTGAGACAAGTAAACCATTTTTTTCCAATCTAAGAAGAAGATGAGAGGACAAAAACCGGCAATTTGACCTTTGGAATTCTATGTGCGTATAAGATTACTATGAGTATGTGCCTACTCATGAATCCTGGGTAATAATGAAAGTCACCGAGAAAATGTTCTTATATGAGGATTATGAGGTAAAAAGGCAACTGGAGATCACAGTCTCTTCAGGAGCGAATGAAGATACGGTGTAATATCTGCAAGGTAATATTGCCCTCAAAAATCAACCTTCTCAACAAGTGGCACTTCCCACATCAAACAGGATTTTCCTCAAGACATTAGTTTCTCTCTGGGTTCGTTTCCTTTTTCTTATACTACAGGTTGGCGTACAGCGTTAGGATTAAAACTCGCAGGATGACATTCGTGATCGAGCACATAATATGTAACCAATAACATTATATTATAATGTTATTGGTTTATTTTAAAATCTGAACCGATCAGTTCATTCCATGGCAAAAATAATGTAAAATAGGATTGCTTGCCATACGTTAGTTTGAAGAAAGTTCTCGAGTAATCTCTACTCTTAGTACAAAGCCAGAGTGAGATTCGAGGGGCCGGATATCATCATATTTCCTATCTTCACGACCATAACTTGATAGACAAGCTCACGCCACTGATAAAGAAAGCTGAGTCATAAAGATAAAATTGAACGGTCTTCCGCTTTGGCGTAAAAACAAGTTTAAATAGATGGTAAGAGTTCAATGGGCACTGTAAATAGGAGAGAATCATTTTAAAAAAGAACGGTAGGTGAATAATGCAATAGGACATTGGAATTGGATTTAAATACATAATATCCAGAGTGACAGAGCCTGCTGCTACCTATGAACAAACGTCTAATCCCCGTCTGCCCCCGAATGTTGTGAAATAGTTACTATGATGACATTACACTACGTGGGCTGATCAAGGTGTTCGCGGGGGTATTTTCCATCTTCAAAAGGGTCACCTACGTAACGGTCAAGGGTCGTTTGATCGAACGTCTCAGGGGAGAATTAACCGACCCGACCCTAAAAACTTATCATCGATCAAACGAGCTACAGCGGTCAGCTTGACGAAATCCTACGCTGTTTAAAAAGCATCCAGGACTCCATCTTGTCCACACCTTTTGTGTATCGAGCTGGCAGGACGATATTAGTCGAGACATGAAAGCATATGTTGGATATATCCAGTTTTACATGTCTTCAGGTGGCATCCATCAAGCATGGGCAGCCTAAATGGGTTTTCCTTTAAGTAGGCACATCGGAGTTAGGAACGTGTTTAGAATCCAGATAAGAAAACGTCGTGATAACATTCCAGTGACCCCTCAACCTGCACATAAAAAGAACTCTTATTTATTTTTTGTCTACTGAGAGTTTTGGTTTCAGTCTTCGTTACCTCCGTAAATGGTACTGTCAGTGAACTGTTGCAAACGTACTATTGCAGATTTGTCGCAATTTATCACATAATCTCAATCATAATTTGGAGTCAATAAAATGTTGCAAGAATCTGAGCAGGAAAAAAACCATGTATTTTACATTATATTGTAACAGCACACTATCAAGTTTACTAATAGGGGAGAAACATACTCCAAAAACATCTAAACCGAGAATGTTTCAACCACGTGATCACAGAAAAAACCAACCAGTACTCGTATGGTGACACAAAATTCCTAGATTTTAATCAAATTACATATAGTGCTACTCAGCGAATACACAGACAATGAGGTTTAAACAATTTTTCCGTTGAACAGGGGGAGTAATGGTGGATGAGCTGGGCTTCAAGAAGGAGCTATTTTGGACTCCCCACTCTATCAAACCGTTGGATTTCAAATACAAGTTCGAGCATCGATTTGAGGGACAGAATATATGGAGGCTGACGGAAGATTTTTTTAAAGAGGAGCGAAATCGGTCAAAAAATGAAGCGAACAATGAGGGAGAGTTGATGAAGATTATTCACGCTCAAGGAAAGCCAAAACAAGTGCTTGTGAGGAAGCATCAAACCAAATATAAGAAGTTCCCATTTTGAGAAAAGATTTCAAGCAGAAGTCAAACTTGTCTACCTCCGACGTCTTGTCAACTCTCAATTCACTCAACCAGCCAGACTCTGGTGATGCACCGAATTACTGTTATACACTGACAAGCTCACAACACTCAAGAGCTCCAGGTGAGTCATCAGTCAGGGCTGGTCGTACTAAGCTTCTCACCCATAGAAAGAGTTCTAAGCCGTGGGATCCCTCAAGTTTATCAACAACTAAGCAGAAACAGCAGACGATTGAGCCAGTAAAATTAAGTCAGAAGGAAACAGAGGAGTTGTTGAAGAATTTAGATTTCGAAGTAAGGACCCAAAAGTTGCGTAAGCAGTCAGAGCGAACCAAAAGTAACATTCTTCGAGGACAAAAGCCTAAGAAAAAGTGTTTCAGTATGGCAAAAGCGACTCCTGAAGTGAAAGAGTATGCTCACAGAGGCTCTCAAAATACATTCCCTACTCCGCGCTCAATTGTATCACCAGGATTTACTTCGAATTTGACTAGTCGTTCTCACCAAAAAACAATGTCCAATTCAGTCCAGCGAGAACTGACAGGGCCTCTGCCTCTGCTGAGATGGCACTCTCAAGAGGGGAAGAAACGGAAGTGGAATTGCCAGAGAACTGTGGGAGGGGCTGTAAACAGTGCAAATGAGGTAAGTTCAAATTTGAGAAAGGCTGGTAAGAAGAACAGCGAACCGTCCAGAGAGTCGTCTCCTGAGGGTGCGGCCGAGAAGTTAGTGAAAACGACCAAAGTAAGGACGATACCAAAGTTGACAATAACCAACCAGCTGCTCAAATCAACCGTCAGAGAAGAGGTTTTCAAAACTGACGACAAAAAACCATTCAGTAAAGTTGCTACCAAGAGGAATATCCTCAAAGGCGAGAAGCCAAGCGTGTTCTGGACGCCAGCAAGGATTGCTCTTCTAGACCAAATTACCGACGATCAAGAGATGAAGGCTGCTCTAATGAGCACCGGGGATAGTTACCTAAAGACAAAAAGACTTTTAGGGTTCACGACGAAGGTGAAAATGCCTACTAAGAATCTTGCCAATCAGGGTGGGGTCAAGAACGAACCTGATGCTAAGCCAAATATTGTGAACAGAATGAACGCAACCGTGTCTAGGAAGCCCAAAATAGGTACGAACAAGGTAACTGAACCAGCTGCTAAGAGTGTACCAAAGACATCGGCAGATCGAATGGATGAAACTGAAACTACATTGAAGCCCTCACGTAAAGAGTTTGAAGCAGATGAAGTTGTGAAGAAATCCAAAACGAACGAATCATCAAAGAAACCTCTCACAAAACCGAAATTCCTTTCTCCTACCAGAACGGTCAAAGCCAAATCTCCGAAGTCTCTTAATGTCCAAACGCTATTGAACAAAGGAATTAAAAATACCAATGTTCCCATCAAGCAAAAACGACCACAGAAGTTTTCCACCAACCCCAAAGCTAACGCAAAACTGTCTCAGCTGACAGAGGACTCAAGTGAAGCTCAAGAGAAACGAAATTTAGAAATACGCAGAGCAAACCTTGACCACCTCAGAAAGATTTTGGACAAGAGTGTAGTGAGCAGTGAAGAGGACAAGATGAAGTAGGGAATCTTAATACGAATAATAATGTCAAGAAATTATCAAATAGCTCACTAATAAAATCTACAAATACTTCAAGTGTTGATCGGTCTAATTGGGCTTAATAAATACTCTGCCAGAAAAGTGTCGTCCTTGATATCCGCTAGAAAAAACGGAATAGGACATAGAACTTTCCATTAGGGATTTGAAGCAGAAAATATTTTTCAATGAAAATGTACTTACCTATATCTCTGATTGTGGACCTTGTCACCCTGCCACCTAGTTCCTAACGACTATGACTGAATTACTGTCAACCTTGTACCTAGCTATTTAACCTGATAAAAGTAACGTTGTGAAGAGGATTTAAAGAAGGTACATGTGATATAATAAAACGTCAAGAACTGGGCTGCATTCAGTAGGATCGACTTGATATCTTTCAGGGAATGGAGAAAAAAATTCTGCTTGCTCACTTCATATCGATGAGCGGGCTCCTTGGAGGATCTCATGACTTGCTAAGGACCCGTCAGCAGCAGACTCCCGAATATTATATGACTCTTCGAGTGCCTCTTCACATGAAGGATTCACTCGTATTTATGATATATAACACTCAATACAATTTCCTACCCTAGTGGATTCGCCCCCTTGGCAATTATTGGGATCACGTACGTCGTTATCATACGTTATAGACCTCAAAAACAACGAACCACGATGTCGTCATAAACGTAACATTACCTTCATCCGCGATTTGAGATGTCAATGTTCGACACCAGTTCCTTGGTCCTAATGTTGAAAAAAAAAAAAAAATTTTCTCTAAAGGGGGCTGGACAGAGATGATACATGATAAGATACAATAAGTCGAGTTAGGCGAGTGAAAAGCGAGAGTTAACGAACGGTAGATTATGTCTTCATTTATTGTCTCCCCTACTGTGGAGCTTTCATTGTTCCTTTTTTCAGCGACGATTCCAGTGTCATTTTGTTTTCGACACAACATCCTGCGACCTGACAGCCGAATCTTGTATCTCCCGAAACCATTTGTATCCCAGTTGAGCGATTGGGACGAAGAAACGACGGTGTCACCACCAATCAGCCGCCGAATCGTGAAGGAGGGAACCGGAGGAAGCGAACCATTAAACTGAGGAATGAATCTAACGAGCCCGACCAAAGTCCTGTCGTCGAACTGAACTCGAGTGCGAATCTACTAGGTTTGCTGCTATTTCCACGATGCGGGAACCGTTTTGCAAGTTCGAATACATTTGTTACGAACCCTCAAACTGGTTTGGATTCCTCAGGTTAACCGCGAACTGGAAGGATTCAGGAAAACTCGACTCTGAGGTGGAAATGTTCGGGTAACATAATTATTCGAGTCCACAACTATTAGGATGTTTTGAAAGTTCTAAATCGTACAGAACAGATTTATGGCTGCAAATTATTTCACATCAAGTGGGGTTCACTGGTGTGAGAAGGCGTATTTTCGAGATCACCAAAGCAGGCCGGAAGGGGGGAGGGAGGAAGGCAATTTTTTCCTTTGCTTCTAGAATCCCCTTGGACTTTGGTAGAATGAATCAACTTATTATGTTAGCATGACGAGAGTGGACGATTTTGTCAGAAGAAGGAGACTAGATACCCACAAACAACTTCATCGAACTTTTGTTTGGCTTGTAATTATGGTCACGAAACGAGATAAATGACTTGCACGTAGAACGATCTCGCTACTATTATACAAATTTTGACTTCAAAGAGCTTCGTCTGTTGATTATTTTTTTTTATTTTTTATTTTTTTTAATTTTTTTTTTGGTGGTTTGTTTGTGATGTTAATTTTGTTATTGTGAATAAGGTGAGTTGCGTACATATTTTATAAAGTAAATATACTCCAACGACTCGTGCTACACAAATATACGACGCTGAACGGTTAACACTACCATAAGTAGCTAAATCATTCCATAGAATTCATTTACCCTTCAAGCGACTATTCTTTAAACGAACCACCTTTCGGTTCAAACAATGAACCGCGATGTTGGCAAGGGCAAGGTTTCGACGTGAGTTCAGAGGTTGTTCAGGACAAAGGAACATCCGCTTAGTAAAGCAAGGGCCGTTAATGAGTGGGATTTTGCATAGCAGAGAAGGACGTCAAGGCTTTCTACCCCATACCCTCTCCTTATCAATTCAATTGTGAGGTCAGCATAAGAAAGAACTAAAACCAGTCAGAATCTCCTCTTCTTGGGCGTATGCGAGTCGATAATCGTCTAGTATAAACGCATCAAAGCCATAACTCCAGTAAGTTGACGTTACAAGATGTAGGGTAGAAATACCAATGATTATGTATTAATTGTGAAATTCTGATCACAATAACCATAATTCATCTCGAAATCAGATCGGTAATGACACCACTACGACTTGAACTTGCAGCAAAGCCGTTAGACTTCCATGCAATGCTCCGACCTACTAACCCTTCGTTTGGCATCTAGTTTTAATAACCTTGAAGATGATAGTGTCTTGAATGGGGCTGATGTTCTGTACAGGCCGTAATGGGATTTGGCTTTAGCGATAAAAAGGAAGAGAGTCTCCCATTTCGAGGGCCCTGCGATGACCATCTCAATAGCGTTCTGACTTTGAATTGGTTGTGAGCGTTGGTTTAAATAGCTCGAGCCCTAACCAACGCAACGAGCTTAAAGATTGCCGCCATTCGTCCCGTATAATATGACCTCTTTTTCAGACCTTAACGTATCCTCCATCTCCCGATCACCGGTCGAAGGTTGACTTACTGATTTTTATATGAACGAACGAGTTCTTCTCCTTCAGCTAATCCCAAGAGTTTCAATATGTCATGCATAGATTCGCATCAGATTAAATCCGCTACATGCTCGTAGAGCAAGGTTTGATATTTATGCATAAAAAAAATGAGCCCATCAAGGGCTATTCCCAACATGCTAGTGGGCCTTAAAGAATCAATTTAAATTATTAACTCGCAATTTCAAGTTAATTATTTTTGTGCTGAAATTGTATACAGTATATTCTATAATCAATGAATCATGCGGAAAGTATGAGGAATGTAAAGGACGTACACAGTTCGCTAGGTGCAATATTTAAAGTAATGTGAAGTGTTAAGTAATGTGGTAAAAGCGTTCGGTAAATGTATTTTTACAGTTACTTCCTACAATCCCCCTTCTCCACACCGAACCTCTCCTACATCTGTGCATGATACCCTAATTGGGGTATTGAAATACGATTGGACCTCCATCTAGTCGTCAGTCAGCTATATTATACGAAAAGAAACAACCAAACCCACTCATCCAGAAAACCCGGATAAAAAGAGATTTGTTTAAACCCAGAAACGATAGGAAGATCCGGTTTTCATACAAGATTAGCCCATGAAAGGAGGTCAAGTCTATCAGAATGGAATAAAGCCGGCTTGCACCAAGCGCACGCGTACACTTCATTTTTTTGAGGAAAAAAAGAAAAACATCTCGTGTTTGAGTCTCTCCGTTGGAGCAGAAGGAAAGGTTTCCACTCCTTTGTGAGGGTTTTTTCCATTATTTTCCCATCTTTGGTTTTCTTGTGGGACCCACTCGACCACTCTCGAGGTCTTGAGCTTATGAATACAAATACTTTCGTTTTCTAAATCTCCTGAGGGATAAAAATTACTCGCATTTCCATGGAAGAGGAAAGTGAGGGTTGTTAACTAGGGAAAAATAAAGCTTTTGATGTTTGAGGAAGTCGAATTGTACGAAGAAAAATTTAATAATAGTGCGCTTAATTTGGTTTTCATCTTCATGAAGAAGAGAATATTCGCTAATGGAGAATTGAATGTGGCTAAACTGATCTGTTCGACCATGTTCCACGGTTATTTTTACGTGAAAATAATCTCCGTTGATGCAGAAGTGATCAGTCTACTAGCAAACAATGTGGATGAGTCTTGAGTACATTAGTTGGGTGGGTATTGTGCTGAGTGAGTGAGGGCCCCGGGTCATTTAGCATATTAATGTATGGCAATTTTACCATATTTATTTTACCGTTTATCATACCAACTTGAAAATTTTCGTTTTTGGACAACCTCGAGGAGTTCTGTGAAACGGCGCCAAGATGAATCTTTAGTAAAACTTGAGTGTTTGTAATGAAGGTTGAGTGGGTTGTTATGGTGAGAGGGTAGGATATGAAATCTTGCCCTCTAACCATGCCAGGCCGCACAAACATATATAATTCTCCTGATGCTGTCCTGCATAGCCTATTTATGCCCTCCGACGGTGGGATTAATAAATACGAACATGCCCATATCCTAAATGTCCCAAATTTTGCTAAAAAAGTTAGAAATTGTATTTCTATTTCAAATTTTGGTTTTTGCCATGGTGGCCTTTTAAGAAGGTGTCTCATGAACGTAAGCATTTTTCAGACCCAAAGTAAGTGGATTGGTTGCATGATTTACATTGGAGCATGTTTCCTCTCACTCTCACTCTTTTCGTCCACATTGACCTTAAGTAATGGCCTCTAAACCTTAAAATATTCGAAAACTCCAATTGCGTCGTTTCCCTCTAAAATTGACAAAACTCCTTTGAACCTTCGAATTCCTCTTCTGGCAAAAGAGTGCCCTATCCTGAAAATCCACCCCATAACGATGATAGTACAGATGTCCCTCAGGTAATGACAAGTTCCGGGAAAAATAATCAATAACCTTCCCTTCAGGGAGCGTTGGGCGGATGAAGGTATAGAAGTATACCTTTTCAAAAAGGAGCCCACTCGTCCCTTCCATCAAATAATTTATCGTTAACAACCGATGTCGGACGGTTGCTCGTTATCGAAAAAATAAATAAAATGAAATAGACCGAAGAAAAAAGACCGCGAGGGATTTGAGGTACGCCACCGGTTCCACTGAGTCTCTGGTTTCTCAATGGGCTTCATAACCACATAGGGAGAGGTTTTTCAAAGGCGAAAGGTGGGAACGATTTCGAGGTTTCCGTTGTCGGGGTTCTACGGGGACTTTTTTGACGTTCTCCTCCCGATCCACAGCCGAAAGACGTCAATGTCCAAGGTAAATAGTAAATAAACATCCGTTGATCTCGCTATTGCTCTCATCTCGCATTGAAATTGAAAAAAAACTGGTGGAAATGCCTGAGAAAACTGCGGAAAAAGCTACGAAGGGTATAAAAACATCAACATTATAGATCCCTGTTGCTCGAGTAGTGAAGCAGGTCTCTGCAGAGTAAGAAATTTAAGAAACGCTACTAATTCTTACACAGCAGCGTAGCAGCATGGAGACTTATTCCATTCGATTCAGCGTCCAAAATTTAGTGGAAAATGATACCCCACACGCCTACGTACCAGAAATCTCGAAAACCTACATTCGAAATAATTGTAGATAGATATTTTTAACCTACGACCATCAACTGGAGCCAAAAACGGGTCCCAGACCAAAATTTCAGGTTTTTAGAAAATGTTCTACTACAAAATCGGCGTGGACGGCGGATGGACGTTTGCTTATATTGATCTAGGCACCTTTAAACGATGTATTTTGGCATGAAAACATAAGTTGATTATCCAAGGAATAACCAAGAATAGACAAGAATTATTTTTAAATGAATTCCCCAATTTGAAAGTATCCATTTTTACTCATACCTGCCTCTGTTTGTGGTGATTCATACCCCATCTGAATCTGAAAGCGGCGAAAATTTAGTAAAAAACTATTTCCCACACTCCTAGCTCCTCAAATTCTTGAGGAATCGTTTTCTTAACACATGTTATCACCCATTTCCTGCCTCCGTTTGAGCTGAAAAGTTTCGAAACCCAACTAAAGCCTAAAAGGAGTCATACGAAGAAGTCCAAAGTATTGGGCACATTTGAGAACACAGGGTTAGTATTTGGAGAATAATAAACAACAGGCATGATTTAATCGAACGTTGAACTTTTGAGCTAAGTAGAGCGCTTCTGTCAAACGACAAATGCTTCGGGACTGATGAATATTATACACGTCGTGTTACGTTGTGGATATGAAGTCAGGAGGGCGTGAATTGGAAGCCGATGGCCACTGCGCGCTATACTGTCACGAGCTCCAAACCCTAAGCTCTTTTCGCGGATGAGGCCACCTGGCCCAATGCACTTCGATCGAGCTTCTAACCGATAAATCGTGCTTTTCTGGCTTGCACATCAAAACAGTCAGAACTTGTCGACGGAAATGTGGTCGCCACTCACCTGGATTATCTCTGCGGTGACACCGTGTCAACCCTAATGTGCCACTTTTCATCACCTGCAGCCCAACGGCAGCCGTACAAAATGTGCAGGAAAAGGGTTGCGGGTCCCTGGGCTCTAAAGCACTTCGTATATGGAAAAGGTGCTACCGTCTCACTGTTAGCGAAGGGAATGACTTCTCTTGCGGAGAAGCAAAGCGAAAAGAGCAAATAGTATCACGTTTTTCATCTCCCATCAGCTACCAACTCGGGGGTTTGCGTCCCATGAGGATGGAAAAGAGCGAGTCTGTGCTAATGCAGTCCTATTTCCTGGCGAAAACCTCAGATACAGGGCATATCTACCAGTTATAACATTCATGTTTCATTTCAGTTAAAAAAAAATTAATTTTTGTTTTTCGGATTGTGATAACATTCTGGGACCTCGGCAGTTCCACGCTCAAGAGGAGAAACGGAGCGAACTCCATGTTGTAGTCCCTTAACATTCGTAATATTTTATGATCCGTGTACAGGTCGCGAGTCATGCATGGTCGGTAGGCCATTACACACCAGCAAGTACATGCGTAATGCACCTGGGAATATATTATCTTTAACAACATTCAGTTCCCACCGTGTCAGTGGAAAGGGGCAACAGAAGATTCGCATCACACAACAAATATGGACGTGAATTTTTCTGTGCATCTTTCACTAAAATAATTATCTTTGCCATACCCCAACATCTTTTTTCTTCCTTCTTTAATGATTACTACCTATACATTAACCTAGTTGTAGCTATGTATTGTATAACTTAAGGCTACGTAAAGCTATGTATAACCATTCTTGATTTCTTTACCAATAAAATAAATGCCAAAAAATGATTGACCAGAATAACATGTTAACATAAAAGAGTTTATTTCAAGCAGGACCAGTTAGCATTGGTGCTGCAAAAGTTCACAGAAATATGAATGGTAAAGGAATCTAAAGCACCAGACTGGTTTTGAAAAAAAAATCACCTATCTCGCTCCAACCTACTGTAAATTTAACTCACTTGGTTCATTATTATTATCTTTGCTTGAATAATCAAGTCATAAAAAATCAGGAGCTTGTACATCACATGATATTCATGGAAACCCAACGCACAAGAGTAAGTTAGACTTTTAGACGTTTTGACTAATTCTTGGGTTTTGACTTGTGTAGGATATGTTCATCCAATTCATCAGAAACGTAATTTAAAAATTATCAAGTAAAGTTTCCCAAATTAAATCAGGCGTTCCGTAAGTCAAAAAGTGTATTTCTGCAAAGTATTTCTCCAACATTTATGTAAGTAATTTCGCGAGCCTGGAATGCTAGAAAAAAAGCTACATTTTACTGTGCTGGGTTGGTATAAACCATGTCCTACATTTCATTTCACAGTTGTTGATAACTCCTGAAGCTACCTAATTGGTTTCTATCTCTTCTACTAGGTACCCTGGTGCTGAGGTAAAGAATTCATGGAATTTTCATTACGTCGACTTTATTCTAGCTCTCTTAAGGGGTTTGTTCATTTGTGTTTCGGAATGGGATTAGTATTTCACGGTAGATACTTGTAGGATCTATATATATCGAAAATATCGCACCCGTCGTGGAATACTGTCACATCTCAAAAAATTCATTTTTCTGTTTGTGACGGCAGCGTCTAATTTAGTAATTTAGTCTAATCGTAGAATAAAGCACCAAGCGCAGTCCAGTAGTTGGCCGCCGGACAAGGGTAGTTACAGTTTCAAGTTGAGGGGATTCGCCTGCTGCATTTGCTGAATACTGTTGCATCTTTCACTCCAGTAATAACCTTGAACCCATCTGGTCCTTTTCGCGATGTGCCAGTATTCCACGACGGGTGCGATATATGGATATCGGTCTAGGGCCTATCTAACTGGCAGCTGGTACCCTAAACGGTAGATTGAAAGGCATGCGCATTTTCGGATTCCTTAATCGAAAGAGTGCAAAATAAAACTTGGGTGCTTGCTTGTTTTGTTCATACGAAAACTGTGATGTATTATTCCTGTAGGTACAGGTATAAGAAACTTCAAAAGAACCTCTTTTCCGAGTCTGCCTCGAATGATAATGAATGGAAAACCAAAATCACATCGCAAACATCTCGTGCGGATCCAGCAACAGGGAAATTTTACTTTACCAAAGACATCATCACCATCACCGACCTTTGTAACTAAGTTCTCCACAGCCTCGAGGGAAACGATGATGATTTCTGTGGACTCGGCTAGAAAATGAAAACACATTGCTGGAGGACCTCCCCCCTTCTCAACCACCAATGTAGACGTTTTACCCAACTCAGGCCCGAGAAGATAATTCAACGGGACGGCTCGCTCGTCCGTATGTGAAACAATTCAAACCGCATGGTTGGACTGGACCGTGTCCCCGTGTCAAGTTCAGTAAGCGTGTTTTGTCCGCTCGCCATCATATTTCTCCTTGCCATACGTGTTTTTCCATTTTTATCACTCCTGCGGTTGGTTCGCTAGAGGAATCTCTTTTAAAAGGTTGGTTTGGTGGAGATTCTAAGCCAGCTTGAACTGATTGAGCACAGAATATTTCATCCCCCCCCCCCCCCCCAACTCACCAACAGGACGCAGAGCAGCTAGTAAACTTCTGTGGAATACTCTCTAAATGGGTGGAAAAATACCCAGCGATGACAACACATTTTATTTTTGCATCAGTGAGAATTCCATTGAGTTCAAAGGCACGAATTTTGTACTAAACATCGTCGCCTAATCCTCACATAATTTTCCCTCTTCCCTACCTCCCAGCAATTACTGATTCCATTATACTAAAACGAGGGAAAATCCGCCGTTCTCTGTTGATCAGGTTTATGATGGATCACAAAATACTGGTCTTTCCTGTTTGTCGTCTACAGGGGAAGAACAAGAATGTCAAAGATCCGTGTAATTGGAAGCAGCTTTATTGCCCTAATCCTCTTACCTTTGATGTCCACATCATGTAGCCAACTATCTTTCAATATCATGGTATAGGGGTGGTGGGGAACATGAAACCCTCACCTGCGGAAAAAATTAACAGCATACAATCACTGTCGGGAAGTCTCAAAAATCGTGAGAGTAGCTTGAGAAGCCAACGCTCAACTTCCTCTTTTATACCAGTGAAAGCAGTAAAATTTATTGCGATAAAATGCCAGCAAACGCCAAACCAATGGGACCACTAACGCTGCAAATTATTCCAGATGATATGTCGCTATAAACTGATGTTGCTCGAGTGGGATTTGTGGATACCAGTATCTTCGATGTTTCCAAGATGGCAGCGAACCTTATTTTTTCATCCACCCTCCATTTGCGGATGTAGGTTCAAACTCCGAATGAACCGATTCAGCGTACGTTAGTTTTTCTTCTACGGAGTCTGTTCAAGCTTTTATAGGCTTTCAACTCCCGCATGGACAACCTAACAGCCATTTACATGCAGGTCCGGATCTGATTTGTCTTGAAAGGTAAATTGATTTGAGCAAGAAGAAAAATTCCAAAGTTTCAGGATAGTCATGATGCTCACATATTGAATTGGTAAAAGTATCTCCAGTTTAGTTTGAAAGCACTTTTCTTGTAAAGTACCTTTCCCCTACGTTCTTCCTCTGCCTATCTACTTAATTGCCCAGAGTCTCATTCAATTTGCCTTCTTACCCCTTTTTACCTTCTCTCAACTTGTAAGCTTTTAGCTTCAATTTTTTCCCGCCCATCTCCCCTCCGAGATTTAAGAAAAAAGTGGAGGAAGTATCGTTCTCTAAAATGATTGCCCTTTTGAAGGGAAATAATTCAAAACTGATTTCCCGCTCAGCTAAGCGTGCAGACAAAAAAAAGAGGAGCTCCCAAGCGCTTTCTCCACTTGAAACGGTGATTTTCATTTTGTTTGAAAACACCTGAATAATACGGACTTGCGAAAGCCCATTTTAACGCTGTATAATAGAAAATTGAAAATCGCATTTCATTTGAAAGAAGTTTCAAGCATTGCGCCTTGCCTTTGCATAATATATATTGTATCATGTATACCCTACATCATGTCGGGCGACTTCTTACTTGTACGTTTATTCCTGACTGATTATTAATAAGAAGACGGGATAAATAAAATGGAAATGAATGTGAATAGTTGGTATTAAGTTTGAATTAGATAACCTTAAACGCATTCTATAGGCAATGTGATTTGGTTACCGAGTCAATTTGATCTCTCGATGGGCTAGATAGTGGCTATCGTGTTACAGTCATAGCATTTAGTAAGACACGTTTGATTACGAAAAAGATCAACTACGATAATGGTTCCCTTTTGAGTTTAATTAAAGAAAAAATATCTTAGCGGCAAAAACCAAACAGGTACGTTTAAAAACCGTGATGCTGATGAAGTGAATAACGCTTTAGTATCCCTTAGGAACTGTGAATTCCTCCGCCAAGAGCGATGGTTACAAATAGGTCCCATCGAATCGTTCTTTCTGTTTCAAGTGCAACGATCTGTTTCCCTACAACGGAATCGAGTCGACCATAATTCAAATGCTCTCTCACTGCAGTGAATAGGGCGTGTCAGGCTACAGCGCAACTGGACTGAAGTAGGGGCCTAAAAGTGCGAGAAGGTGAGCAGAAGTAAGCCCACGTTCTGATGTAGGGCACTACCCAAAATTGACATAAGAACTCACAGGAGATTGTCAATACATGAATGTACATCGTACTCATTCGTCGTGAGGTCTAAACATAATTTTAGACATATGGCGATACCCTTTGTGACGTAAAAACGAATATAGAGTAACTGACGTAAGGAAAGTTCGTTTCCTTATCGACCCTCAAAATATCAGAAGCTCGAAAATATTAATTGCGGACGCTCGTATGAGAGGACTGATCAAACTTTACGAAATCTATAATCTCTATCAACCTTCAAATACAATTTAAGTGAAGCGCCCAGGAAAGAGTTGGAAATAAATCCATGCTGACTCATCATGGCCGGTAGGCACCTAGATAAGAATAACAGAATCCGCTTTTGAGCACCTTGAGCAAGCCGATAAATTTGGTGGAACTCTGTACTTAGCGTCTCACTTTTCAAGTTAAAATCCTTGTGAAGGTGTTCCAACGTTCTGATGAATGGAGTTTCTTCTCATCAAATACCATATTTTGGTCAGCACGAAAATCACACGTATTTTAAAAATCCCCTATATGAATATAAAATGGCACACAATAATTTGGACGAGCAACGACGAAGAGCCAGAGAGACAATAGATGGACATCCAAATGGAAACGAAACTATTTAACATTTAACAAACAAAAACCTGTGATCACTCGTATTCATCGATGTCGCTGTTCTCGCACTCGTGACAGTAGTCCCATTATGAGAAATAAACTTTGTTTCGTTTGCGAAGGCTTTGAATTACTCGTTATTGTTTCAGAGAGGGGATCGTTAGTTCAAGGTTGAGTCTTAACGAACTGCTCGTACATTTATAAAATTGTTCGCGAACCGTATTTACAAAGAACATTTTGAACATACTCAATGTGAGAGGTACGTATTATGTGGGTGGATACCTAGAAGTTAGAATCTGGATTTAGTATAAACAACGCTGCCCCCGCGCGCTGGTTTTCATTTCCGGCAATATCCGCCGCTCAAATGTGGAAATATGAACCACGAATCAACAACAGTGTTCAGGTAACGTTGAAATATTGGCAGAAAGAACGATTCAGTTGAAGCGATTGTTTAAATTACAAATTTGACGGAAGTTCGACGTATACATTGAAATGGTATACGAAAATACCAGACGGAGGGGAGGGGGGGGGGTTCTCGAATTAAATAAGCAAATATATGTTAACAACGTATATATTATCTAGATGGAAAAAAATCTGCAAATACTTACACACGGGTTGTTTATTCCTCGAATGGGGGAAACAGTGGGTGTGGCGGGTCCCAGATCCATTCCAATCGATTCAGGGTCCAAAATTTTGTGGAATATGATACCCCACACGCCTAGGCACCAGAAATCCTGACACACACAAAATGGGTGGATACATACCCATTTTGACCCATAACTTCTTCCGGTGGTTGCCAATTGTTCTGGGACACACATCATTGAATTCAGCGTCCAAACTTTAGTGGAAAACTATACCCCACACGCCTAGGTAGCAGAAATCCCAAAAACACATATCCAAAATGGGTAATATATACCCATTTTGACCCATAACTTCTTCCGGTGGTTGCCAATTGTTCTGGGACACACATCATTGAATTCAGCGTCCAAACTTTAGTGGAAAACTATACCCCACACGCCTAGGTAGCAGAAATCCCGAAAACACATATTCAAAATAGGTAATATATACCCAATTTGACCGATAACTTCTTCCAGTGGGTGCCGATCGTTCTGGGACCCATTTATTTGGATTCAGCGTCCAAAATTTAGTGGAAAACTATACCCCACACGCCTAGGTAGCAGAAATCCCGAAAACACATATTCAAAATGGGTAATAAATACCCAATTTGACCCATAACTTCTTCCAGTGGGTGCCAATCGTTCTGGGGCCCGTTTCATTGGATTCAGCGTCCAAAATTTAGTGGAAAATGACACCCTACTCGCCTAGATCGCTCAAAATCTCGAAAATCAATTTTTCAAAAAACACATTTTGACCCCTACCCTACTCCCTCCAAATTTGGTCCGATTGGGCTGAAAAGTTTCGAGGATCCGTCTCGGCTGGGAACAGACCCCTGACCCAAATTTCAGATTTTTAGAACATTTTCTACTACCAAAAACGGCGAGGACAATGGACGGCGGACGGCGTACGGCGGACGGACATTGACCTTTTTTGATCAGGACATCATGAAACGTCCAGAAAAAAATTTTGAGCCGAATCGGAGAGGTTGACCATTATCATGAAAACATAGGTTGATTATTCGAGGAATAACCAACCAAAAGGAAAGAAAAATACATTTGTCAATACGAATGAAAAGATGTATTAAGCCAACAATAATAGTTGTAGAGGGGTTTGGTGCAAAATAATTGGGATCCGTTTGTTCAAACTACTTTTGAAGATGAGGATTCACATAATGAAGTTTTATCGAATATAAAAGGTTCTTATCGTCATAATATCGACTACTCGGAAATGATGGCTACGAGAAATGAGACAAGTTTGAAGCCCAGTGAACGACAATACAAAGCTACTGTTCATTTTAGAAGTTTTCTTTTACGGCTATAAGCCTCGGCTTAGATAGAAGTAAAAGTTGAGCGGTAGGTAAGTGAAAGCGGTATTGACGGTTGGTGAGGAGGAGGAGGGTAACAATCTCAGAGGATTACTATCTGAGAAAGATGGAACGTCTTGAAATACGCCTAGCTGCCTCCTTTGTTCTCCGACCATCACCCGAGTATCAAAATATTGAAGTCAATCTAGAAGAAAATACGTCTCGTCTTCTCCACAGGCTGAAGGGCGACGAAAAGACTGAAAACCCCTCGCCAGACGACCAGGGACGTGATTTCAAAGGAAATCTGATCTTTGGCGTTGAACATTCAAGGTTTGCTGAGAAAAACGGTAACTTTGATGAAGGTTTATCACTGAATAAGGAGAGATAAGTGAGCTGAAACGATCATTTGTGGAGGAAAAATAGGAACGAATATATCAAAGCGAGCGAGGGGTGGTATGGAAGGGAATCAAGCGCCAGTGTCTACTACGAGTGGATCCCACCCATCACACCCCCTTCCCACGTCATCTTTTACTCTCCTTCTAAAAACCATTCGTCCATGCAAATTGATTTAGAGTCCCCCTCCCCCTCTGTGACATCTCTGGTCCAGAGAGCCCTACAAATGGAGACGGCTATTTGTATCTGGAGTCCCGAGGTTTTCCGTTTCTTTTCCGTTCGTTTCCTCTTTTCCGGTCTCTTAGCCCTTGGCATAAATTTTGTATTTTGTACCTATCGACCATCATCTTTTTCTTTATTTGACAAAGGCGAAGAAGTGTCACGATGTTCGCCGAATTCCTTCAAACAAATGTTTTCATCCAAACAATCTTATTTTCTTGCGTACAGTCCAGTTTAGGCAATCGTCTATTTCCAATTAGATTTTGGATTATAATTTTGATCACAAAATACTCAAAAAATCAAGTCGCCAGCAGCTAACGTCGTCAGGTCCAAGAAGGCAATTTTTATTTACTGAAAACCATGTACAAATAATATAAATGACCAGTAACGGATACAAATAAATTGGCGACAAAACAATCAAAGTTGTCATAAAGGCGAAACAGTGGAGATGAAATGTTACAAGTATTAGCACTTTATCACAGCGAAGAACTTCTTGCAAACGCTTTCCACAAGTTCCAGAAGTTACACGTCCACAACTTCATATTGAATACATTCAAATCTGCTTTGATGAAGGAACCCTCATTATTTAAGGTACTTTTTCAATGAAAGAAAAGGTAATTTATCATAAACGAAATGCCAATGAGACTAACAAATGATTCACATTTTCACGTACATCTTAGTTGTAGTGATCTGGCTGAAAATCAGTGGGCCTAATGTTAAGGATTTTGAATCTACACATTTTGAAACGTGGAAGGCGAAAGTTTGGAGCGATATGAACGAAAACAACGTTGTGCGAGTATTATTCCAAAAAGAATTTTTCTGTGGTAAAAGTGGTAAAAATAGCAAGTGGAAGCGGATTATTCACGTACGGTTGATTACAGACAACCCGCGTTTTACCAAATCGTGTTTTCGGGAGCTACATCTACATCCTGTAATACATGACGGTGAATACTGTTAGAAGAGCTTTTGGAGCGATAGCACTTTCAGTTAATGAACTCGAGCAGCGTGAAAATACAATACATTGTTCCACAATACAAGGGTTTTTACTTAGGATATTTTGACAGATTTAGAAGCGATATAAAAATCAATATTGTTATCCACAAATACGCATGCTCAAATTATGACACCTTTTATTACGTGTATATTGCGAGATGGGCTTGTAAAGGTCCAATATTCAAAAGCCAGTTTAAATTGAAGAGTAAACGTTTTCGTGAACAATGAAAACTATGAAAGTTAAAATTGAGGAAAGAGCTAACCTACAGCCTAAAAGCCGTTCTCTTCAGTTGGATCTCCATTTATAGCGAGAAAACTAAGATCAAACGGTTCTGGGGAAAAACTTTCTCTTGGTTCAGGATCCTTTTCGAGGTAGGTTCTGGTTGTGTTCACTTCCTTCTCACAACGCAAGTCGAGGCTGGAGCAAAAGCGAAAGAACAAATTCATTTAATGTGACAACGGTTCTCAGAGCTCATTTCCCAGTGGCACCGTTTCAAAGCTAAAGACGACAAATCAAGGTTTGGTCTGCCTCGTATTGGAGGGACCCACGTAGCAACTAGTCCAAGATATCAATTCTCCCTCTCGGCGAGTAAGTCCAGAGACGGGGAAGCTTATTTGAGCCGATTTATTCATGTCTGTGACGATTCGGTCGACTAATGCGCACTACCGCCAGCGTATGGATTGAGATATGTTTGTAGATGGATCAGGACGGTATATTCGCATACGAAAAGGACCACAATCATCACTATGAGCTGAAGATCGAAACCTGTGCGAAAGGATGGAGGACGTTCCGAATCAGCTCAGAAATAACCACCGCATCAAATCAGACCCAGGGTTATCCCTCCCACGCTCATTCGCAGTATTAGAACACTAGTGTATTCAATGTTTTGATACCCTTCCAATTTGTGTCCCTCCACCCGGGTATGTCAGTGTACCTTCCATCAAGGGATCCCTCGATAACAAATTTCACTTGTCCGTATATTGAAGATAACTATAAAATGAGAGAAAAACCACTCCTGTATAGATGCACTTAACTTCTCAATGGACCCGTTGATAAATATCTAACAATATTCTTCAATATTTTTCAGGGCTGTAGGTATGATAACTACAACTCCTAATGTATCTTCAACGTTTATACCTTATTAAAGCATTTGTGACTGGAAAGTGTGACTGATTAAATTTAATTAACCAGTCACACTGATTTATTTGCCGATTTTCACGTTTTTCATTTCCTGGCTCAGTCAGTGAGTAAATTTGCCTGAACTGACTTCGAAATCGAATCGGTCTGTGCCTTGGTACTACTCTCCACATCCAACTTCTACCTTACAACCGTCTAAGCCCACGATTGCTCTAATTGCTACCCGACAACACGAGATCCTTTCGGGACAGTAGATCGCCCACTCGACGTTTGCAGCTGATTGGAAGGCTATCGGATCCTTCTTCTGCCCCCTTAATGAGTCCCCTTTATTTGGAGACGACCAAAAGGACCGAATCATCTTCATTAGAAGAAACCTCTAGTAAAGTATAAATGTCAGTTATACGCACAGTCGAAGCACAGGGAGACGATCGAAGCGATAAGCCTTACACAGAGTAACTTATGCAGTCGCCGACATCCATGTTCCAAGTTCTGGACAAATATTGAGTTGCACATGTGTGCAACGTAATCATACTACACCTACTCATAAACCATCCTACAATGACTTGAGGTGGACAGCTCCTGCTGGTTCAACATGACATAGTTGGGCTTACAAGCTGCTCACAACACAGGAGAAACAGATCAAGTTTTGACTATAATTTGTCTTCATTGGGAGAACCTAAAAAACAACATAAATGAATCCTTTAGAAACAGGGCCGTTTTCTTTTGAACGATAAGGGAAATCAATCTTACTGTCTTTACTGACAAGGAATACAAATTGCTTTTATCCTCGTTAAATGAAAGCATCGAAGTGTTATTAACTGCGCATCTGAATTAATTTCCCTGATTTTTCTCCTGTAGAACAGAAAAGTGTTAAGAGCTGTTTTAAAAAAGAGAGTCGATTGAGACATCTACCGGCAATAAATTGAAAAAAAGGAACAGCTCCTTTTCAGTAGGCCTTCAACCCGACTTGCGAAAAAAGACCCCTACCACTGATCCACAAACCTATCAGAGGCTATCAGAATCGTGGTGGGTTTGAAAAGAGGGTCCTTTCTCATTCATTTTCGGCCCCTCACTTCCGGAAAAGGGAAAAAGGACCGCCGAAGTGGTTTTGAATAGAATTCCTCGACCCCAATGAACTCCCTAATGGAGCGAAAATCTTTGTTGTGGAGTTGTTGGGGGCTCGTACTACGAGTATCGGGATAGTTGACGAAGGAATTTTTCGGCTCAAAAGAAAGAGAGAGCACCTTTTTGAAAACACCCATCCTCAATGAGATTATTTTTGCCAGCTTCGAATCGTTATGGTTTTATTCTGTGAAAACCTCGCATAAAGGCACTTTCTCAAACCCCCAGTGACTTTTGAGATGAGAGATATTTAAAACCTTCGACAATCGTATGAAAAACCTCATATTAAATATACGGTAGTGTTCTCCATTTCGAATAATCGTGGAACCATAAATGCTGAACAATTGGCAAGAATTGTAACACGTCCCGTGAAGAAACAAATACCTGTACAAAGAGCAGGGCAGTCACTGGACGCGACGAGAAAAGTTGGCAAATTTTTCTCTCTGTCGTTTGTATTCAGTAATTCATCCATGAAGCCATGTGTTAGTCATCATTCCTACTGACCAAGGACATGCGGGTGGGATATCTCGCTTTACCAGGACATTGTGGGCCGTTCAAAGCGGAAGAGCTCAAGAATATCGCAGCTACTGACCCTTTGCGATCCTGCCTCAGCTGTAATAGACCCCTTCAAGAATTTAATATCCGCAGAACCGGCTTCAAATAATGTTGATTTATGTGTAGTGTGGGACCGATGATTCTGGGAGTCAAGTAAGACGTCATATTACTAAGGAGAGACCTGATGTTCTACACTCCATTGCCATCGAATTCGAGTAATCCATTTCATCCGTTCCATTTTACGGAACACCAACCCATGTTAGTATGAAACCAACCATTTCTCATCATAATCACGTTCTACGAATAGAAGGGTGTATTTATTTCAATAATAATTATGAAAAAATGCATTAAAATTTGAGTATTCGACTAGAAAATTAGGAGAAATATGAATATAAATTGCACTTCTTTTCTTATAAAACTTTACTAAAACTCAAAGTTGATCGGAAATCATTGAAAATGTTTACTTATTTTGCAAATTTTACTCAAATTATCCAACCACTTAGCAGGTAGCACAGAAATTCAAATTAATCTAGTAAATATCTGACAAGAAATCACATTTCGTTGTTGAGTGGTTTCTACTAAAAGTTAATCTTGACAGATTAATTTTTCTTTTTTAGAGATAAATTTGAGGGAATGTTTTTTAAATGAACGCTGGTATTCCGGGAGTACTGTAGACCAGTTATAATGCTCCAAAATGAGGGTGATTAAACATGTTTTTGAGTAGTTGGGATTTTTTTCAAAAAGTTGTTCGGGGTTAATATGTGGTTTAGGATGTTTCTATTCTGGGAAACAATTTCAAGACATAAATGAGTACTCAATACACTGAAAACCATTTTGTGAGAACCATTATTTGTGTTATAAAACTGGAACGAATTCACTAAAAAATGACAGTACATAAATCTATAACTTCACTAGAGGTTTTTTTTTTTAATCACCGCCGGTTTACTGACGCAATACATTGATGCGGAAGTGACCCCTCTTCGAGCTAAATAGGTCTGACTGAGGGAACAAGATTCCTACTATGGTCGATAGGTACGTCTGCATCAGTATGCGTGACGCTCATAGTGCACTGTTGTTGAATTTACAATCCAGCTGACCGCATTAGAGTAGTGATTATACTATGGCCCATTACAGATCCCCTCACCACCTCTTGCTCGACGTCAAAATGAGCTTGTTAGGTGGACATCCTCTGCTTGAGTGGAGGACTTGGATTTTAGCTTGAATCGACATCCTTCTAATCACTAGAAGCTTCGACGTTGAGGTGGGGGTTTACACAGGATTTACCTCCACTACCTGCTAGCATGATCATTCTCCTGTTTGATGATCAACTTCAATGGACTCAATGGGCACCAATCGATATTAATCGAGGCCGGCGAAGTCCCCAATTCCAGAGGTGTAATGACGTCCTGAATAGACTATTGGTCTATTGAGCGAACCCTCCTGAAGATAGAGGAGCTGGACGAGATGGCCATAAACAGAACCTTTCACTCAAAATACTTTACTGCCTCTTACTTTTGCCTTTACTGGCAAACCCGTCATGGGCTTGAAGAGACAATATTTTTCATTATCAATACTAAAATCGTTTTGTGACCCAATCGACTCTTCAAAGCGATGACTCTATAAACAGAGCTGCTTAAAGAACCACCGATAACGATGAAAAAACTGTATAGAGAAGCCAATAATAATGATTATCGAACAGCCTAAATAGTTTTTGAAAAGATTGAGATTGTTTAGTCATATCATTGAGTTAGAACATTCTAACATACAAGGTAACGTGTAACTCCGCTTCTCCCTTATTAGTTCTCCCTTCTATGTTTGCCAGTTTTGGTATATTATTATAGTTTTTATAGTTTTGGTATAATTACTGTTTTGGTATATTATTCGTATAACCGCACTCGTACAATCAAAAACATCACTAATACTAATGTTTCACGTTTCAGAGTGTGTAGATTTAAAATCCAAAATGTCCTATCGACATCCATCGTTCGTTGTCCGCCGCCCAGGCCAAAAAAGGTCTTTATAGTGTCACAAAAAATAATTGTTATGCGCATTCACTCCAGTCAGGTTCTGGTTGTGCCTACCTTATTCATAGCCCGACTGCCGTAAGTGGTGACAGGATTTGGATATAAATGGGTTTCTGGGATTTTCGGTGATAAGAACATCGTCCTTTCTGGAGGATAACTGGCAAGTATCTCAAACCGTGTGTCATGTTTTTATAGCAAGATTTCGGGACCAGGATCTTGCGCAGAATAGGAGTCGGAAGCGAATAGGAGAATCAGAAGTTACTCCGAGCTGAATTTGAGTTCGTAGCAAAACGAATGGGAGTTTGAGAGGAAATGAATCCTTTAGAACGCTATTGGACACAGGAAGTCAAGTTTTCAATGAGGAAACACCCCTCAACCCTCGCACCGATTGCAGAGTTTCTCTCATAGTTTGTAACCTGTAGGTAGGTAACTTCGGCGGACCTATAAACTTGTATTAACGAGGAGAACTTCATACTGCCGAAAGTGGCCCGCACCTTTCATTCGTACGACCGCTACCCTTTTCGGAATAATTTCCACTCAACAAGTAGGCCTCTCACAAACCTCGAGGGAAGTGGTGTCGGTTTACTTTTCCCGGAGTAGGTCGTGTTCGAAGGCTGGTAAAGTGGCCAAAATAATTTTAGGCATCAAGGGATTTGCACTTAATGAATTCCGTTTGTTCCCTAAAATCCGAAATTTGGGTGAAACTGAACTTATGTTTACCTAAATCAGTCCAAGTTAATGAATTTAAAGGCTAGTTGATTTGTTCTTAGTACTAAGGGAAATAGGGAAAGCTTCAAGACAGCTGGAAAATCATAATTGGGATAGGTTGAATACTCTGAAGAAGTTACTTCAGTTACTATCATACAAAAATATATCATGGAAGTCATTTTAAAACTATCTTATACAACAAAGACAGGGACTTATAGAAAAAGCGTGGTTGTGACCCCGGATCTAATCATGTGATTGTCAATATAATACTCTCTTTTCTCTCGGAAGGGCAGGGTGGAGAGGGTGGGGTTGAAGATGAAGAGGGGAATGTAACCGGCAATGGCGGGACTTAGGTACAAGAAGTAACCTGGACAAGAAGGCGTTTCTTGATGCGTTATTGGTTCCCGCAAAAATTATGTTTTATAGTTACAGACATTTTAGATTAACCGAAGTTTAACATATTTACTACCTCCTGTACCTTTCCAGATTCACATTATAATCATGTTTGGCGGTATCATCACAATAGTCGTATGCGTGTGTACTCTAGAGGATGTCCTGCCAATCAAGAATTTTTCACTTCAATCGAGTTTTCAGAGAACTTCTTGACGATAGAAAAAAATGTATATATAAAATGCCTTTATTTTGGAGAATTACCATAAACACAATACCGGAGACGTGGTTGGTGATTCAGAAAGGATAAAAGGCAGGTCTCGTGAATCTATCATCCGTAATTCAGGCCGGGGAACACGTTTTTCCAGGATGAGGGTGAATTTTTCAACGACAAAGGGGACGCCCTGAGGGACGACTCAGATTGAAAAGAAAAGTTTTCTCCGCCTTCTTATTCTGAACTTTCCTCACCGGGTACTGTAAAATAGATGAGCATGACCTGACGGGGCTAAGTCCAAGATGGACTATCGACAAAGGCGATCCTGCTGCCTGCGCTGTGAGAATGCAGCCCAGGTGATGAATGTTCCGAAGCCCCTCATTCCTAGAGAACCTCATCGATCACGATATCACGTTAACAAGTTGATCAACCATGTGGGGTGAACCTGGACACGTTTGACCAATGATGTTCCTGTACAGTGTTGATTAGAACGAGCGAACAGCAGGATTACTGCTGACATGCCTTGATGCACACACTGGACAGGTAAGTCAATGAGGCTAAGAAACGAAAGGTGTTCTTTCCAAGTTCACTACATCAAACGCTAGTTAGTTTTAGGCGGAAAACCTGCAGCTTATTAGACGAATTAATGTTCCTTCAATAAAGTAAACCAAGAGTTGCGACCAATATGCCTTTTTTAGGCGAGAATTTTACTTTCAACGCTGCAAATCGTTCAGCATTTTTGAGTAGTCCAGAGCAAGGGATAAGAAAATAAATAAATAAATAATAAACAAATATTTTCCTCAAAACAGCAAACGTACCATATGTCAACACTACCGGAGCGTCAGTCAGTCGCATTACAGGAGTCGGTCGAAAACGTTGTCGGAGAGCGCGTCTACGACCAGAAGTATTGTGTTCTGAGTATAAACATTTTGATTGAGTGCCTGGGGGGAGTATGCTTGTTCGGGTGTAATTAATCTATGAGTTAAAGTCCTGATACGTCTTAATAAACCCTTTTTATATTCGTTATTGTCACGAGACGCGTGTGTCACTCAGTGAAAACCTCATTATGACGCCTTCCAACTACGAGGAAGGGCAGATCATTGACGACGACGACATCACATCAGAAGTGGGGATTCGACAATCTGCGTGCATTTTCGAATGGCAATAATGATGGAAACTGGCCTCGGAGTTTGTTGGCGATTTTTTCGCATGGTAATGCTGCCGATAGGCGACAAGTGAAGGGCGCGACTCCATTTTGTTGGCGAGGTAGCTATCGTTACACACCGCAAGGACATTTTCCCGAGCGCCCACCCGACTATACCCGAACAGGCCCGAGTGGATTCCGCCCACCCGACTATACCCGACCAGGTTCCAACGCTGATATCAGAGAGTCCAAAAATGCGGCCCACATGGTAGGCAAAGGAATGTAAAGCCTTATTTGAACCCTGAGGTTTCTGACAAGCATGTCAAGTTGACAGCAGTTTCTACTGACTGGTTGCTGACAGCCCCAACAAAGTGATCCATTCGTGTCAGAAATCGTCCAAAAATTAAATGTTGACGAAATAGACCCAGATATTCAAAACACATACGAAATTCACAATGGCATTCTGTGTCGGAAAGTTCAGCGACACACAAGGACTAGGTATCTCCCAATTGTACCTCATTCACTTCGTTATTCAGTCGTTTCCAATGTTCACGAGTCCCTTTTCCATCTGGGTTATGAAAAAACCTTGGAGGCCTTATACCAACACTATTGGTTCGAACACATTATGGTACACAACATATGGCTAAGTATGTTCGAAAGTTTGTCGAGAACTGTCTGGTGTGTAAACATCAAAGTCGGATTCAGGTCCTCGACAAATCCAACTCCATCTAATTCCCAAGGTTTCTGAACCGTGGCATACCCTTCATCTGGACGCCTCAGGTAAAATTGAGCGGGAAAAAAAGACTCCAAAGAATACCTATTTGTTTTATAGATGCATTCACGAAATACTGTGTGCTTCAGCATACCCGCTCCCTTGAATCTGCAAGGGCTGTGAAAGCATTAACCGTTGTTATAGACTTTTTTGGCCCTCCACAGCGTATCATTTGTGATCAAGGTACAAATTTTACGGCGAAGGAGTTTAAAGATTTCTGTGGTGCTCATCAAATCGACCTTCATTTTATAGCCACTGGTGCCTCAAAGGCGAATGGCCAGGTGGAACGTCTCATGAGCACCCTTCGTAACATGCTTACTGTTGCTGAAAAGGATGATCATCGAACCTGGCAATCTTGTGTTGGTCACATCCAGTTAGCTCTCAATACTACACCTCACAGTGTCACTAAAATATCTCCAATGCAACTAATGTTCGGGCGTGTTTCCCGGCCCCTGCATTTGATTTCTATAACTGATCATCTCACTGAGCAACCTTCCACTGACCTTCAAGCTTTGCGTGACACTGCCGCTCAATTAATTGAAAAGCAAGCTGAAATAAGTAAAACCCGATTTGACAGTGGCAAGTTGCCAATTAAACGATTTGAAGAAAATGATTTGGTTTTTGCACAAACGGAGGTGAGGAACTGGGTAAAACTTGACGATGCATATCGTGGACCCTATAAAATTGTAAAGTTCTGCCAAATGACCGCTATTTGTTACAGCCTGTGTCTGGCGGTACACGGAAATACCTTAATATCCTCACGAACGATTGCGCAAGGCACCTATGCCTGATGGACTAAATCCTCTCGCTGATACTGGGGGACCAATCCCAATGAGTTTGGGCTGACTTGACAGTTTTGTTGTGTGTGGACTCTCCCACTCGTGTGACTGTGGATCCGCCCGGTCACATGCTGTTTTACACTACTGTCTTGTTATGCCTTGCTTGTTTAGTGCGGGGTTGGGATCTCTACCTTGCTTGGCACCACGAGGGCGCGTCATGGTTGGTCCCTCCTTCTTCGTCCTTCCCTTTACGTTGCCCTCGTCCTCACAGTCACTTCTTTTCTGATAGGGTGATTGTCAAGTCCAAGTGAGTTCGAGTCCCTTCTCCTGTGCTCTGTTCTGTTTAGCCACTGGACGCACCTCTGGCTTGTTTTGAGGCTTTGGCCTGTTTTACCATCTGCTGCTGCCTTCTTGCGCATTCAGTTCGTTGCTGACTTTATGGGCTCTCGCCCCTTGTCTATGGGCTTTCGCCCCTGTTTTATGGGCTCTCGCCCCTAGTTTATGGGCTCTCGCCCCTGTTTTATGGGCTTTCGCCCCTGTTTTATGGGCTCTCGCCCCTTGTTTATGGGCTATCGCCCCTGTTTTATGGGCTCTCGCCCCTGTTTAATGGGCTCTCGCCCCTTGTTTATGTTTATGGGCTCTTGCCCCTATTTTATGGGCTCTCGCCCCTTATGTTGTGCCTCCTCACCTCTGTGCGCTGTTTGTCTGGCTGTCATCACCGGCCTTAATTCCCAGTGATGGTTCCTCGCTCCCTCCCTCTTCTTGGGGGCGGTGGCGATCGGCTTTGGTTCAGACTAATGGGCTGCCTTTGGTCCCGCAGGTACACTGTGCTCCCGGGGACGGCAGCAATGTCAGGATCGCCGTGTGATGTAGAGATGCCCAACGGATCTCTATGCTACCTACAACCTTCGTTGGATTTACCCAACTCCCCGCCAGCTGTTAATTCACCCGAATAACACTTTTGTGTCGTCACTAGCTGCTCACAGCACCCCCGTGTGGCACTTCCGGACACTACCGGAGCGTCAGTCAGTCGCATTACAGGAGTCGAAAACGTTGTCGGAGAGCGCGTCTACGACCAGAAGTATTGTGTTCTGAGTATAAACATTTTGATTGAGTGCCTGGGGGGAGTATGCTTGTTCGGGTGTAATTAATCTATGAGTTAAAGTCCTGATACGTCTTAATACTTTTTCAACCCATGTGAGTAACATATAAATGACGTGTTAATAAACATTCAACGAAACGTACATATGTACGGTACTATTTTCACCCATAAACATATAATGTTGTTTATAACATGCACCAACTCGTTTTTACCCATGACCTGCCTCCTGGGGTCCCAAGGAGAGTGTAAAAATGTACTTTGTGCGCATTTTTTGACTTTTCGACGCGGTTTATGTGTTTTTTCGGCCCGGACGGTGGTCAGAAATTCTGAGTTTAGATCTACATTTTGAAAATCTCAACTCGGTATTAACTCGGCACCTAGCCCTACAACTGAGGGCATTACATTTGATTGAGCGGCAATCTTGAGACATAAAGAGAAAAGCAGTTTTGTCATAGAAATGCCGAATTTTTCGTCAGCTTCATGACACGTTCACACGAGGTGGTGGCCATTTGTGGAATTTTCGAGTGACCAGTATGGCTTCACTTTCATGAAATTCCTATCCACCGAAGGACTCACAATCTGCAGCTGGTAGATGATGTTCCACGGATTATTATCTGAACACGTATCATGTCGTTTTCGACCGAGAGAGAAAATGGTTGGCATGTGAAAGGCAACACTTCATATCTCTGTTCAGACACCCAGAAGGAAATTGGCATTTGAGGGAGAAGGCGTCATGTATAATACATTTCCAAGTGTATTCATGAGATATGTACCCATGAATGTCCCTATTTCGACGAACAGGTTTCAAGCTAGTTTACACCAGTCCACAAAGTGAGCTCAACCGTAGAATGGCGATTGGAAAGGGAGGATCAGAAACGAAACTTGATATCAGACGGCATTACGATGCTATGTATTGTGGATGGGAGACTTTTCTTAACAAGGACGAGGTGGTCATCGAAATTTTGAAGAAATTTTATTCTGGTTTGATATAAATCAGCATTCACCTAATAATAGTCAGTTTGTGAATGTGAGACAAAAAAAAAAAAAGAAAAATCAAAAAATTCAAAAGAAAGGAGCATTTACGATTACACATTCAAATGAATTCTTCACTGCACTATTCGCAATCCAAACTGTATTTTGTTTATGGTCTGGAAGGCGTGAAAACAGCGAGTTGCTAGAGTGCGAGATGTAAGACGAACAAGATATTGGATCATTTCGCGGTTCCACCGTACAATAGTCGCTCTTTGGAGGGCAGCCAAAGTACGCGGAACGATCTTCCGCTATCAGTTTAACGAGAGGAAGACACAAGGAAAGGCGTTAGGAATTTCGAGAATAGCTGGTTTAGTAGCACAATGAAAAGAAGAAAATCTCCAACGAAGATGAAAAGCGCAAAATGTGAAAATTGGGTTGAACATCCGCCAAAATAGAAACGAAAAAAATGTGCAAATGATTGACTGGCGCGTTATTGTGTGAGAGGAAAACCCATATTA
Organism: Cyrtorhinus lividipennis; assembly: GCA_019603395.1. NCBI lineage: Eukaryota > Metazoa > Arthropoda > Insecta > Hemiptera > Miridae > Cyrtorhinus > Cyrtorhinus lividipennis. The sequence continues at coordinate 7,906,060 of CM034001.1, forward strand.
TTCGGATGGTCTAGAAAAATTTATCAATCATATATAGCTCACTCTTGTCCGTTGTCGTGATTGAAATTCAGACAAGCTCGGAGAAAAATCGATCTTATTTTTAGGCTAAGATTAAGCATTTGTGCTCTTTATTTAAGATAAAGAACGAAGAATGTCACGCTGCCTTCGCGCCGACATTCACCATACACTATTAATGCAGAAAAAAGTTCTCACTGGTCTTGTTTGCAATGAATTTACCAAGCTTTTCAATAATTACAGTTTAGTTGGACATACTAATGACAATGTTGATGCAGAAACTACCGTAAAGAATACGAGCTGAACCAAAATGGCGAACCTGCACGACCGAACATTAGAATAAACTCACTAAAGCTCAACCCTCTTATTTAGCTCATGCTCTCATCCCGGTTGTTCGAGTTTCGTATAGAAATCTAGTCAGATTGCCGTCGGGGAAAATCGACCTACATTCTATTATCAAATTAGCTGCTGTAGTAAATGGCGCAGAAAGTGTTCTGGTTTCTGTTTCATTTTACAAGCAATCTTAGCTTCAGGTAAGAAGATTGCCTCATATGGCTGGTTACAAACCATCCTGCAGGACTGCTGTGATATCGCAGGGAAAAATAAAATGAGATGATAATGATAATCATTACCATACAACTGCCAAGCTTTTCAATCTAATGAAGACCGAATTTTTCAAAAATCACCAAATGAAATAACATAATGAACTACTATAACTATAACTGCATTATATCGGATTACCTTATCAGCTACTTACGAATTAAAGAAGGCTAAATGTTTTCAACAATTTAACGGAAAATTTTATCCTCCTCCTAAACCTCCGATCAGTCAACTAAGGTAGACTATTCTAATATAAGGCGCTCCATTTTCTAATTGCCACAAATAAATCACCATAATTAAACCTTCAAAGGCTGAAAAGTGAGTAAACGTCGGCAAAATAGATTCCTCCCGAAAAAAAATCCTTAATTTCTCCAGCTCTTGTTTTTTTTTTTTTTTTTTTTTCATATAATTGATAGGTTATTCAGAAGAGGCAAGGTACTTAACGTCGTTCATTATTGATGAAGCTTAAAAACTAAATCCGCTTCTTCTTAAGCTCGTATTCTCAGTCCCATCTTAAACAGTTTTTATTATCGTTATGCCGTTTTTTTTTTTGGTTCGTATATTTAGACGAAAGCTGGGATTTATTTTTCCTCCACCCTTCAGTATCCTCTTCTTGAGCGCCAAGATCATTAGGTGGATGGCAATGACAGATGATGGGACGTCCTATTCCTTGTTCCCTATTGTGTAGCTAATCTTCTTCTTTACTATATTCGTTGTGCCACGTAGTTCTAGTACAGACTCAGCACAAGAGAGGCCAAGCCTACCTTATATTTAATATTGAGCTACAGCAATAGACTTATTAGGCACATGAAAAAAAAAAAAAAAAAAATGGTAACGCTGATGGGACAGGAGAGTATTTCCAGCGAGAGGTATTCAATTAATTTCGCTTAATTACAAACCGAAGTCACCTTTGTATTAGACAATGTACTGCTTCCTTCAAGCCAATCATCGAGTCAATAAATGAGGTGAAGTCCTGAATCGAGTATCCGGCTGGGAACAAGATGAGAACGTAAATGAAAATGACACCTGCCCGTTAAGGAAAAAGAAAGAGTTGCCAGGGAATGGCTGGTTGATAGGATTAGCTTTTTCGTCTGGCGGCTGCCTTTTGAAGACCGCTTTTCACCTGATGAGAGCTTTTAATCTTAAGAGTTCTCATTCGCGTTCGTTTTGCAGTCGAGATATCTTTTAAAAAAAGTTCAGTGCTGGTCTTGAAACGAGCGTTTCGATTGCGTCGTGTCGGGACAATAGCGAAGATAGAATGACAGTTCTTCATGGAATCTTCTATTGAAGACCAACTCCAATAATCGATGAGCACCCTGACGAAAGTGGATTACATTCAGGTTAGAGTTGAATTCATGAATTATCAGTCTCTCGGTTCCAGTCAACCTTTCATGAAAACGATAACACTTTCCGCCAAAACCCTAACGTCTCACATTCAGGTGAGTTAGGATGTCTTTAGAGGTGCGACGCGAGGGTACGTCACTCAAGTTAGAGAAGGGTGGAAGGGAAATTAACAGATGGATGACCCTTTTGGGGAAACCCAAGGCATTTGCCGATAAACGTAGAAGGTGGGAAACCGCAAGATTGTTTCGTGATGGCCTTTCGAAGGTTTCATTAGGGTTTTTAGGAAAGCTGATATCAACGAGAACTTATGGACAAAGAAGGAATTTATTGCACGAAAGTTAAACAAACCAGTGGCCAATCAAGGCCGACAAATTGCGGATTATTTCCATAGTAAAGCGAATATGAATTCAGCACATCCCAGCGGGGGCCATGTAACGCGGTTCTGATTCAGGTTCCATATTGCCGCCAGCAGCTGCCAAGAGAACGGCGATGACGACGGTGGCAAGTTGTCGGAAATTCATCTGCCAATAAACGTTATTTTTAGGCCAAAAATATATTATAAACCCCACCAAATATAATATAAAAGCCGGTGCGACCACAATTCAAAATCTGAAGGGTGGGAAGTCATCAATTTTAGTATTCATAAATGTTCTTTGCTCACCTTATGTTATGTTGGAAATGTAACTTAAATTCTGTGACTACCAACCAAGTGACAACCAATGGAACTAAATACTGAGGAAAGGCGAACAAATAATCTTGCAGCTACAACAACAATGAGCACGAATCCGGTATAGGCTCAGGAAAGAATGAACCCACCGTTAAAACCTGCCCTCTTTTAAAACATCAACGCGACGATAACGCAATCTGAATAGCCATTCAAGGAGTAACTAGGAGCGTAAGGGCCTTTAAATTCAAGTGGTAATTATAGAAAGCTGTGAGCGTGACCTGTTAGCTGTAAGTAACGATTACATCGCATCCCGTGTCTTTATGGCCTTATTTGAAAACACTCGTTTCGATCAGCCCATGTGGCATTGGTTGGATAGATTTTGAAAAAAGGGATTGAAGACATGGGTCTCACAGAAGGATCATAGAGGAGCTGTAAAATGATTTTAAGAATAATAATAGAAAATAAATAATGAATGAATCTTGACCGTGCCCAATGACAAAATTAAAATGAGATACGAGAGGCTATGTGGGTTCCTGATGTAGTTTAGGTAAGTACTTCCGGTGAGAGCAGGGTTTTCCTTAAACCAACAAAGTGTAACCGATAGGGCATCAGAGACAGAGATAGAGAGAGAGAGAGAGAGAGAGATTGATTGAGCGATAAAATCGACCTTAAAATATTTGATAACCTCGGTACTTAGGACAATGAACCATTGTCTAGTTAGCGTTAGACTATTAGTCTTGATTACAAGAAATTTTTCGGGCTCGTCGCCTTTGTTCAGTTGAAATATAACTTCGATGCTCGTCCACCTTACATGCACTACGTACATCCTTAAAGCTAAATCACGAATATGAGAGAATATTATTCCAATAATAATAACAAACCAATTTGTCCCAACACTGTTTGTTTTGCTTCGCAATCTTAGAATAACGAAAACTCCCAAAGTGTTTTTGCATGCTGTCCCTCAAAGCGGAAATCTCAATGAAGCGCATAGAAATCTAAATTATTTTCCGCTCCCTTTCTCGTTAATGATCGTTCAAACTTCGTTTTTTCCTCATAAACTCTTTTAACTCATTCAACGCTTTTTCCACTCTTTCAGGGGTATGAACGATGCTTACATAAACTCCCCCCGCCCATGTATCTCGTTGAGGAAATAAGATTTACTCCGGAGGAGCTCCATTGTTTGGTTTTCCTTCCTTCTAAATTCTCTCTACTTTTTATGTTTTCGTAAATTACACTGGAAACTTCATTTTCCGAGAAGCAAAAGATGAAGAGTAATGTATTGAATTAAAAGGTGGATATTGTATTAGGAATATATTTTAAAGTAAATGAGAAATGAGTTGACGGTAAAAGCCCAAAAATACAGCTTTCCACACGTAATGACTCAAAATTATTTCAGTGAGAAGGCAACGGCCCATAATATTTTCTAATGTTTTATAGTAGAACTGTTCGTAGAAGGAGAAGTAGAACCTGGCGTAGGTTGTATTGTTGAAGGGTTTCTCCAAAAAATATTGGTGCTTATTTGAAATATTGATACGTAAGTAGACTCTACATTGATCAGAATAGTAATAACAATGATGAAGATATCTTCAGCAGCAACTATGCTAAAGGAAGTTGGACCCCTCAAACGCTTTCTCCTTTCATTAGGGGAAACTCCTGCCGGAATATTAATGAAGGAATTTAATTAACAGCTTGGGCGCACCTTCGAAGACTAGAAGGGCAAACACCGGGAAATCGGCAGGTTGGCTGTTACCATGGTATGGCGGATAAGTGACTGGGTGAGGGGAAGAGAGAGTTCTGATTGGTCGTCATGACCCGCTCAACTGTTGATCTAACTTGATCATCAACGGACGTGGGAAAACAAGAGGCTCTTCATTAGCATGATGAGAGAGGTGGGAGGTTTCAGAACGTCATTTTGACTATATTTTCAGTGTAAAAACACAATCGAGCACCGATAATAAATGTTGAATAAATTGGGAAGGAAAATTATTCAGAAGAGGCGTTGTTAGATGAGAGACAAATTTATTACAAGAACGTGGATGATTGAAGTCACGGAACAAGCTGAGAGTCAGTTTCATACCCAGAGTGGAAGGCCCCTCTAGATGAAAAAAATGCGTATCCGTACCCTTCAAAATTTGATTTGCTCACATTTTGCATATTTGCGCAATATTTTTCTGGGCGTTTAAGGTAGGATTTAGAGATTTTGGTAATAGAAAATTCGAATTCGGCAATCGAAATCTCAAGTTCCCACGAATTCCTCTTGATGAAGAAGTTCACCGCATTCTCCCTTTGCGTGCAGCTTCCTCCCTTTGTTCCATCGAACAATGTCCCCGAAAAGCAAGGTTTCCGTCAAATCCGTCTCTTCCACCGTATTCGAACTCCGGTGAAATCCTTGAGGAACTCCCTCGAAAGTGAACAAAGAATTTCAGAATCACGCAATTACCTCTTTCAGGTGCTCAATGGAGGTTCGCCAAGCCGTACAAGACTGTACTGAGCATTAATTAAAATAACCGCCGTAATCTTCATTGTATTCTATTTACTTTTTGCCTTGATTCAATAACGAGAAATTCCCACTTTTTGCCAACATTGTGGCGCCATATTGATGAATACAGGTTTTGAGAACAAGTAACGTAATAAACGATGGTTTCGAGGAGAGCAACGGGAGCAGTTTTTGTGGAGCAGCAAGAACAATTGGGTCGTTTAGGCTTATTGGTCCTTCGAAGGAGATTGAAGGTGCGAAAGGGCCGGGTCGGCAAGAGAGAAACTCACGATATTGTTTACCGTTATCAAGCTCTATCCCCGTGTCAAATTCACTCATATCTGTGACAGAGACCCCTTAGTGGATTTTTCTCCACGTCCACTGATTTAATGTAATAATGTAAAAAGGTAACAAGGGTGAATGCATTCGAGAGGCAGCACTACTGTTGTTGAAGACTGGCGTGAAGTCAATATTTATTCAGAACGTGAAAGCCAGAGTTCTGTTATGAAGACAGAATTTAATTAAATTGATATGTTCTGACGAGTAGTTTAGATATTTTTTGTCTCAATCTACCTTTCAATATAGAACATTCGATGAATCATGAATGTATCAGACGAAACCTATAGTCAGGAATCGGGGGCAAAATGCTCTTGAGAAAGTAATGATTCGACCATCAGTACAGGGCCCGCTCATGAGTAGTTATTGCGTGCTTTGAGACACAGCAAAATTTAATATGACAAAAATATTTAATATGACATCAAAAATAAGGTTTATCTGAGTCAAGTAACCTCCTTAAATCTAGCTCTGGTAAAATAGAGTCAGAACAGTGGTGAACAAGATATCGGAAATCGACCCAAAGCAGGTTCAGCAGACAGATGAGCAATCTTTGGAGATCAAAATGAGCTCATGCCTTGAGATTATATTGTTTGATTGATAACACAAATAAACGTTCACGGGACCGGAATCGGGCTCCTCTTCATCGTCAACACAGTATAGTTTACTGGAATCAAGATAAAATAAATGCCATCCACAATTTTTTTTCTTTCGTAAAAGAAAATGTACGTTAAAAGCCCTTGCACGGATCCTTCTTGAATCCGCCGATAGCGAACCATTACCCAAACTCCACAAAGCGTAAAACCAAGAGCTTCATTCGCGCGGAAACCCTTTCTACCGATTTTCCACCCGAATCCCAGAAACTGACTACAGTTGCAACTTGCCGGGTTGCAACTTTGAAATGTCTGAACTATTTTGGACTTGGTTTTCACGGATAGATCCTCCCGGAGAATTTCGGGGTTATGTCAGTTTCCTGCCTCTTAAAATTAACTACGTTCTCCTAAATGGTGTGGATCACCCAGTCTTCCGGCGAGTTGTCGGGAACGTGCAAATTATACATATATATGAGCTCGAGCGATACTTTTGACTGTAAATGATGTGAGCTGTTGAGCTACGGACAGGCGTCATGAGAGATAGGACGTGTCTAACTCATGACAGCTTTTTCAGCATTCCAATGCATTCCTTATATTTTTATACATAGTTTCATGAGTTCAACATCATGGAATTAAAATTATGCAAACTATGCAAATTATTGCAGCAAGGTAACTTCTCCATTTTGAACCGGTTTAAGATCCATTTATCAAATTGACTTAGGGGGCAAATTATAATAACCGACATACCTACCTAGGACTCATAAAAATATATATGCCCATTTTTTTAAATGCATTTTGAAATTTCAAGAACAACAAAATAGTAATAAGTAGGCATTGGTGTTGGTAAAATACGATAATGAATATAAGCATTTTCAGCCAATTAGCACCGAAACTTTCCATTATGGTTGGAGTTTGGTTAACAAACTCGTGGTTTTGGTCAGAGACACCGGTGTCAATGATACTGAGCGTCGTAATTATTACGCCCTATTTCGCCCGCATTTACTATCGCCCACATCCAGGTCGAGTTTTGTATCAACACTGCACCTATGAAGAGCGTCCAAGAGTAAAATCTCTTTTCAATATAGTGTGGTCGTGGAGGAAATGAAAGTCCAATTTTCTTCACCCCGTGGAAGGAGGTTAGTATGATTGATCGCTCCACCATCACATCCACCGTATCAATGATGCTCCCAGATTCTACACACGGAGCTGAAAGCCCGCGGTAGGTTCTGTGTTTTCCGTAAAGCCTGCATTTCATTATGTTAAGCACCAGCCGTTCCAAACAACTGAAGAATCGCCCAATGATGAGAAGCACGTGCGCCTTGAGTGAGCAGTCACTTGTATATTCCACTCCGATGGAAATTTGCCTGGAAACCATGAGAGTGACTGGAATCAGGAACAGTTGAGAACTTATGAAGGGATTTTGTCTCTTTTAAAGAGAATAATATATCTTATGAACATCAAAATGCCAGACGAACCTGGAGATCCAAATGATTTTACTGAGAGCAAGTCCTCACCTAACGCTATTTTGGATGTTAGATCTACAATCGTGAATGAAGTTAAAGAGGAATTTTTATGTTATTATGTATGTGGAAGTATTTGTATCCCTCTCAAACTTCTACCTTTTACATTACAATGTGTAGAGATTCGAAAAAAATCGGGTAAGAAAAAGGACTGAAAAACTCCTAAAAATACAATATTTTCCAAATACATTGGCTACAGTTGGTCTTACTCTCTCCCACAAGGGCGAGATTCACCGAGAACTACTAACCATCGTAGAACAATATATAGCGGATATGCTTCTATTTTCTAATGGAATTCTGCTCTGTGACTTGTCGAATGTACAGTCCGATTTGAATCGACGATATTTGCATCGCCCTTTCACACATTCAAATTCTCTTAACTTGTTGAGGATACACTTCGATTTCATCTGAACATTTCATCCACGATCTCTCTCTATCCTAGAATCCGAAAAGGGGGCTTAAATTTCATTAGCGCGAGCAAACGCCCGCACTCTCCTCCGGTAAATTCCCTTGTGCTCGTGTTGGAGGGCGAAGTATCGAGTAGCGTTGATGACACGCCTAAGCAAATATCCATTAAGATTAACCACGTTAAATAGACTTGCTTACAGGGGGAGTTGAGATTACTTTGTTTGATTTGGGCTGACAGACCTCAAAGCCCGAGGTTACTGAGAGTCGAAACCCGCCAGCGACTCAATGTTGTCTCAGTAAATGTGCGTTTGATGAGTCCAACCTCTTGTCGCTGACAGGATCATAGCGTGGGAGGAGACAAAGAACGGGGTTGCTCACTTTTAGTCAGGATAAACAATTCTTAGAGCTTGATGGCCGATGGCACGATTAGCCCTAGTTGTACCCAACGAGGATCACTTTTAGATTGGTAACTAATCAATAAACACCAACTAATAAGCATTTTATTTTATTTTATTCTTTTTTTACGTGGAATTGATTGAGCTGAATCACTGACCAATAATTGCAGTAGAATGTTGTTAACATCCAGACTTTTCCTAGTAAATCTATAAAGAAACCATTGTTTCAAGACGCGTCATGGTTTTAGAATGTATTTCAAAGCAAAGGACGTAGAAAGATCGCTGTAGTTATGATGTTGGATAGGAAGTATTGTTACGTATCTGCAGAACAATTACAAATTCAAATATTCATCTATAGTCGAGTATGACAATTACGCTGTCCAGCTGGAGATGTAGCTCACACGAGGTTTGGTAAATGGGTCAGAAAGACGAGACAGCCTCAGTTGAAATGACCGAGCTGGTTGCAGAGGAGACATTGTGGCTAGGGATGCTATAGATAACGAGGAACCGCTGATTAAATGCTGACCGTCAGGAAACCGCTTCCTTCTGGCAATGGTAATTGATAATTACAGCGCGCATGGGGACTTGCTGCGTCTCGATGTGCTCTCACTGTGTCGTTTCTTGCACTCTCCTCCATTTGGATGTGCAATAAAAGCAAAATCTCCTACGTTTAGATAATTTAGTAAGGGGAAGGTGAATAAATATGCCGCTTCAGCTGGCACCTACGCTAGGTGCAGGACACGAAACCCAACAGTCGACGAAACAAAGAACTGTCTTTCTCGTAGGTAGGAGGATAATGGACCGTTTCAATTACACGTTTGCTCCACACAACTCAACAAAGTATCAGCACAATAATTGATCTGTTTACAAAGTCATTTTTTGTTTTAAAAGCTTAACACAGAGACACTCATTTAACGATAGCCCCAGTCTGCTTCAGTGGAATAATTCAGCTTATTTCCTGAGCTAAATTACGTATTAAATCCAGTTAATGAGGCGTCAAGTGAGGAGTGAGATTGATTTTGAGTTTTGTATGCATATAGTTGGGAGCCTGGTCATAAAGGCTAACTCTCAGGATAAAGTGAATAGGGAACTCGAAATTTGTGTAAATTCGAGGACTTCAGGGCGGTCTATCGATCAACTGAAGCGTTGGGGCAATCGGGATGACGACTGCAGAGTGATTAGGTAGAACTTTTAAGTCGATTCTACAAAATTGAATTGGAGGACAGAATAACAAGGGGTACCTTCATCGTGTGAACGCGGGAATATCCATTACAGTTTATTCGATTTATAAACGATTTACCCTGCAGGTTCTTCATTGCTCATGTTTCACGAAATCGCTATCAATGAATATTTTCTCCGGAACGCTGAAGACACTCAAAATTGCACCGCAGTCGTTGTATATTTTCTCCCCCGTATCCTTCACCTTCGCACGTGTTTTCATAATTACGCCACCCTCATTTCCACGAAAACCTTCAAAGAGAAGACATTAACACCGAACCCATCGCTTCTGAGCCAGCAGGCGAAGTTGTTATTCAATTTTAATGAAGTTGGTAGTGGCGCCGGGGTTGTTCATTAGTGAGTGTAATCTACTTGGGCGATCTTCTTGGAGACGTTTTACCATACAAACCTTCTCCCACTTTGGCCTTCACCGGTATGAACGTTGAACGTTCAAGTAGTTAGCGGTTCAATTTGAGGAAAGGATGAGAAAATTGAAAGAAAGGCCTTAGGGGTTTCATCTAGACTGTACACGCAGTCGTTCAAATCAATTCACAATGTTGTACCTGGTTAGAAAGTTGTTGTTTGTACAACTCATGTTGTTTCAAAGAGGGTAGCGTATTGTACAAGTCTTGTGTCGCTGTACTTTGCATCAAGCTGCGAAGAAACCAGCTCTTTGGTGGGAAAGGAATATTGAAACTTCAACGTGGAGTAGAACTCTTTTGACGCAGCTTCAAGGGCACATTCAATCACACAGCCGTTCTATAAAACCATCTCACAATTGTCGACTTTTCTTGTAGCGGAGTAGTGAAAGTGTATCCAATTTTAATTGGAGATGTGCTTTCGACATGTGATGACATTCTTCTTGGGGGTTAAAAAAAAGAAGGTTGGTTATTCTTTGGACCAGCAGCATGGAGACTCATTCGAATCAACCCATTTCGAATGTATTTGCCTTTTTCTCTCCTTTTGGTTGATGGTTCAAAATGATTCAAAATGGGTATCTATTTGCCTATTTCGAAAGTGGGTTTTCGAGATTTCTGGTGCCTAGGCGTGTGGGTATCATTTCCCACTGAACTTTGGACGCTGAATCGATTGAAATAGGTCTCCATGCGCCTGGTCCGAGAAATACCCAACCCCTGTGAAAGAATTTGCAGCGTTTTTCCAAGAGACACAGTGAAAAACAACATATGTCAAACAGTAAACATTTTAAAAAAGCGAAGAATAAGTGTGCATGTTCATTTTTCACTGTGTCTCATGGGAAAAAGAGTGGACGCATGAAAAGCGACCTGAATAAGGCTTAGTAAAGGCTCTGCCTCAGGCGAATATATATTGCGGAGGAGAAAAACTACAACTGACGAAACTGAAAATGACTAACAAAGGAGAGTGGAGCCTCCAAGATAACCTACTAGTAGTAAGGATTAGATGGACTAAAGAATACTAATGCATCTTTTTGAGATTCTACGAGATAATACAACATTTAAAATAAATTGTCCGGGCGACCCTCATGTTGACTTATTTTTAAATTTGATGCGATTTTTTTTCTCTGCACACCCACTCAATTTGTTCCCTTTTTCATGAAGTAGTCTCACTGAGGGCTTCACACGTTATGTACACACGTGTTCACAGTATGTAACGAGTAATAAACTTTCTTCTCTTCGTCAAGCCGACAACAGAAGACCTCGACGTGACTAGGACCTCTGGGTTTGAGAAATACGGTAAAAACCTTCTGCGACGCTAGAGTTGATTCACAATTTAAAGCGCAAACACAATCAACCTACATATAACGTCGTTTTCGAACCTTCAGTTTTTCCTTCCGCATTAATATTTCATCGGTTTTTATCTATTTTCTTCGGAGCGCCGTTTCCACATCACGGTGATCGCAGAAGGAAAATGAAGACCGTCCTATTCGAAGGGGTTTTCCCTCAGGAAGTTCGCCATTTCTTTCTATCCATGACAGGAAAGCTGAAAAGACGACGGTACTTTCTAACATTATAACGGAAGATTCTACAAAGTCTTGTCAACTGTACCGGAGTTCATTGCTTGAGAGCTTGTTAAGGTGACGAAGACTTGCGGCTGTTGAGACGCTATTTTGCATTGAACGATACGAGAAATCGTTTTGGAGTGGCAACGTTACGTTTAGAGGTGTATTGACCTTTTCGTCATCGGCGGTCATTTCCGATTTCCCTTTCATCAAACTATACCATTTAGTGAACTAACTCGTGCTCAGACGTTCGGTTTTGGGCTGAACGATCTTGAGTTGCCCTTCAATATCGACGGACGTTCATTTGCGTCGTTTGAATTTATCTCCCACCTTCAATTACCGGTAAATTTGTGGGTAGCGCGGTGACGTGGGTTAGTGTCAATACGAGATAAGACATGTCCTGAACCCGTCCCGTTACATGTAAAGTGCTTCCGAATCGATTGACCTGAGCATTTGCTTCGAGGTCGAAGTTCAAGAACGTTTTTGTTAACGAATACACAAACTTGGAACTTGATGGAGAGTATTTTCGTACTGCGACTAAGACCCCGGGTGATCTGGGAGTTACCAATTCGGACCGATTTGCAATGCCCGTATTCAAACACCAATTATCCAGCAGCGCTCGAACGAATCTCCATAACGTTTCACAATCGATGGCTCTAACCCACTTATCGAAAAATTCGTAAACGTATTACCTAATCCACTTGTTTTTCTTTTGTCTTCGATTGTTTTCAAACAATTTCCCTTTGTTCAGAATGTTCTGAATGTGGATAGGGTCATGAGAAGAGCCAACTTCTTGTCAGCACAGCCCATATTTTCTGAAAACAGGATACGACCGGTTTCAGCATTAGGAAATCAATTAATGATGTCACGAAGTTTATTTATTCCGTAGAATAGAGCTCATTATAATTAAGTAAAGTTTAATTTTACAAAACTATAACTAGGAAATTAAGTTTGCGTTGAGTGTACCGCTGATTTTATCACGATGAAATTGATTGAAAATCCCTAGAAGCTAAACCCACGAGATTTTTGAAATTTTGTTGTGATCGGATGAGAATTAGGAAAGTCAGTGCTGTGGTTGTGAAGTGAGGACAGTATACCGTATATACTTGGTATAAATATAGTAGGGTCTTTTATGGTGGACAGACGGACGCACACAGAACCAACATTTTTTCAGGAAGCTGTGAAATTCAAAACAAGTAAACTTTATAATTTTAGATCAAAATTTCCCATAAGAATGTATTGTAAGCTTTTGTTACAAAGCAAAATTTGATGTTAAATTGGGAGAAATTTATAGGTAATCCTTCGTACAACCCTGGCTAGCTATAAGAGCTGCACAGGAGAAGCGCTTGAGAGCCAACCTCGTGACGTGAGGTTCGAGAATAGATGGAACTACTTCATTTTACGACACCAGAATTATACACAATTATACACTTCTTATTCGTGGAGAAAAACGCATTTCAAAAGGAAGTGACTGAGTAGATTATTATGATTTGTTTTTCACCGAAAACAATTTTCTGTTTAAACAGAGAGCCTCGTGATGTATATACCTTCGTACCTACAACATGCTACGGCCAATGTCGAGAATTATTAATTCCATTATGTCACACTTTTTGGGTTTTCCCTTTGTATCAAGGAATGGAAGAATATAATTCATTTTTTCTACTTCCCCTCTTGATGGGCCGAATTCCATTAGTCCATATTTTTCCACAGTTAACATTTAACTTTCACATCCATGGGGAAGCACGCCCGCAAATTAGCGGAGGTTGACCTCAGACTAACAGACCACCATTTGACCAAAAACCACTCTAGGACCGTGCGTAGTTCAAATGTCCAATTTGGATAACACAACAACTCCACCCATCTCTGTGGATTCACACCTTTCTCTATTTCGCCCACCCAAATCCTAATAGGGCGGAAGCAAAATGTTGGTGTACCATCTTTAAGAGCAAATACACTGAACAGGCATGAGAATTTTGTTTTTCAAAGGTCCGGGCATTAATTGAAAGTTGGACCTGTAAAATGAAGTTATGGGTTCCGCGGAGTTAAACCTCGCGATATCGTTCTGGTGGCGTAATTGACCCTTCGTCGTGTCAACATTATTAGGCGGTACACCCGAACGAATTTTGCATTCACTACGCTTTGTGTGCTGTCCCATCTGTGTACGAGGGGTGAGGGAAGTGTAGTGCTCGAGTTTATACGTCCTCGTTGTGTGCGGGAAGGAGGGTGTCAAAGGGAAAAGCGACGACCTCCATCCTGAGGGGTCATCCACGGTTTACTAGAGATGCGTACATGCGGCTAATTTCGCATTAATTAACATCCTCAACATGCTCTAACCCCTGTCCGGTCAATTTCCGTGCTTTTCTTGGCACCCCTATCTACCGTACCCCTTCTCACTCCTCATCCCCGCGAGTCCAGAGTCCACAGATAAAGCGAAAGACGGCTTCTTTCGAGGACGGCTCACACCGGAACGTTGACTTCCTGCTCGAAGGAATTCACTTACGTGACCCGGTAGAATTGGTGTACCTACACTGGCTCCACCCCCTACAAGGATCCGTCTGATCGAACGAGGATGCCTTCCTGCCAGATTTTGCTCGAGCAGCATAAGGAAAAGTAACCTACTATGAGGCACTTTTTCATGGCTATCAAATCAGCTCAAATGCAACTTCTAATTATTCAATTATTATGATTTCCTCTTTAATATCGTGCAGTTTGTTAGGTGTATTATTTGTTAAAAAACCAGCCCATGATTTCATGCCAGGAATCAACCTCTCCGGTTGGCCCCAAAATTTGACGATTCAAGGTGCCTAGATCAAAAACGCTGCAAATTCATTCACAGGAGTTGGTCATTCCAGGGACCAGGAGCATGGGGACTCACTCCAATCGATTCAGCGGTCAAAATTTAGTAATAAATGATACCCTACACGCCTAGGTACCAGAAATCTCGAAAACACTCATTCAAAATGGGTAGATAGACATCAATTTTGATCCATAACCTCTTCCGGTAGGCGCCAAGAGCTCTGAGACCCGTTTCATTGGTTTTAACCTCCGAAATGTAGTAGAAAATGATACCCCACACGCCTAGATCGCCGAAGATCTCGAAAAACACATTTTGACCCCTAACCGTTCCCGGATTGGTTAGATCGGACTGAAAAGTTTCGAGGTCCAAATAAAGCCGGCCACGGGTCCTTGACCAAAATTTCAGATTTTTAGAATATTTCCTACTACTATAATCGATGTGGGTGGTGGACGGCGGACGGACACTTGCTCCTGATTGTTACGGTTTGACTGGTACCTCTCTTAATCAATGGCATCATTGGGAACAGGTTCACAACAAATCCTCCAGTACAAAGGCAATAGTGGGCCATCTTTGAACTCTTAGTACATCGCGCGTTGTTCTGAGTTGATAGATGAGCGTTTCAAAAACTCTGGATGCAGATCCCGATATAAAATCGTTAACGGTTTAAAATAATGTTCTGCCACGGGGAGGAACGAGTGTCCACGGGTTCACTCTCCGAATTCGGAGTTTAATTCAATTATTATTACTGCATTATTACAAAACGTAATTGTTGTTGACACATTATTTTCAGACATGGAAAAACTTCTTACTTTGAAATCGGACCATGACACCATGACGTTCACTTTCTTACCTGAAACAGAGAAGATTCATTTCAACAACGGTTGAATTGGAGAAGGCAACTACTAGACATGAATTACGCGTGGTAGGTGGGGCCTTTGCTGTATGCGGATTGAGTGTGCATTATTACTCAATCAATCTAATAATTGAACAAAAGCGAGCACCCGTACGTGGTACGATGCAGCCCTGACTTCCAAGTTATCGACAACTGATCAAATTCCACATCGAGTCTTAGCAATTGGTTATTCTAGAAATCCGATCCCTAAACATACCGTCTGCTTTACTTTTCACATTAAAAAACGGGTTTTATATCCCGTGAAATCCGATCCTTCCAACTTTGTTCGAAGAGATGGGAAACTTTCCCACTCCTTTTATTGGATCTCGTCTCCTTGAGTAGCGTCGATCATTTCCACGTCATCAAACTCACCAAAACTGATAGACCGCTTCAGCTTCAACTTCGCCCTCATAAAAGGGGAAATCTTCCGGTTAAGTGGAGTTGAGACGCTTGAAATCTTGTCCCCTCTCATTGTTAATGGTCGAGAACAGTCATAAAGTTGAAATATACTTACCAAAGCGGTCCAATTACGGATTTTCGTTTCAATTAAATTCCCTTAATGAACTGGAATACCTAATATTCCTCTAAGGAGTATCGTGAGAGAAATTTCATGCCTGACAGCTACAGCTCCACTCATTCCATTTACTATGTTCATTCATTTAAGTTATCTTACATGTCATTCAGCTTGCTTATCACTCGTTAACCTGAATCTAGACGTCAGGACATCAGAAGTTACCAACTATTTTCTCTAGAAATTTCCCTCTAGCTGCCATATTCCTTATATGTGTGAGAAACGGAGTTAAAACGTTTTGTGATTTAATTTCTCATTGGCTCTAAGGAAACGTTTTACATTACATTACACACCCTACACGCACTAAAGTGTATTATCTTGTTGGCTGTCGGACCGACAGCGTAAATACATATCTCCTGGAGCCGGGATGAAACGAATAAACCTGTTGGTCGATCCATGTAAATCAGTTTGGTTTTCAGAAATAATTGAATGATAGTGAAAAATCTGTTTCTCGCAAACGTCACCCGGTCGTTCCCTTCGTAAGAAAATCGGGCATCGAATGGTGGTGCTCTGAAATATTGCTCTCCGACGAAATGGAGGAAATGTCAGAGGGCTAACCATCAGTCGCATTCATCACGTAGATCTTTCAATCTTCGGGCTTTTCGTTCTACCGAACGAAAACTTCCTTATGCCGAGCAAATAACCCTCTCAGAACAGGCCGGAAATTGGTTCTCAGGACAGGATCCATTGGCCCGTACCTAATTGTTGGATAAATAAACACGAAATCCTCGTTCTCTCTGTCAAAGTTAAACGAGAGGGATTTTTCACCACAGAGAACCTTTGGCTTTATTATTTTTATTGAAATGACGTGTCATTGTGTTCATTCGTGGGGAGAAAATGATTTTTCTGTGTTTGTCGACTCCGGCTCCGTAGTACCTTTTAAAGGGCCTTGATGATGACATAGTGCGAGATTTTCGATGGTTTACCAATACCCCGGACATCCAAATATTGCATCTTCAACAATTCTAAGCTGTTAAGAGAATTAATTGACACTAGGGAGGATGGCTGATGAATTGAATAATCTGTTTGTATGGTATAGTTGTCCTGATTTCAATATAATATTTCTCATATTTGTATTCAACAGATATTTGTAAAGGAACATTCTCATAGGAACTTAGGAGATCGTAACAAGGAACGGTATTTCTTCTTTTTTTTTTTCTTTTTTTTTTTTTTTCAAGCAGAATTATTTTTGTGTGTTAATTTACTACACTTGAAGTTGTTCTTTATCCAAACGCATGGTTATAGGTCCCCGAAAAAATCATCCGTTGGCCCCCGGGAGCTTCACACAGTAATTCTCACATCTGAGATCCCATTTACAGAAAGGTCAACAGTATTTTTGGTCTTTCAGTGTATCCAGGCCAGCCACCATTCACCCAGTCGGAAGAAACCAATGTCATCCCCGAAGGAAATCTTGCGTTGGGGGGAGGGATCAACGTTAAAGGGAAGTCACTGGACTTTACTTAGCTACCGCTTTTCTTCTCCGAGGGCCCTTTTATTCTCGTATACATCCAACGTATTCATCGTAATCCAATTACCAACTGGCCCCAGTCAAGTCGTTTTTATGTCGTGGTAGCTTCTGCAATATATCATAGCCTCCGCACTATAGTAAGCGAGTTACCTAGTACGTTTTCTGAATATAAATAAGTTGGGTTTTCCAATGAGCTTTTATTTTGTGGATATCTTTAATCTGTTTGTTTAAAGAGTCACTTCAGAATAATCTTAGGAAATTCATCTTAAAACGAAAGAGAATCTGGAGAATAGGGCTACACCCAAGCCTGGTTCCGTTGACGAAGGTCGGGCCTATGTTCAATCAAATTTCGGAAAGTTTATGGATCTGCTAATAAACAAAACTATAGATTGGCTAGACACAAAGGGTGGTCCGTTGGGGCATCAAACTTACGCTATCACCAGCTCACTGACAACAATAATATTATTATTGCCTCAGAATGAGTTAGTCAGACGTAAGTTTTCGATGTTTTCTGAAGCATTAAAGATTATGGGAAATTTACATAATCCTATATTTGTTGCAATTACACATTACTCATGGTCCACGAAATTTCCACCGGTGGGTATGTATTGGGTTTTTGAAATCCATCCAGTAGTCATAAGTAATCTACGTTATATTATATCGATTTGTATTTATGAGGACAATTAAAAAGTGCTAATTGGCACAGCGATCACGATGATGGAGTTTACACTTGCACAATCACACTCCTTACAGGTTTAAAGAAGGAGAGTGATCGAACAATCTTATTGATTTTGACTGCCGGAAGGGAATTAGGTCCGTGCAGGAATGTGAATAAATCGAATTTCGTCACTGGTGACTGGATAAGAATCGGCTTTCAACTGCTATCCTCCCAACAAGAAAACAAGAACTTTCAACTCGTCGACTTTTAGTGACTTGCGGTGTAAATTTTGCCTTTGTTTTTGAATTAATAAAACCACTCACTGATTAGATCATTAAGAAATATTCTTGAGCGTAGTTCTTTATCATAAAAAACTGATGAATGAAAAAAAGAATAAGTCCAAGAGATCGTCATCAGGATCTACCTTTATATAAGAAAATATTCCTAAAAACGTAATAGGAAGAACAATGCATTTGGATCTCAAGGAAATCTTGCATTCCTTCCGTACACATGGCGGTGGCTATTTTGATTTGTAGAGCTCCTTTATTGAAGCGAATGACGTTTGATTCTCATTTTTATTCACTATCCAGGCTCTCGTGTTCAACCATTTCAGACTGGAGCTGCGGAAAAAGAGGAATTTCCCTTAATTTTCCCCCCACAGCACCAGAGGGGTTTTTCAGGATGGGCGCTCAAACGGTTGAACCCCTCCCTTTACTCCTGAGTCAATTTACATTTTTTGACTGATTGGATTCGGTGGCCCTTGGCCGCGCATTCGACCTATACAGTGAAAATGAGAGGTAACGTTACAATTGAGAGAGAGGGTAGTTGTTTCATTTTCTGAAATTCATTCTGTTGACCCTTTCAATTTATTAGTGACAACGATTACTAACCCAACAATGTTGCTGGGTTCTCAATTTAAAAAAACGATAGAGTCAGGGAAACATTCCATCTACTACCTACTGATTCAGATAGAGAACTCCAGCTGATCCACTAGGGAAGTTACAGTCAAACTTTCTGAGCCTACTTGTCTCGGCCAATGCTGGGTGAAAAATAAGTTTGACTAGACTATTCTGTCAATATGTCCATCCAAATCAATTTATATTTAAGTGATTTTGTCTCTGAAAAGCATGGTTTTCACGTTGAAGAATAGCAAACTGCTGAAAGTCAAAAATAAAATCGTCGTTTGTTAGTCCTCCCTGAGCATAAGCTGCGCACAAATATTAGCTAACATCATTTTCTATAACCTCCGGGTGAATAATAGCAACCCATCAAAGTGACAGAAAGTTGGGTAAAAACGCGATCCGATACCATTGTGCGAATACTTGCTCGTATTTGCAAAGTTCGCTCGACAGCTACAGCAAAAGAGATCCTGAAATGAGCACATCACTCTTGATATTCCCCCAGCACAAGCGCCACTGATGAGAGAGGCAGTCCAACTAGCACATAATAAATTAACGTACATTTGCCGGCTCTAATGAAAAACTTGAGGCTCGAGCATTTGAAGGCTCTTCGACCATTTACCTCATCCAAATGAGGAGTCCTAAGTTCCATCTTGTTTGTCGTTCGATTTGCATACGACCATCAACGGGGGTGGAAGGTTCAGAGTTTTTGTTTTTTCAGTCGAGATGATTCGTTCCCTCGTTTTATTCACCTTCTTTTCACTTTGAAATTCACGCGAATTTTCGTAATGTTTTATTTATGAACCTCATGAATATTGTCAGGCTGGGTCTTTTTTTTACGAAATTTGGAGGGGGGCAAGCACTTAATCTCAAGTGCGGGAAAGAGTGACCATTGAAGAAGTTTTTGGATTGAAAAAGGGATTTCAAAGTTGAAACTCACAAAAATGCTTGTCAATATAGAATCTTGAGGACGGTTTGATAGGAATAGGTACATTATGATCGTGAATGTGCAAGAACATCGCTGAACAGCACTTTTTGCTTTCATTTAGAATATTTGAACTTTTTTTGTTCAACCCCTAGATGGTCATACGTAATTTTTAGCCCAATTGCCTCAAGCGGAGGCAGGATTGAAGAGATAGGGGGAAATAGTTCCTCGAGTCTCACTGAAAATGAATTTTGGAGGGTGAATCGATTTTGGCGGGTACCGGACCGATTAACGCACACTGGAAGATGTTACATATAAGGGTATTGTGAAGATAAGTACTATATCAAAGAATAAAAAAATTCACTCTTTTCTAATTGTATGTGCTCTTCTGACCTCGCACAACAGTGCGTCTTCCTACAAGAGTGAAATACACCTGATGAATCCTCAACACATTATTTTTATTGCACATAATCCACTGGCGTATTTGATCTGAGAAATTCGATAGAAAACGTACTAGAGGGAGACCAAAAGTATAAAAGACTAAAATAAACTCTTGCAAGTTTCGCTCGAGAGATATGAAACTTCGTCTCTCTTTTATCGAGTGACTTATCTGGTAGCACGTCATGTAAGAAATACGTCTGAATTCCACGTATGCAAATATACAACCCCCTCCCCAAAGGTTTACTCGATTTTGCTGCTCCAGTCTCAAAGTCAATTAAAGTAAATAAGACCGTGCATAGCGACAATTAGATCAGTGTGGAATACTCTAACTCCGTCAGTCCTGCTGTAAAATAGCAGCTAATTGGCCTAAAATTATGACTAACGTAACTGAAAGCACAAAGTCTTCTATCCTGCTGACTTTCTTACAACCAAAACGAGTTCCACTCGCTTCAAACGTGAAGAAGTGACGTTGTAGGTTGTTCCTTCAAAATAATGTATTGGTCAAGTTGAGATTCCAGAATTCCACACAGAAAGATTCGTTCTAATAGAAGCAAAGGGTGCGGGATGCTCCAGGATGAAGGAGGAAACGTTAGATAGCCAGTCAAACCTCTCCGTTTTGTGATTTAGATAATGGTTTGGTCCGAGTGATTTTAAACGAACTCAAAACCAGTCTACCTGATGTGACGAAAATTATTTTGGCTAGAGCTGCCAAGCGAAAAATGAACCTAATTCTTCGCCTTTGGGCACCCGCCATTACACTCAACCCACCCACCACCTAATTCCGACTCTCCGCTCTGATTGTTTCGACACAATTTACATAATATTTACCCTCAATCAATTGGTTGTATCCATTCGTGTCAAAACCCGTAGCGAGCTGGAGAGTTTGAAATGAGCGATGAACACTCGTGAACGGCAAAATACTCCACTGACCAATGCGAGGAATTCGAGAGGAACAAATTATATTCGGTTGATCAGGTTCGCTTTAGAAACTATTTTTGGCGACATCAAGGCTACGAGTGTCCGAATTACAAACATTCAAGACCCCATGTTGGAAGGTGCGAGAAGGTCCATGCCAATCCGACGCTGTGAAACCGTTTAGGTCCGCTCGGACAAAAATGATGAATATGTAAACGACCTTTTAAGAGCGATATCTAACAGATAAGGTTGGACATCCCTTGATTATTCCATTAACGTCCGACTTTGTTTATTCATGGGCTTGCAAAGCTAATTGAGATGAGATATCCTCAATCCCCGAATCCTTCAGTCTGCCAAAATTTCATGGGTGGCTCTCCACGTCGAAGTAATAATTGTTTCTATGAATAATCATCGCGAAGTGGTGCGGGAGCTGGTTTTATTTCTGCTTTAATTCACGGACCCCGCCACCCGTGGGAATGGTCCCTTCTTCGTTTGATCAGAACACCCATTGATGATATACCGTTATGCTTGAGCAAACTTGGATTTGCCTTTAGTTGAATGCAGAGGTGAAGAGACGAAGGCACAGATGAGTTCTTTAGACAGTTTATCACTATGTGCAGGTGCATTGTGGAATCCGATTCTTTCGTGGAGTGCCTTAGTGCTTACAAATTGGACGATGAGTTTCATCTCCCCGGACCTAGGCCGGTTAAAGCATACCGAGAGGTAACTTTATGGACATCTTTGATTTCCACTGTTGTGGTTGTGATATTCAAATGTTATTTCCCGTGAGTACGGCGAGTACTTCACGGTCAAATGAAACCAACAAACCAGCAGGCCGAACACTCCTTCTCGCTCTCCACAAAGTTGGGGAAATTTGTTCACAGATCGACAAAGAAGTACAGACATAGTACAGACATATCAAGAAAGGATCATATGTTCAGAGGGATTCTACTTACTACAGGTTCTCGTCATTTATGATCATTGAACTTTTGGATAATGATCACTTATGTACGAGCTCGTAAGCTATACCTAACCATTCTTCATTTATGAAAGAACAAAAAATGTATCCAAACACACAAAAGCCGACAAATCGGCTCGCGAAATAGAACCCTATATGCGAAACAGAAAACGAATACGCGGCAAAGGCTCTGTCGAATAAAGGTGAAAATCAAGAACAAATCGTCGAGCGAAATGCCTATCGGTGATGCACAGAGAAGGAATACACGCGGCAACTGGATGGTTATGAATTTTTATTGTTTCACTGTCTCGTAGCAGTACACCGTACGCCCGGATAGTTACCATCCCAATGGCTACCAATCGGCCAGTTATCAATCAACTTCTCTGGTGAAAGACGTTTAGTTAACCGTTCCCGAGTTACCGGAGCGGTAGAGCTATCGTCCGGCAGCCATTGGAGCAGTAACTTACGTATGGTGAAAGTGGCCATTAGGCACGTATTTAACACGGTCAGTGCTAAGCCATGGTAAGGGGAGGTATACTTCCGATGCCAGCATGGCGGCCTCGGGACGGGTTTGAGTAGCTGATATATGGCAGTGCAGTGCCCTGTTCTGGCCTATGACTCAACGTGGCTACAGCCGCATACTGTTCAAATTTATTCTTTTATCATAATGAAATTCATTTTTTCATGTAAAATTATCCTATTAAATAAAAACTACTAATCATTCAAAATAAAAAAAGGAATATAGAAACAAAAAAAAGTTATTATGTATTTTTATTATTTTTTCTAATTTGTTTTTATTTATTTTAGTGAAATCTTTTGAGATGAATATATATTATTAAAATAAGTAAAATGAAGTGAATCGTATTCAAAACCTACCTTAAAAAAAAAAAAAAAAAGAAGCACAAAATCGATGTAAAAATAACAATTTTTTTATGGCTCTGATACGGCCTCTATAGAATATTTAGCCAGGCTCTTCGACCTGCAGTCGTAGAAAGGTTTTAACCAACTACACAGGTCGAAAACACCTCTCCTAACAACGGCTCAACCCCCTTTTTCCAATGTAAAGTGAATGTAGAAGATGCGGCTGTAGCCGCGTGAGCAAGACCATTGTTTTGCGGCTGTAGCTGCATGAGCGCTCAACGTGTTAATGATATAGGTAATTTCTCGACGATTTTGATAAACTTGGATTATTACGTGATTTCGAGTTTCTCCATCCCACTGGTTCTCTCCAGGAATTTCAGGGAACGCCTAGGAGTTTCGAGAAAAGCGTAGGCGTTTCATGAAATCATTCTATCGATAAGAATATACTAGAATTTCGCACTTTGCCAAGGCACCACGTGAAGTGCCCCGCTCCGCAATGATCCTGTGACAACTTTAATGTATCTCATACCTATTATTGCCTAGCGCGAAAATTAATAATTCGAATCTTTATCAACAAGACGAGCGAACGCATTTTTGCCAATATTATCCCACCACAAAGGAGAACAGTTTCAGATAAAACTCAAGATACCAACAACTCAGAACTGTTGTGATGTTCTGATGTGATGTGATGTGATGATGTGGTGTGATGTTTTTGCCAATATTATCCCACCACAAAGGAGAACAGTTTCAGATAAAACTCAAGATACCAACAACTCAGAACTGTTGTGATGTTCTGATGTGATGTGATGTGATGATGTGGTGTGATGTTAGAGTACCTAATTTTGAGGGTTCCGACTTTGCATTTACAACGTGAGTAATATTATTTTCTTCCAAAGTGCAAATTACAAATGTTACCGTTTTTAACATTGAACTTTTTCAACATTTCCAACGGGGGTTTAATATTGACGTGACAAGTACGGGTCAACGATTTGGAAGACTATTAGAAAGAACATGCTTTGATGGACTATCAAAAAGTAATGACAATCATGAACAAGAATGAAAACTAGGTAATTGCAAGACTTACCCATGGGTAAATGACGATACCTTCCAAAAAAATCTCCTCCTCAAAATTCATGGAAAATTATGATTCTTTTTAACGGTTACTGGCTGAAATTGTATGTTTTCAAAGTTATCATTATCATTATTATTGTTATTACTATTTGATGGACTGTTAGTAAACCTCCAACCGCAAGAAAGGAAGTTATCGTCGGCAAAACCGTCTATAGAAACAACCTATTTATAACCACGAATCACAAGTTCTCATAAAAGCATTTATTAGTTCATTTAGGGCGTAGTAATTGATTGACCTCTCCACCCTTCCTGGACGGTTCAGTAGGTACCGGTGCATAGCCTCGTCCTGTGACCTCAGAACAGGTTCCGCACTTGAACATTCAGTTAGGTGAGAGGGGATGGATCGAACTTGATGGTTTTTCGTTCTCATTAATAGGCAGACGGTTTTATGTCGATACAGAGTCACATGAGAGAGAGAAACCCAAAGGACGAAGGGGGTTGAGATTGGCAGAACCTGAATCAGGATGAGCTGCAGCGTCTCATCTCTCGCTTTTCACTTCACTTGTTGTGTATAGATAGCTGCTCCACGTAAAATTTTGAGAGTTTCGTTCGCATCTTCCGCATCGCAGGAAACAAACATAAGGGTACTGAAAATTTTCTCTGAAGGAAATGAAACACAACCAGTCAAGCAACGACCATTCCTATCGATTGCTATCATAATTATACCTATTGTGATAGCATTCGTGGCATCGGCACCTCGTCTGATTTTTTTTTCTATGTTGTTTACAAGATTACCTCAACATTTTGTGAAATTAAAAGTACTTCAATATTTTAATAAAGATAATATTACGATATAGAATTTCGGCAAAAATGGAGTATTCGATGGTTCTAAATTTATTTCACACACACCTCAAAATAGGTTCTATAAACCTCTCTTCCACAACTATTATTCGGCCATTGTTCATCACTGAATGTTTAGCTGATAGGAAGATCCATAAAGTCATTAAAATCAAGTTCAAAGGGCACATTTTCGTGCTTTTCTTCTATAACCTACTCTCGCTTTACTCCTAAAACTATATTGGCACTTCCTTTGGGCAACGCCATACCAACAGCTCCTATGTAGCCACTCAATTCCATTTAGACTTATGAAATTTTAGAGAGCCGTTTAGAGATTTGTACAATTCACTAACCTTTGAAATCAAAATGTATCAACGTACTTCAAAAGTACAGAGCTTTATACCCTAAACTTTATAAATATTATTATTTTGTTTCAAAAACAAATATGGACGCTATCGGAGGATTCAAAATATCGTCAGAATTTAAGATCAAAAAGAAAATGGCCTCAAAATCAGGCTTTGAATAATAGCTAAGAATTTAAAAAATATTGAATAGGATGTGTCGTTCCATCTGAATATCGCCTTTGGTCATCTTTGAGCCTCGCCTCTTCCAAAAATCTGCTGGTATGTTTCTGATTACAATTTTTTCTTCAAATTTTTGGTTGCATTTGTCGTACAGTTCAGTCATAAGACAATTGAATGTGGAACTTTTGCAAAGTGTTGTTCTAGATTCGTCTTGCTTCCACCTAAGACCCGTTTCAATTATTTTTAAAAAATTTCACGTTTTACCACTCGGCACCATTGAGCCACTCCCTCGGATCTCACGGTCACCGACCTCGAATGACATGTAAATAATATCTAGGTCTGATAAATTTAGGTCGGGCTTAGGTTGTACATTCCTTGAAAGCCATTTTCCCGTTCAACGAACGTCGGTGATTTCGTGAAGACCGTCACGTAGCTCTTTAAAACTTCTCGTTCGCTTAGACTGAAAAACGATCAACTTCGTCGTTGAACTTTTAGATGTTAACGCCCCGAAATCGAGTTAGGTAAATGTCTGAGATTACATCCTGATGAAGATAAATCGTAGAAGCTATTAATTTTTTCCTGGACATTCGCTAATTGAATTTCCAGGTTAATCTCTCTCTCTCTCCCTCTCAATTATTGATTAGATCCAATCAACTGTTTGTAAATATTAAAATACTTCATTACTATTCGGTCCTCCACAATAGAACAATTTTTTTTGTTTTTAGTGAACCCATTCTTGAAGTGTTAGTATGATGTAGGTGTTCAAACTCAACATTGATTTAGCAATGTTTTCCCGATGAAATCGATTATTTATTTGAGCTGCGGTCGTGCGATTCGAT
Source organism: Cyrtorhinus lividipennis (assembly GCA_019603395.1). Classification (NCBI taxonomy): domain Eukaryota; kingdom Metazoa; phylum Arthropoda; class Insecta; order Hemiptera; family Miridae; genus Cyrtorhinus; species Cyrtorhinus lividipennis. The sequence continues at coordinate 7,932,263 of CM034001.1, forward strand.
TGGTCGACAATTTCATCCTTCGATGTCATAGAGGGTGGTAGAGGAGGGGGGTCCTTTCGAGAGGGGTTATCAGGTGGAGGGGGTAGTCGACGGTCTCTACGCTCACCTGACAGAAGGACCGCCAAGACGGCGACGACGTTACGTTCGACCCGCATGATGATCGGCCGAGATACGGTAACCGACTCACCGAGAGAACCGGCCTTGGGGAGGCGGGTCTCGCCTCTACCCCCTCTCAACCCCCACCCCTTTTTACGCCCCCTTCCCCTCTTAATCCCGTCATAAACGTCGCCCACTCCGAGTGAATGTTGGCGTCGAAAAAGTACAAAGTCCCAAATGGGACGAATTGATTACGTATGAACTTGTAATAGAACAACCATTTTTTTATGCTTAACTACTTCTCTTCTTAGCGAAAACCATCTCTAGTTGAACATGTCGTTTCATCATTCATCACAATCTGTTAGCAAAGGACGATAGATTTGAAGCACAATGAGTCGGCTGCCACGAGATCATTATACATACCTTAAATCCTTGCCAGATACTTGCTGATTATTACAACGCCTAGGCATGCCATGAAATAGATAGAAAGGTCATTCCTAAGCCAACATTTTGGGAATGTTGGGGTTAAGAAAAACTTTTCCCACCCTAAAAATGTGTGAATGTGAAACAGTCTTACCCTTTTCGAACTCTACTCAAGCTTACTTCGGTCACAGGTGCACGCTAAAACTATTCTTCGATTGAGTAGAAACTTCCGGATTATTTATTAGATTATACAACTTTCTGCTACAAGTTTCCTACATTAGTTAGAACCTCGTGGAAACCCCTCCTCAGGTAACGTGCACACATACTCTAGTACACATACATAGTATACTGCCTTATATAACCTCCGTAGGTATTTATTGCTAATATGAAAACATAAAATACATTTGTGACTCAGTACAGCTCTATCGCTTCACTAATAGGAGAGGGATGACGATCAGGTAAACCTAGGCTGAGAAGGCTATCCCTCCATCAAGACTCGGAGGTTTTTCAGGTTTTGCATATACTCATCATCACTACTCTAAACCTTCCGTTCAAGATGAATTTCCATCGTCACATAAAATGTAACTTGAAAAAACTCGCACTTACAACAGCCTTTTAGTTACTAAGAGCAAGACTGGAGCATAGATAATCTAAACATATATTGTAAAGTATAAAAAATCAAATGTGTTTGATGTATATTAACTACAATTTAACAAAAACAAAAGTTCATACCATCTCAAACCTAAAATTGGATAACATGAAAGCAACTCAGAACGAATCTACGTAGTCATATTTGTACAAAAAATTGGGGTTCTAAGCAGAGAAATCTTCACAAATTTTATTAATGACGTCCAAGTATTGCTTTCACACATTTCTTGCGAAAGCGCTTTTTTTCTTCTCTGCTCTGGTTTTCAACCGTCGTTTGTTGACTCTAAAGGTGACAAACCGAAGTTTATTTCAATTCCATCTCGCAGCCTTTAGTCGTTTAGTCGTTTATTCTTACAAGGTCAGTTGTTGCTATTTATGAAATTCGAGCGAGTCGTTGGAAAGTCTGTTGTGCTGTGCTTGCAATGGGTTTCTTCTAATGCAACCGGCTAATGCATCTCTCTTAAAGTGCTTTGTGGCAGAATTCAGATCGCGCCGTGAGAGGTTGTTGTTTGAAGATCACAAATGTATTTACGTATTGTGTATGTATGTATTACAAATCTCCATCATTGTCCATGTTCCAATCAACATCACATGCCACTACACATCTTCTGTGCTGTTCATGGAAAGGTCATCCTCATGATCTTCCAGCACTGCCAAAATCTCATCTGGATGGGCAATTCACAGTCTTTCTCCATGTCGATAGTTCTTGAAAAAATACATAATTGAATGCTGGTGGTGTACCTATATTGAAATGATGAAAATAGTGTTTTTATAGTTTTGATAAATACTTAATAGGAAAATCAAAAGGAGAGACCATACCGTGGAACATGGATAAGATTTGACTTCCACTGACGTGCCTGCGACCTTAACATGGAATTGATTCCACTCGAGCCATAACAAAGGAAACTCTTGAACCCTAACATGGAGTAGTTTTTACTCACATACCTCTGGAAGATGAAATGCACAGATCACACCAGCTGAGTTAACACTTCAGAGGCTGACCAAGAACTGAAGAGACATCCTAGAGAATGCACAGCTGGATGGACAGCGCACCTACTGGCGAAACACTTTAAAAATATCTCCCAGAAGGAGTAAAATTTGAGGGTAAACTATCCCAAACCATCCGACCATTCTAAAATAGCCGATTTGGAACGAAAAAACGAGAATAATTCTAAAATTATGTTATTTACAACATTCTTCAGCTCCACGTTTGACATTTTGGGACGAATTTTCGTGTAAATATGCTATTAACCTAATCAAATAGCATTTATCGATAAACAATTAACACGAATTCGAATGAATAATGAATCATTTTCAAGGAAACCAGCCAAAAACCAAAAATGCAAAACTGTTCGAAGATTTTTAAGTGAACTAAACAGGAGGATAGGATATTCAGGCCATTCTTAGAGAGTAAATGTACATATATGTATTCCTAGAGATAAAAAAGTTAAATGCAAACTGATTTAATTTTATCATATTTTTGACCGATTTTCGCCGTTTTTTGTGATTACTTACTTGTAAAAAATGTTAGACTATTTCGAACAGAAATTTTGTGATGACAAATTCTCAATAAAAATAGAATTAATGGAATTTTGATTGGGTTTTCTAGTCAGATTCTATCTGTTCTGTGACTTAACCTCACACTCATACAACAACGAAATTTAAACGATCAACAGTTACACGTATCACCAAGAAAAATGGCGTTGCTGCGTTAGTGTGATTTGTAGCAACAACCCGACTTCCTCTACCGGGTGATAATGAAAAAATGCAAACGATTTCTCAAGTCCTTGCTGTTTTACAGAATGAAAAGAAGAAATGTTAACTACCATCATTTTAGCTCTAGTTCTAGCGTCTGAAGTTCAAAGCGCGGGTACGAACAGGCGTCTAAAATCGTACAGACAAACCAGAGAAGTCATTGCAGACCGTCCACGATGGAGATACGCCAAAGCTGGGGAGTTCCCCTGGATAGTCAGCTTGCAGCACACGGCTGCCACTCCCTTGAAGCACTTTTGTGGCGGGAGCCTGGCCACTCAGAACAGAGTCTTGACCGCTTGCCACTGTGTTCATATTCATTCACAGGACGATAACGAAGTCAAACTATCTGAACCGGAAAATATCGTGGTCGTCGCAGGCACAATACACTTAACGTACAGGAACTCCTCGTTTGAAGCCATAAGAAGGGAAGTGGAGGACCTTCTGCCGCATAGCAAGTGCAAACACTATCACGATGCAGATGGTGACGACTTTGGAGGATGGGATTTTGATTTTGCTTGGGTGGTTTTGAAGGATGAAGTGATTTTTAACGGGTTTACCATGGCTCCTTTTGTGCTGCCGACTTCAGACCCGTTCGAGATGAAGTCCGTTACACTGCGAAAAATGTCGAATGAAGAAAGATGCCATGTTGCGGGTTGGGGCAGAAGGAAAGTCAACAGGTCGAAGACAGAAATGGAAGAGCCCGACGAAGACCCAGCATCATTCTGGCCCGAGTTGACTGTGATCGAAGTGACTTTGAACGACTTCGGCTCTTGTTACAACATTATGTGCCGTTTCGCTCGCGTTTATTGTAAAATCGACCACTGGAGTCGAAGCCAAGTCTGCGCCACTGGCTATGGCACGATGGAAGTTTGCTTCGGCGACTCGGGTGGGCCGCTCATGTGCGGCAAAAACCACCACCTGTACGGCCTCGTCGGCTGGGGGCCCAGTTGTGGCAAATACCGCGTCCCTTCCATGTATCCCACGTTGTACAGTGGCTGGGATTTTGTGTTTCCGGTTCGCAACGACTCTGCGTCAATAGACCATGGATACTCACACCAGGCTTCACTGGTGTCGACATTCGTCACTGTTTTCTCGGTTGTAATCAGTGTCAGAAATGGAGCTGTATTTTTTTGCAATAAAGATTTCTGATCTCCAAATCAAGTTTTTTTTTCAGTTCAGGTATGATACGTATTGAGGCGTTTGGCATACGCTATAGCATTTCTCCGTTTCCCAAAGCGCCTCTCAGTTGATGCAACGTGACCAATCATTGAAAACGGCTCTTCACCCCAAAATTATTTTTTCCACAAAGTACTAACATTAAAAAGTGAAGGAGAAACAATTCACCCCATGATTTTTATGGACCTGTTATACATGTTATACTTTTTTAATGTATGCTAAAGGGCACTAAAATGATTTTGAATGGATCTCTAAAAGGCCCAACATCCCAAAATGAGAGGGCTGCGACTTATTCTACTTACAACCTGAGGAGCATATTATTATTATTACACCGTATTCTACAGTACACTAAACTTCTAACTCAACACTTTTTTAATGTTCTAGGCTGCCTTCCCTTTAACCGAAGGTATCTTAAGCATTTTTGGCAAACCTAGGTGGTAAACTTGATTGCCCCTTGACAAACCTGCGTTTCCACACAACACACGTCATTTTTTAATCTGGAATACAACGTAGAAAGCCATCATGAGTCCCACGAATTCAAAAGATTAACGGCTAGACTAACACGGTTTTAGAGCCTATTTGTGGGAATGTACTCTTTCATACTAGACATAGAAATATTGTTGCAATATTTTAGCTATTCGATAAATTCATCTTCAATACTGTAATAATGACTACAACTTGGATGAAGCAGGACAAATCAGAGGTTCCTTAGCCATTCCCTAAGATAAAGCATTTTTCATTTTGTTGCCTGGATATCGAGCGTTTGTCAGCAGCGTACTGATCTCCCGTCCTCTTTTCAAAGATTCGTTCATTCTCATCAATAGTTCACTTACCATTCGACTACCAACACGCAATATGTTAAAGCACGAACTGTCTTACCATCTACAAGGTGAACAAACACAGAACTATAACACCGCTCAATTACACCAATTTTTATTTCACATGAACTGAAAATCATTTCAGTTGACCAGTAACATTGAAAGCAGCACATTGAAGTTTCCATTTAACGCAGAAATAAAATACGAAACATACGAAGCTATAGAAAATTCTTTACGCTATTCATTATATTTAGGTGACTAACTTTAAGACCGTATTAGAAAAATACAGTGTCGAGAACATCCATTAACTCAAGTTGAAAGTAAAAATATACATGCCTACGAACTCTTAAAAACGTAAACTTGTTGTTTTTTTTTTTCTTTTTTAAAGTTGAAAGCCTATTTACATCATGTCATGTACAAAAAGGGCGTCTTCAATTTAGAATCAGGAATCCTAAACCATGCTTTGTCTTATAAGTAAAAAATTATCAACCACTGTTGGGTTAGTAGAGATGCGAGTCAGCCGTGGATTGTGCTGAATTTGACAAATACGTGAAGACAGGGGAAACGTAGGAAAATATCATTATTTTTATTGCCTGCTGGAAAAGAATTGGACAGATGCAAGGGTGATGACATGAAACACATTTCGGTTTGAAGGTTGACTTTTTTGGGGTTAAAAAGGAACAATACAAAGGTCGCGAAGTCTCGAGAAAACTCCTTCACAAGCCCTGGCAACACTGGGCAACATATGTTCTCTTCAACTATTTCCCCTTTTGGCTATTCGATTCGCATTCTGCAGCAATCCAAAGCCTACCCGAACATGCCTAGCAGACTATCTCATTCCCCAACCTCATGGCTACTTCTCATAAAAACACATTCATCAATATATTTAGCGGCTTTTAATAATAAATTTCTCTGAAAAAATCCTATAAATTAAATCTAATGTTTGTTCCTAGCGTACCCTTAGGCAATAAAATTTCATTCACGGTGAATACACCATTTACAGATAAAATTACACAAAAAACATGAGATCTGATAAGAGTAAAATAAACAAACAGAAACTAAAAATTAATTGGATTGATTACATTCCGTGCGTAGTTTTATTGTACGACGAAATAAGAAGAACAAAAAATGGACAGAATATACACGTCGATTCTTCTATAGTGACAGCCAACAAGTTTCATTTATTCATGTTCTAACGGTTTTCGCACGGTTCAATCAAATTGAAACATTTTTAGAGAATATTTTCCGCGTTAACTTGTAACTGGTAGAAAAATATTGGCGTTAACGGTTCACTTCTACCAATTTTGTAATTTTAGAAAACTACGCTCCATATAAAAAACGTGTAAAAACCTAAGCTATTCAAATAAATACAAAAATTATCACTTTAGAAAATTACCATTTGACTCCATTACATTATAATAATATCATTGAATGAGTATTCTTGGTACTTGGCTTTAGCTTAAAAAGCCGATTTTATGTAATGAAAATTTTTTTAAACTATACTTTGCTCAAAACCACATAAAATTCCTAGTAGGTTTGGTAGGATAGAGCGCGAGCAAAAATTAAAACGAAATATTAGTTAAGTGTTTTATTTATATTGTAAATAATGGGTATGTGCGGAGCCCATGAAAGGGAGTGGATGAGATTTTGGGCAGTGGAACACATTGCGGAGGATTATGAATTTGAAACTGGATCGGTCAGCAACTTCAAATGCGAGGAGTTAAGGAGCAAGGAGGATCCCACTGGCAGCAGCGGGATGGTATAACTGATTAGAGCCAAGCAGGAGCAATAGTATCAGTTTCAACTCAGGAACGTTCACTTGAGGTTGCTCTATTCTGGGAAGTCAAATGTCAAAGGAAGTCAATGGTCGGCCCCTCCAAAACAGTCTTAATAGAGCAGGAAGAGGCTAAACACCAAAAATGGCTTTTAAGACGCATGTGATGTGCATTATGGCGCTTTCGTGACTCAAATAACCACGTGCAAAATCATAAATTTTCATTTATAAAGTCAAAAAAGAAAATGTATAACCATGACCTTTTTTATGTGAGCTCATTGAATTTTAATTTTAAATTATGAAACTGCTCCAAATTAAAGTGAATGAGAACGACCTGAGAGCACGAAATGAATGAAATGAAGAAATGAGAGTGAATACGAGACAAAACATCAGGCATTTTTTTGTGACAAATGAAAATATATATGTGGATAATTTGAGTAATATAGATTTTCAACATTTGAAGCTGCCCACGCATTCTTATGAAATTAAAAAAAAAGTAATAATAATACACAATATCATGACGAACTGAGAAAATGTGAAAAAAGGGATTACGAAAGAAATTGAGAACAAAATCAAAATAGGCAGTGGCTAATTACACTGAAATTCAGTCAATTTTGGCAAATTTGTCAAAACCAATATCTTTCCAAAGTTGACACCGGGTCTCTAACTCCGTGGGGTCCATTTTGTGCGCGTAGAAATCCTGTCCAATCATGTTCATCCGGTACTCGGGGGATTTCCCGGTCAATGTATACCTGGTGGCAAATATGTGAAGGCTACATTTTTTGTACATCCAACTTTGACGCCAAAATCTAAAAAAATCAGTTGTCCTGTCCAGTACTTGGAAGAAAGTCATTGAAATGTACTCGCAGCGCGATATTTCCAATAAGTTTTGCGATGGATTTGACAGGAGTGAACAAATTTACCTGTAAAAGGCGTTCCGGATGGCGGTTATGTACCTCCTCTGCGACGGGGAAGTACGGTAGGGGTACGTGCCCATGAAGACTTGTACGTCAGAGCCGGCGTATGCTAAACCATTCTTGGCTGCGTCGTCAGATTCCTAACACAGAATTTCAATAAGAATCGAGTTGCCCGTGAGAATTACAAATGTGGCATAGTGTAAGAATAGTCTAAAAAATCATAGTATACGGAATAATGTAGATTACAGACCTGGGTGACTAGGTAGAATCTCGAGTGAGGAATCAATTTGTGCATGTTGTACAGCGGGCAGACAGTCGAAATGTCGGAAATCTGAAATGAATGAGTCAAAGTCAAAGGACAACCTTTTTGATTGTTAGCTAGAATAAGAAAAATACAATTAACGTTTTGACATCATGCTTCATCTTGAGGCCATGTACGCTCGTACATGTTGTAATGCAGCGTGCGTTAAATGCCTTCTAGTAGGAAACCCTGAAGTGAGGATACTTCTCGTTTGAGACTTTCCTCTGATCAGAACGGAACCCAAGTTCCGCTTTGATCAAAAATGCATCTTCGTATTGGGACTCAGCCCAAGAAAAATAAAACTACATTTTAAGGGAAACGACGGCGGCACTTTTCAATAGGAAACGACGGCAATCTTTCGTCTTTTACTTGAGGGCGAATGGCTCAATCAAAATAAATTTAAGAGGATTTTAGAAAGAATAATTCGTTGAACTTGAAGAATGGGGAGCATTAGTTTTTGCCGGCAAATCAATAATTTTAAATTGAACTTTTTTTTCATCACTTGATTTCCAAATGTTTAGAACGATCCAAGGAGCTCACGTTTTGTATTTCTCATTAGCTATACGGCATTATTTAAAAGGGTATAATAGTGTACTCACAATGGAAGCGAGACCCTCGATGGTGTTATTGTAAATGGACAGCACCTTATCAGTGTGACCTTCTGTTCCGATTTGACTATTTTGGACTTCTGTGCGGATTCGGTCAGCCGTCCAGTTCATGCGTTTCACATACCATTCGGGGGAAATTTCGGCGTGGATCGTTGTTCCTGATATGAGAAACAATACAATATTCATGATTTAACCAGGAGGTCAGGAAAACAAAAGTACCTAGTTGATGAAATAAACGTTTTAGCAATCAAAAATACTTCAGAGCCCAACTTCGTTTTTCTATGAGAGTGGTACGTACCAACAACCACCTGAACTGTGAGGTTAAGGCCAGTCCAAAGGTCGTGTGGGTGCACCCTTACGTGCTCACCATCATTAACCAGCCATTGGTGGCCAGGGGCGGCTCCTAGAGGCAAGCCCGGCTCTGCTTTTGGTTTCCATTCATCCGGAATATTATCCAGCAGCTCTTCAACATCCTGTATGAGAGAATTGACGATACAATTATCGGCAAAACCCAGACGTATATTTCGAGATGGTATTTACGGAGAAAGAATACATACGGCTCGACGAAGGCAGTCGGCTTTAGCTTGGTCGTCACCAGAATTACAACCAATGGCGTCCAAGTAATTGCTAGCGGCCAACTCAGACTCGGCGAGTGAAATATTGGAGAACACTGTAGTCGGCGTCGAGAGCCACAAACGAGCTAATAGCCTCTGGAGGGATTGAAGATGAATAATTAATCCGTGAAAACACAAATAAACACCAAGTTAGCCAAGCGTCTTTCCTAGCGTGATTCCTTAACTGGAATCATTTTTCATCGATTGTACTCATGCCTAACTTAATTTCATCACGAGTTCGCTCAATGCAGCACGGGGGGAGGGGGGGGGGCATATATTACCTCAGGACGTTTGAGGGTGGTGAGAAGGGTACCAAGAGTGGCTCCTGCCCGGTAACCCAGCACAGTCACGGCTTTTGGGTCTCCGCCAAAATGTTGGACATTCAATTGAACCCACGAGAGGGCTTGGATGACATCAGCCAAGCCGTAATTTCCTGAAAATTCGAGCATATTAAATAATTAAAGTTGTAATCATACCCTCTTATTACAGATTATTACATTTTAATAGTTACTAAACTGACAAAATGTATTTGAAGCCGAGGATTTGGAGTCAAAAGAACCTTTCTTGCGGTGATCTACTGGAGCGTATGGTTATTCGCTATCTGACTACTATACACTACTATCTAACGGATGTCCCTTCATGCAACTATGTTACGTTTAAGTGCGTTGTCCCTGCGAAGCATTTAGTTGAGAAACGTGCAAGCATCAATTAGGAGTATGAGGAGATAGGCAGAAACTAGGGGCGAGTGGAATGGCGCCAAAAACGAATAAACTAAGAAGAACAAACATAAATACGACGTATGTTCATTAATAATTACGCTTTTCTCGAATGAAATAGGGGGTTTCTTATTCTAGTACCAGGGGCCATCAAATGTAGTCATCATGTGGCAGTACCAGACTGCTTGCCCCTTGCATGGATCCGCTTGGGCTTTATAAACGAGAGTAATGGACGATGCTGTATAGTTCTGGCAGAAGATTTGTTACCGGGTTTCATGGGTACAGCCAGGAATCATAACTACGGCGGTAGGGATGGAGGAGGAAGTAATGCAACAAGATTTGTGTGATACCTAATTCCCCAGACCCTATATGAACAAATTTACACAAGCACGAGGTGTTAATCAACTACAGGAAAATGTAAACTAAAGGTTAGAAGCGGGTAGGTACCTGACATCCTCGGGTGGAAGTTACCTGAAGAGCGAGGATACGTGGCCTGCGAAAGTGGCGTAGCCGCCAGAAAACCGAGGGTCGTCAAGCGGAATCTGGGTCGAACGACGACGAGCTCTTTCAACTTGGACAACCCTGGAGGAACGTGGAGCTTACTAGGCCAGCCTCCGTTTAGTGAGTCCGCCCCGAGGAGGAACAGAACCTGTAACATTTGGAACATTGAATGTCTGTGAGAGCTTATTTCATTAATTTTTAGGTTGTTTATTTTTTTTTTTATACTTATAATATAAAAATATATTTAATACTTTCAACTTTTTTTTCTCTAGGTGGTTTATACCTAATTTTAGTAATTAGGTTAGTAATTAGGTATTCTAGGTTCAGGCCGACGGGAGTTAGTTTTCCCTAAGTCGATCCTCCGGAAACAGATAATTCGAGGCAGCATCAATTCTCACAGGTGGGACTTACAGGCAGAGGCGTGTCGTATCTGACGTACGGAGTCCAAATGTCCAACGTTAAACAGTCTTCAGACCCGTCGACAGTGTTGTTGCTGAAAACCTGAAACCAAGAACGATACATTCAGCTGACTGCAATTAAGAAAAAGATCCCAACAAAATATACAGCCAACTCGATCAAAATAAAATATGATCATTCATCATCGAATTAAGGCATTTTTTCCTCACCTGCCAACAAGACGGAGTGACGTTGTGTGCCTTGTAAGTGCCGTTCCAACAGTGTTCAAGTTTCATAGGTTGAGGTGGATGGAATCTTAGCTCCCCTAAAGGAGGTCTGGCGTATGGGATGCCCCTGAACACGAACTCCTCCCCTTCCAACAACCTGAAACGCCCGAAGACATTAACACAATCAACGAAGATCACGATGATCTAAATTTACCCGATTCACACTTTTGAATTCTTACCCTTCAACGAAACCGCAAGAAGTGACGGCACTGATTTTACCGTCGACGACAGGAGCGTGAGTGGGCACTCCGGGCCCGGATATTACCGCTATGATCAGTATGATGAGGAGTATCAGAAATATAAGGACACCGACTGAAACAAAAGAAGATGATTGATACCTAAGAAACTCGTTCGTAAGAACATTAACGTACGCAAGATCCCGAGTCAACAAGGGAAGTATTGTAGCAACTTCTCTCAGTTAATGAACAGCCTTAAATATACTTACACACTGTGAGTTTGTGCTCTTTGGCGATGCCCCACCATTTTTGCCAGTCTTTTTTCGCCCATTTGGACTCAGATTCGTCTTCAAGTGCCGCCTTTTCTGGATCGACCTGAAGTAAATAATAATATTTTAGATAATACTCAATTTTGAACGAGATGAGGAAGAATTGCCTTCAAAATAGTTAAAGATAACAAACGACTCAATTAAATTTAACGATCCATTAGTACATTTGATTGTAGCAACTGATTGAGGTATCGGAGCATTTATGACGCATTCCAAATACTTAACGTATCTAATTTAGCATCTCGTAAGAAAATAGCAGTAACGGTGAATGATTATTTTGTTCAATGCATCAATAGTGAGTTTTAATAAGAAATCTAGACAGACTGCAAGAAATAATCTCTAATAGTCAATAAATAACCTTTATGGTGACACTACTGACCTCTACAGAATCTAATCGAATGTTCTCCATTCCATCATCTTGGGTATGAGCTTTGGTACCGTCAGGATCGTCCAAGGTTTCGACGGACGCAAGGCCAGCCTGAGTGGCAGCTGCTTCAACGTCCCCATCCTGGGAAAAATATAATGAAATTATCGTTAAGAAATTTTAGAATCCAAAACTAGCGTAAACAATTTTACCGATGATTGTTCAAGGTGTGTACTTGTGTGTTATTTAAGTCAAAGTTGAGAAATTATACAAACCCGAGATCAAATTTTTTCATCAATAACAGAATCAAAGAGACTTTCCGGTAAAGGTTGAATTGAGAAAAATTGGAATTTTTTTCAAATCCATATCAACCAGCTAATGATGTGATCCAAATTTACAGAGAGTCCTCTTTCATGTTACTACCATATTTATATGCTCATGCATCACCATAATGTTTTCTCCGGGAATTACTTGCAGATACATTCACCAACTAAAAACCCTGACTGCGGTTACCTGTAAATTTTGATATCGAATAGGTTCGTTCATTATCGGAATCATTGTCTCCGCCAAGAAGGTCCCGTATACAACCTATTCTTATCAAGTCGCACTGATCGAAAAAACACAGGCCACAAGTAAAGATTAAGAGGACCGTCGATCTTGACCGCAAGATGAGAAACTTTTCGAGGCCCCTCGACTGAGAACAACTGAGCGAAAACGGCGGGACGTTGGCACAAGTTGTTCATTGTTCTGGACGTCTCCCAAATATTTTCTAACTACAGAGATACTCAGTATTTACGTTATTTCTTTGTTTCTAAGCGGCATGAGTAGATGCCCTGAATGGTTAAGAACAGTAAGGATGTAAGGGAACGTAGGAAAGAGGGACGGACTTAATGTAGGTTTAAGATGACTAGAGCAAGCGTTACCCCAAACTTATCAACTTATCGTTGAAGCTTAGGCAGAAAACGTAATGTTTCGGTTGGTTATTCCTTGAATAGTAATCATTCCCGAGGTCATGGGCCATTTGCCTCTCCGATAGGCCCCAAAATTTGACAGTAAGTACACGATTTATGTCAGGTTCAAAAAACCTAAATGTCCGACCACCGTACAGCGATTGGCGCCTCGTATCGGTCAAAATGGGCACCACCTACCTATTTTCTAAAGTGGTTTTTCGGTACCTAGGCATGTGAGGTATCATTTTCCACTAAATGTTGGAGGTCGAATCAATTGTTCAAATCAATCACTGTTTTCCCCATAATCTTCCTCCAAGGATAAATCAACCATTGTGGAAAAATATGCAGCGTTCACGTTTTTTCTACCCGATTCAAGCGCCCAAAATTATCACAAGCATTCTTGACGAACTATAGGAGCGAGAGTCGTTGCCCCATCCTTGACTTCATATTTACAGCCACGGATCATTATCAAATATGACTGGCTTAATCTAGGTTCCCTTAATTGTTGAAAATTAATTAAGAGCGATTGAATTCAATTTATATATTAGTTTCCTACATTTTGAAAAAGAAAAAAAGTAGTTTTTGTTTCATTAACAAAAGCTGTTTTTTTGGCGATTATTCGAATAAACTCATTACGTTCCTTCTTTGGTGAAATGACTTCTCACTCAACACTGATAGATGTTTCTTTCGTTGTTCTCAATACAACGTAGAAGTTATATGAGGACCGCAGGACTGAGGACTATGAACACACGCTGCGTAGAGTCACGTCTACATTCGGACAGTTATCGGATAATGCTGCACTGACGGTAATTACCTTGGATTTGAGCTTTTTAGGGACCAGCGACGCCAGAGGAAGTCGTATGGCGTTGATGAGTTTGGGCTTCCGCTGCGTCGGCTCTTCACTACTATCAGGCTGCTGCGTTTGCTCTTCCGCAGGTTGGTCCTGAGTTTGTTGATCCTGTGGAAATGATCAGTATTTCGTTATAATGACACGTGGATTGAATAGAGAGAAAGAAAGAACTCACATTATTCCGCTATTACTAAAATAATGTACCACATACATGGAACAAGTTGTAACATTTTTCGTCGAGATTCTTTATTTTCTTATTTATCAACTAGGAATTGGTTAGGGCCTTTTGGGCCTCTCTCCCTCCCTCCCTTACAATCGTAGGTATAGAAAATGAAGATCACGAGACATCCATATGTATGACATTTTTCAACAAACGAGCTCAAAAAAAAAAAAACCTTTTTTTTAAATAAGTAATCTACACTCACTCGTTTCCGTTTGAGGAAAGGTACGGAGAACTTGAGGTTCGAGAGGGGCCAGTTGCTGAGGAAAGGGAATGCGGCCGAAGACTCGCCTTTGTCGTTTTCCGTAGGGCTTGTCGGGCTGTTCACCTTCTCTGAGCACGGAGTTTCGACGAGAAGATCCGCTTTTTCTTCAACTTCATCTCCTCCATCCTACGAAAATGCAAAATTATAAAACTAATAGGCACACAAATTTTATGTTTCCCCAGAGGTGGTGTTTCTCATTTCACATTTCGAGAGTGTGAACGTAACTAGATGCACGAATGTGGCAGCCTTACATCCAGTCATTCCCGAGACGGAATTCACGTCCATTCTAATTTTCGAGCAATCAAGCACTAAATAAGTACTATTCAACCAAGCCTCTTTTTTTTAGTAACGAGGAGCGAAAACCTCCGTCCTTAATCCATCCAATCGCATTTCTGGCCCACAGATGTATTCACAGATCATTAAATCAGAGACATGGGAATGATGGATACCTCTTAAGCGGGCTAGGACGAATCCCTACATTCAATTCTAACAGCCATCATTACAACTCTTCTAGATCATCACATCTCTGCTCGAAGGACGACCCTTGTTCTATGGCAACATCACGACTTCATTACAGAAACAGATGGGATGGGTAGAAAGGGGGATTCCAATCAGCTCGGCCATTCCGATTCGAATACGTTTCCAATAGGCGACTCGGCAACGTAATATTCGAACTCTGCAATGAAACACGAAGAATACCCCTGAAGAAACTCGGTGTCTCGTGAAAAAAGCTCCTCCACCAGGGTTCATTATTCGTGGATACACCTTGTGTAGGGAATAACCTCTAGATCATGAAAGATCATAACTTCCACACCAATTTTACTACCTGCCAATCGATCGACCACCGAACTAGGTTCACCATACTCATTCTGGCTTATTACTTGTATGATAGAACCTATTTTTAATATAAAACTTGTAACAACACCAACAATTTTTTACCCCGAAATTTTAGTTTTTACGACTTGAAGAGGGTAGATTATAAATCGGAAATGTATAGGATATGGGAGAAAATGTGCTTTAGAGATTTTTGGGGACCTGACGGGTAGGATATCACTTTCCATGAATTTTTGCCTAACTAAGCTTCAACCAGATTCTACAATTGATAATCGAAGTAAATTAACTAACTTGACCGAAAAGAAGGCACACACACCAATTTTAATCGACAAAAATATTTAAATTTTATTGGAATTAATTGAAATTGAACGGCAACAAGGCCCTTCTTCCCAAAACACTTCAACCGGTGGGGAAAGTGATTCCACAAGGGCCGGTAACCCCTTGCATGCTCGGGGTGTGCGTGACCTCAACAATAAACTGAAAAACTAACGGAGTTACCCACACCTACATACCAGTGTTATCTTGGAGAACCGAAAAGGGCCCTTTCAAGGGAAGTTTTACGCGAAAGGTCGAGCGAGTTACGACTTAAGAAGCGGATTAATCCACACAGAGCATCTTTCATCATCATCAACTGTCATCTTTCCAAAATATATGTGCTGACCCAGAAAAAAAAGTAGGGGGAAACAAACAATAATGAAAAAAAATATATACACTTGAGAAAATAAAGAATCTATGGAGTAAGTAGCACGACGTTCCCGTATGCTGTCCATTGTTTTCACCTATGTTTTATGGTCATGTTTTACTGAGCTAATGAGATAATTATTTATGGCGCATACACTAAAACTAGCCAGGGCGAGCCTAAAAAGAGCTTTGAGCGCTTGAGGGCTGATGCGGACTGGCTCCCAACGAGCAAAGCAGATTGACGACAGAAGATTACGTCCTTGGGAAATAATTTCAGGTGCCTACTGTTAGCTGATGGTGCGATAGGTGAATCACCATAGAAAAGAAAGGACGCGTGGAAATAGATCTAGATAAGTTCTTTAATGGGGGGACAGCGACTAGGGTGTACGTAACGTGAACGGAATGCTCCAAAGCTTGATGGTTGGGAGGGGTCTATTGATTTTGGACAATTCAAAAGCGGGTTTTTATTCCTATTGTCAAATGGCGTCGTGAGGGGTGGTGGGGTGAATAATTCATTGTGTTTTGAAGTTTTCAGGGTAGGTAATTTACGTTAGTTATTGTTCAGTAAATGTCAATAGAAAAAGTTATATCGATTAATATCAGCAAACCAGCATCTTGACACAACTGCCGGTTGTTGACCAAGAGCCACAATTTTCAATCTTTGTGTTCCTACCAAAATTTTAAAAGATAGAAACAGTGGAGTTTCGAATTTGTTGTTGTTATTGGAATTAGAACAGACGGAAATCGAAAACTTGATATTTCTTCTGTCGAGTTTCGACTTCTTGCGGAATGTTCGCACACTTTTCGCACACGTCTCCATTATTTGCGGCCCAAAACATCGGAAATCGTTACAGGAACCGTGATTTCCCGTCCCGTCGAACCGCTACTCTCCCATTGCCCATGTACAGTGCAAACCTATAGTTGAAAAACATTGGAATACCTAAAGTAAACGGAAAAAATCGATGACAGAGATCAATACATACTCGTCATAGGGTGACGCCAGTTGTACGATTTTTTGTCCTAACAAGGGGAGCTCCTATTGTGGCCCTGTCGCTGTACTCGGAACCCTCGGATACAAGAGAACTCACCATGGGCGCTTTTAAGGGGGCATACTCAGCGAGGCAGCACTCATTGTCAGAAGACTAATTCAGAAGCCTCATTCCGAAAACATAACTTGGGGGGAATCGTCACACTCGCAAGCCATCAAGGGCTGCAACGATCGCGGGTACTTTCAACAAGCCGTCCACCTCAGCCCGAATTCTATTCTTTGTGGCTAACTCGTAAGTTCTCAGGTGACGTGTAGGCGTCAAATATCTCCTTAAAATAATAGTTTTTTTTTTTTTTTTTTGCATTGGAGTAAGCACAATGGAGACCTAACACCACAAGAGAGGAAATGCGTGCTCTAAATATTCGCCGTGGAAGGATTTATTGATTGACATAACCCCTTCCAGCGAGTCTTTTCTTGAAGAGCGCTCCATCGTTTGGAATCTATTCTTAGGACCGACCGGAACTAACTCCTTTGCCGGAGTTTAGCGGCCGCCCTTCGTTGCATTGTACGTATTACACACCATCGATCAACCAAGTGACTGCACAAGAGGATGCCACCTTCGTTTTTACGCAGGAAAAAACCACAAACATTTACTTCTCATAAAAAATGAGAAGAAAATCAATCGCGAAGTTGAACTAATATCAGTTACAATTCAACATGGATTTTATTATGGATATTATTTCCAAAATTACATCACATTTTATAATAATAAGGAAGGCGATGACTCACTTTCGTCCGGTCTTTTCTTGTGCTCCTGAGGAACCCAGGGATTTTGATCCCCCCAATCGGTCTGTGCCCGGCCCCACCTGCCTTCGCCGCTTCTTCTAACGCCTAAAAATGATCAATGGCTGTTAGAAGAATAATTTAGAAGAGAAGAATCGCCTCAAAACCATCCTTTATGCAACTGATTTAATTCAACTCAGAAGAAGAATCACAATCATTTTATTGTTCTCTTCGCTATCAGATATGCTCATTACGCACTAGAGGCACTACCCGGAATTATCGGAGTTGAACATTTTAATCAAAGCAGATTATATAATATAACTCTGTCACTTGAAGGTAGACAGCTACTTAATTCCAAAATTCAACAACGTTCATCCTACGTATAAGTTTTATGAATTGTTTTATACAGTGCAGAACGCTGAATGTGGATGCTCGACTCTTTTCGCCAATATTTTGCAAAATCAAAACTTGAGGAGGATTATGATTAAAATATAATTGAATGCCAAGTCAACTTACTTTCTTCTTCTTTTCTACTTCCGCTCCGGCGACTCTAGTTTGTTTAACGTCACCTCCATTGGATGTGACTTTCTCCAAATCTTTTTCGTTCTTTTCTTGGTTCTTGGGAGCTTCCAACATCTTCTTTCTTTCTTCATCTTCTATTTCCAGTTTGTCGACGGATTTTCTGTCGTCGATTAGTTCAGACTTGACCGTCTGCTCATTGGCAGTCGGCTCAGTCATCCTGAAAACAAGACGAAATTATTGCCGTGAATCCGGAAAACAGCGAGGATAATGCAAATTTCTAGTTCAAATAATCGACTAGAGCGAGTTTTCGGAGTACTCAGGAAAAAAATTGTCACAAAGTTTCTTTCATTGAGAGTCATTTAACCCAGAAAAATATCGAGGGTTTTCAAAAATCAAACGCTGTACTAGACTCTGGTAGGCGTAGCCGGCTCCAATACGAATAAACAAAAAATTAAAATAAAAAATTGCGAAGCCCTGAGGCCCGTGACGTGAAATGGGCCGTGAAATTAACTTCTTCCTCGCTTGTCCTGCCCTCAGCCCGGAGCTGAAGGATGTAACCGTTGACTCCATAAGTAGGCTATTCTGCCTTGCTCTGGGCACACATCGAATCACATGAAGCCTTCGTATATATACAACATCCGCTAAACTCAATTTAAAAGATTCAATAAGGGATAAGAGACGTCGCTAATCGCCATCAACTGATTAGAGTCCTAAATGTGGCTTTCGTGAGCTATTCGGCCACTCGCGATGCTTCCGTCTCATCATGATCACTCGACGTCGGCTTTCTGAAAAATGAAAAGGTGAAATATCTCTCATCTTAACATTTCGTCACCCCACGTCAGGGGAGGAAACTTACTCTTTTTCTCATGAGAAACTGGACTTGGGTCATTATTGATGCCAGCTGACAGGATCAATAAGGTATTTTGTTTCACTCACATCCTTACAATTTTCCCCGTGAGTGTGCCTATCGATTCTCCGCTCGGTCTAAATGTATACAGCGTTGAGATTTGTTTTTTAAGCCTCTTTGAGGGCTTCGTTAAAAGGAGTGGAGTTTATTCCGAATGAATATTTCATACTGTCGCCTTAATCCCGTGAAGGGATCCAACAGGAGGGCGTTTTCCTCGTTGTCGTCGTGTTCGGACTTGTTTTGTTTTCAAAATGGTAGTGCGATAAAGAGTATGATTCTTATTGAGATGAAAACATTAACCTGGAAACTGTCTGCGCATTCCACCCGAGGATTCAAGGCATCGAGTGTTGCTTGATAAGGACGCGCAAAGATGCTTCCTCATCCTCGTTCTTATACTTAAAGAACATGAAGCCTACATTGCTTACATTGGTCTTACAGAACCGTTCCCGCGGTCGAAGAATTGGTATGGCACACATGTTGAACCCGACGGCCCGTGTCTTCTTGATGGAAGGAAAAGACGAAAAGGTTTCGGTTCCCTTTTAAATGACTGGATCCGACATGCACGACGAGCTCTCAATTCGTGACGGTATGATCATCCAAAGCGTGCATCAAGGAAGAATGCAGCGAGGGTTGTGACCGTTTTCGATCGAGCTTGGGTTCTCCTATTCCTCTCACGTCCATAGCCACCAAATGTCTACGGTGAGATCAACACTGGGATTTGCTCCACCACCCATCATCTTCATACTTCGTTTTTACGATCACATCAGAAGATTGGAACACACCCGATGAGCTAAAGAAAAGCGGAATTCACTTCTTGCACATCAGCCGCTACTATGTCTACAATATCAAGCGAATACGTTTCCGCAGAATCAATAGTCTTGGGCAGCTCCCAGCATTGTGGGGGAAGAACGTAAGAGAGGGCAGTCTCCTGAGAGAATAAACGACACCCAAGAGGAATTTGTTCTGAGGTCCAGGAAGGGCGACGCTGATACGACCCAAGCTAGATTTTGGAATTGAAGTAGAGGCTCGGCAGTAAAGTACGCCGAGGGTGAAATGCGGCTGATCGAAGCCAACATTAAGGTTTGGGGCCTTTGTGTCAATGCTGCCAGTACGGGGCATGTAATATCCCGCGTTTTGCTCTCTTTTCAAAATCACTAAACATCAAAATTATTCTCAAGGTCATCAAAAGTTGTTTTTGCGAATCGAATCATCCAGTTAAACCTCCTGTACGATGGTTTATCACACGGGGAACGATTAGACGAGATGTTGAGCCGGCTAAAAGGTAAGCTTCAAATTTACTAACTATGGCATGTGTGAGGTCAAACATAACCCACATATTACACCTAGAGTGCAGAGGGGCGCAGCAGAACCCTCTTTTCGTTGCTCCAGGTTTTTTTTTCTTTTTCTCAATAGGTTTTTGTTGACATTGGATATGATGCATAAAAAAGAAAAACGCATCTGTCGTCAAAGCCAACGAATCAAGGATGGGGGACGACCGAACGAAAAAGGAAATAATGCGTACAGAAACGAGGTGTGGAAATACAACCCATCTTACATATTGAGATACTAACTGATGGGGACACGAGTCTACACGCCCGAATCCCAGCTATAAGCAATAGGCTCTGATAAAAAATATAATCGGTCGGCGTTCGGAATAACGTAATAATATTGGCAAGAACGTCCTACGGATCAAAACGGCTGAATCATCCCCAACGACTTAGTTCTACAAGATCTCGAGTGTGCATATTAGGGAGAGACCGTTTAAAATTCAAGTCCACCCAGCGCCAGTTATCTATCGCTTTGAAAAATAAAATAAAATAAATAGGAAAACCGTGTCAATTACTGAAACTTCAACAAACAACAAATTATTGACCCATTTACTATTTGAGTTTGTTCGACGAATTAGTGGACATAGATTAGTGACTTCAATTGGTGTCGGAAAATGAGGGTATAAATGAAGAAACTTTTTTACGGATATTTGCATAGTTTTATGATTATTTTCACTTCCCTTTTTATGAGAATGAGATGGCAGGAAAAGCAAAAATACATTTCTGAGCTCGCTGAGCGACAATTTCAAGGGAGGAAGGAACTGGCGGGACTTTCTTGGTTATACATGTACGAGTAATATCATAATTTTATAGAATCATCATTCAAGATTCATCATTCATCCTTCGTACTTCGGACGAAAAGACTTAACTCGAAGCCTAGAAAATGTTGCTCGGGGCAACGTGAGATTGTTTCTCGTTCAACAATTAGAACCTAGTCTATTGATCAGGCAAGGACACAACAGATGAATTGGTGGAGGGTGAAATGAGGGTGAAACCGAGAAATTCGCAATAGCGAGTCGAGGGGCCAGAACGGAACATAGCTCTAATGGTGCACATTACTCTCTGATGAGTGATTAATCATCCATTAGGTCTCATCAGTCGTCGACCCTTCATGTACGTACTGACACCTACATACAGAACACGATACAGACGCGTATTCTCTTCACTTATTGAATTCTTCTGGTCACAACCACGTTCGAGTACCAAGCTATCCCCAAAAGAACTTCAGTAGCGTGGTTCCTGTCAATGAATTTCCATGAAAAAAAGAAGGAAAATCGATTCGACGCGACCATGAAGGTGGAACCCACCTGCACAAAAGCAGATAACAGCTCTGAAAATAGCCCTAAAATTCTTTTCATTTTTCCCCACTTTCTATTCTCGTGGCATGAGCTCCACGCATGAATGACTCAGGTTCGATAATAGACTGATTACGAACCCGAGGCTATCCGTTCGGTGAGTTGTCGGTTTTTACCCCCAAACTATCCTTTTCATTAATAATATTAAGTGGGGGAAGGAAGACTTCAAAAAACGTACTTGCAAAAACACCGTCTAGTTCACCTGTCCGGAAAAGCAGCTTTCAATTATTTTGAGCTCCAGAGAAATGTCCTTAGGGAGGAGCCAACATTCTTATGTTTTCGGAATTGTACTGACAGATGAACGCTACGACTGCACGCTTTTAGAATACGTCATTTCGCTCCCTGAATCACTTTTGGAAATATGTAAATATCAACAATGACATTTTCATCATCGTTTCACGCAATACTAAATAGGCTTGTCAAGAATCGTCATTCATAATTCCACACCTGCTCATGATGTAGGTTATTACAGAAAAAGAACTTGATAAAACGGTCCATATATACAGGCAACTTGGCAAGCAAACCGATGAAACATTCCAGCTCGGAATGAACAGATGTCGACATTAATGCGCCTGGAATTCATGGTCACTTTTCACTATTTGTTATTCTCATTTTAGCTGGGGTGCCTCTAAGAATAGCTCTGTGGCCACGCTGTGGAGCAGGAATTGAGTGTGAGATGATAAGTCACCAAATGTCACACTAGCATGTAAATCCGCACATACAACCCTCCTACTTCTATAGGTTCTGCAAGTTGTATTCCGCTGAATTGAGGTGATTCAAGTTCGAACTCGCTTCCCATAGGATCAGTTAAAGAGTTGTAGGGTAGGTGGGGGAGGGTGTGGGGCGGGGTGGGGGATCGAGCGACAGAGCCAGAAAGGGACAAGGAGGCAAAAAGTAGTCAAACCAGAAAACTGTAACAACCAGTTCCTATTTTTTTTCATCTTATTTTCTCCGCCTTCTTCTTCTCTAAAAAATTGACAGGGGAATCGAAGAAGCCACTCGTTTTATCGCCTCATTATATTTTACAGCGCTCTTTCACGCCTACCATTGCCTTGCAACTAGAAATGGAACTGAGTCTCGGGTATTTTCCTTTCTTAAAATTACAACTCGTGGGAGGAATCGAAGCAGAGGGCGAGGGCGAAGCACCATGCATGTAATAGAGAATTTCCACTGTTTTGAACAACAAACGCTCTTGTTTTTGATCAGTCAGAGCCAAGACAAGAACTAGTCGCAGATAGAGGAAGTTGCTAGAAATCTGATTTAAAACTGAACTTAACACTGAATCTCTCAACCTTCTACCCTACGAATGAAAACGGAAAATAAAAACTCGACGGAAACCAACGATGCGAAAATCCTGCTTGGCGTTGTCAGCAAACCAAATCTAATCGTGGCGGACTTTACCTGAGGGTGCTGCACCGACCGCAATGCCTCGTTCTTGTTGAATTTTCAACAGTTGAGAAAGGATGAGATCATTAAAACAGTATTCAAACTTTTACTATTCTCATCTTGGAGAACGATCTGAGATATAGAGGAGCTGTTAATTGCATCATAGCCCATATTCGGCTTAGGTTTATCCACTTTTTGTAATTAGACGAAATAGGGGACATTGTTTTGGAACAGCTTGTAAATATAAATAAGCTTATGAATATTATAACAAATTTAGAAAAAATCGTTCTACTCTTTTTTGCGTTTTGGAAGCTTAAATGTGTCCACCAATATTTAAAACCTTATGTCAAAGTGGAGGTAAAATATTAAGAAAACTATTCAAAAGAATGTGGTGAAGTGGTGGGTAAAATTCCAGTGGAAAGTGGCCTAATGTCTTGGAGGGTGAGTTCGTTAAATCATTCTGACACAGAATGAAGGGTGATTTTTTCCCCGTTCCGTACATCTGTTACCGGACTGTAGCCAGTGAAACCTGAAGGCCGGCCAAGCCACGTGTTTTTTTCCCTTTCTTTCTTTTCAAATATCAGTCTGACCAGAATGGAGGAGGAAACTTTCGAGAAACGCAGTCGATGCCATCACCTGTGACGTAGTTTTAGGTGAGGAAGAATAGGGTTATTAGTGGCGAAAGGACCTTGAAGGACAAAGGGGGATGTTGGGTAATGATTGAGGCGGGGGTTGCCATAGGAACCGGCTCTGGAGGGCAACCACCTCCATTTGGGTCGGGGTGTTTGATACGTCACAGTTGCAGTGTTTAAATTTATAAAATCGGAAGTTCATCCCGTATTCAGTAATTTTTACTTTTTTTAAAAGAAAAATCAAAGTTTTTTTCATTACATTACGATCCCATCAAAGTAATCTGAAAATGACGACACATCCTCAATTGCAGTGAAAATCCTAGCATGGTTGACGCGATACCCATGTACCTAAGTACGACGCCATCCCTGAGGGACTTAACTCCTTCAGATCTGCAGCCAACCACCGAAGTATTGTTAATTGTTTAGGGGAGTCGAGTGATCATGCGTGAACGCTAATGAACTATCAAGCAAAGGGATCACGAAAACCATAAGCCCCTCGCCCTTATCTGATATCATGGCACAACTGCTCTTAGGTATTCCTTACAGTTAAATGACAAGGAAACAGATTTTCGTGACACTTTTCAGTACAAGGCCAAATGAAAGTTTTACCATTCTACTTGGACTCATTATTCTCATTCTTATTGAGTTCTATGTTTCTTTCAAATACGTTCACCTCACAACTACACTAGAATGAATTCTGCAACCCTCGAATTCGTCGGTTACCAATTACTTGGAGGCTCTGGGTGGAACTAGGTACAATGTAGGGCTTCGATTGCTTCAGTCATTCCTCTAATAGGTTGAGCACCTGTTTCGTTACACGCGACTTCCCTCAAGCGACTTCTATCAAGAGCTCTGAATGACGAGAAAAATTCTTTTGGAGCTCATCTACAGCCTAGAGGAGCCGACTCATTCAAACTAAATCCGTGTTCGGCGCTATCCGTCACTGTCATTTCGAGAAAACAAATCCACCACGCGCTCGTAGCCAGCATCCTGAAGAAAAATAGTGTAAACAGAACCGAACCGTTTGAATCTCATGAATGTCAACGACCAAGAGATCACAAACAGAACGATCGGATTCATTTAAATATGATCGTTTGGTGTGAATGTTCCGAAGGAGCCGGACTTGAATAAGCTTCTGGCTCTTTAGGACCGTTGTAATCAAAATGGAGTTTAAAAAACCGGAACAAGATATTCCGATTACCGCGAATAATTTATTTGTGCAACATACATGAGCAGCCAACCAACATCCATGCGCATGCCCAACATGGAGTTTTTGAGGGCAAACATGCACACCACCAATGTGGATTTGATTCCCACGAATAGAAATCAGAAAAATTTATTCATACAGATAGAAAAAGGTTGTAAAATTTGACAGATATTACATCAATTGTCTTATAATTTAAAGGGTAACAAACCAAACAACCACACAAGAGCTCGGGATGCGGTTTGCTTGGCAGGATACCAGGTGGTTAGTCACGGATCAAATCCCACCCTTGCACTCCCCACGGTCTTTGGCCACTCAGATAATTAAAAAACTCTACTCACCCTACTGAGATCGAAAAGAAATAACATAACGCAATAACGCGATCATTTGACTGACCGAGGAAAAACCACAATAACCGTTGCTATCTCGCTATCCGCGTTCATATAGGAAGTTCTATATTACACTCAGGGGAGTGATGGTTCCAATCAAACCACATCCACCAGCCATATGAATGGGCGTTAGTGAGGAACAGAGAGGTATTTTGACTATTAAGATATATGTGGTTGACGCATCTAGGGGCATGAACTTCATGAAGTTAGGAATAAGATGGTGCTGGTTGGATATGGCCATTCTATATCGAACAGGCCAATATACAGCGTATACTGGGCCGCAAATGAATACAATTTAAACATAGAAGCTAGTTTGTACGTCAGAGCGCGACTCTGAGAAAATTGTGACGTGACAAATGGCTTTTCAAGGGTGCTATAACACAGTACAGCGTGATCGAACCGAAGTAGCTTGTCCACGTTGTATTGTTTTTACTGTAAGTCAATCAGGTTGGAACATTGAGCGAAAATACACAAAAACTTGAACGGGGTTTTTCATACTACAATCAACGCCTCGTAATTGAACAAGCCTTGTAGCGTCTATGACAACTCGAGGTGCTTGACCGTTTCGTTGTGCTTGTTAACGGTAATTATAACAGACGAAGAACTTGAGTGGAATGAGCGGCTAACACGTGGTTGTGGGTGTCTCGCATGTCCTAGCTATCATAATATGTATGTATAAAGAACGTCACGACTAATCGGGATTTCACCTGATCAGGGAAATGTTCGATGTTTTGGTAAATAAAGTAGAAAATAGAACAGGGAAAATTTGTGTGAAGCTAGGTACGAGGGAAGAGACGTTCAGTTTAAGAGAACCCACCTTTCAAAATTCCAACATTATGAGGCTCCAGTAGTCGGCAGGCTCAAAATCTGAGAATTCAACATCCTCACATTGAATGAAAGTGGTTTATTTGACAAAGTGAGAGTAAACTGTTAAATCCAAACTAACCAATCAGAGAGGTCGATCTCTGGCAAGATGACATAGGTTGATTATTTGAGGAATAGTGGACCAAAAAAATGATTAGGTTCTCAAAGCATGAAACTGACGAACCCTTTGGTTGAGTCCTTCAGTTTAAATTTTCATAGGCTCACTATCGGAGGGGGTAATCACCGCAGATAGTTAGTAAGCCGCGGCAAAGTGAGCACTACCTGAGTATAACTAGACGATGGCAACCGTAAAAGTCAAAAATCGCAGGAAGTCGGCTGTTAACATAACTTCTCGTTCGTATTAGGATGTCTGGGAACAACGAAGGCGGAACTTATTTTAGATCTTTTCACACGTGCGAAATCCCATGAGAAGAAACGGGAGACGGGCCTCTTGCTTCCCAAACAGTAAGCCTCCAGTGGCAGTGCAGACACAATAGGTGAGGGGTCCCTCGCTGGGTAACTGTAACCCCTTGGCAGATGCGTCGTATTTTTTAAACGATGCATGGCGGATCTAGGTGAGGCCTTTGAATTTTAATCCTGAATAACCGGAGCAACAAAAGATACCTACATTTTAAAACCACTTTCCCTGTGTTCAAGGGACTAGTCGAAATGTAAGGGTGATTTTTAGTCAGAGGAATTGCGTATCTTGGATATTCTCAGCTACACTTTCTTCCAAGTCAGCAAAGCCTCTCAAATACAATCTTATCAATAAATTAGCTGTTGTATACCAACGAGAAGTGTACGGTGAAGGATAAGACCTAAACACACCTGAAACGAAGAGAGAAAACGAACTGTTATGTGATAGTGGCATCACTAGCTCGTTCCACCTGAAACTGAACAGTTTCCCGTTGATTAACCTCGTCGTCCCTAAGTGGCTCAAGGGCTGCTTCGAGGTCCAGCGCGCTTTCGTTTTGCATTCTTGAGTAACTGATAGGATTTTACACACAGGATTCTTGCGCTATGACAAACTGAGAAAACCTCGTACAGTGAAACCCTGAAAAACGGTCCTACAGTGACGCGTTTCAAGAAATTTGTTGCCAGTAGCATCAAAATCCCACAAACTGGACACGGGGGCTCTAGTAGTAAAAAAATCAGCCATCCTGCAACGAGCTCACGATGAAATTTTGGAGGTACCCATCCGTAGCCATGGATATCAACCTTACATTAGGCGGCCAACGACCCTGCTGCGTACCCTTTAGAGAGAACTTCAGCCCTCACGAAATGCCAATCTTCACTACCTAGGCCCTTTTTTTTGCTCCTGACACATCATCGTTCATTCTTTCTCTTTTTCCTACTGCGTTCTATTCAGCTTCGATCCACCAACGGCTTCATCACGTCCTCGCTTCAAACGATTTGCTCACACGAATGTGTAGTATCATAGGTTTAGGGAAAAAAAGATGATTTCAACCACGAAGTATCCACTCAACCAATGCTGAATATCGTACATTTTTTCCTGGGGAACAAAGTCCAAGTCGTAATTAAATAATGATTGTTGAAAAGTGAAGTACAGAACGAGGCCTTCTTAGGTGGACGAATCTTCTCCGCGTTATTTTACCATTGATTGAGGAGGTCCTTCGTAGACGACGATAAGAATAAAGTGATGTTTTGCAAACAAGAGCGTGTAGACGTAGGGTTCGTTTATAGGTTTGCGAATAGTGGGTGCCGCCTTGGTACACATGGCAAAAACGTTACGGCAAAAATGTTAACGGTGAAATAAATTTAAAAAACTATGGTGGGAAAGTAGAGTGTGGCAGTTTCATAACAAGTTTCACACTATAAAGCTCTCCAAGTGTATACCTTTTGCCCTTGAGAATCGGCTTATAGTACCGCGAATCTGGCAAGATGTGTCTCCCCATGATGTGCAGCGATTACGAATTATCACGATGTAAACTTGAACACTACCGACCGTATACTAGACCCAGAATATGACTAAGGTTCCTCCAAGGAGGAAGTGCTGGTAGGGGTATAACATTCAATGGAAATTCAAAAGCACTTACTCAATGACACGAGAATGGATTTCATAGGGGAGAGCACGTTATAGGGCGAATGATACGATAAACGTTGAGATTGAGCGACTGAATGGTCATTATGTATCATCCTCCGATTTTGATAGCCGAACTTAAGAAGGGGAAGACCGTGGGGGAGGACCTTCATTCGCTTACTATCGACAAGCACCATCAGACGATTGGGATCAGCGTCGAATGCGAAGTTTCAATTCGCTCATCCAACTTTTGACTTGACGACTGACGCCTACTTTAGGGTAAAATACTATCGCTGCTTCCAATACTTTGAAAGTGCCATGCCAAAATGGTCAAAAATATCCATACGATATTTTTATCCTGTAAAGTAGCTCTTCAAGAACGCCCAGAAGACCAGAAATTTCGGATTGCAGCCTATTTTTATGAGTTGAAACGTAAAAGAATGAAATGTCTTCAAATGTTTTCATCAAGTTTCTGTGTTGTTTCCTGCTGTTTCATCAAATATCTTCGTCTATGTCCGATGACCTCATCTTTTGAAATTCGCTCTCAGAAATAGAATTCTGTGAGAACTGGCATCCTCTCCTCCAAATCGATCAACGTGGCTCCAGTTTCCCGTTTATTGGCCCAGACGGACAAAGAGCGGAACCCTTCACCGTTGAACGAGCTCGATGTGGAAATGTTCCAGATGGACAGCCGTGAACTCCCGGTGAGCATTTTGTGGAAATGCTCTGACATCAGGGGGCCCTTAACAGCGCTGGTGACCGAACTTCCGCTGCATTCAATTTCCACATTTCCACTTCGAATGAATGAGTCATTGAAAAGTTCGGAATTTAGATCAATGAAGGTTTTTAAAATACTACTCCCTACCTCCACTCTTCTGAGCAGGGTAATAAGGCATAAGAAGGTTCGACGAGAGGGTCACTAGAACAAACAATGATATAATGAAGTTTCGTGATTAACAAACCTACCTTCACGGTGGATGCTCCACCATTAGGGGGAAATTACATAGAGACTTTTTAATTATTATCTTATTAACTATTGAAGTCTCTAGAGTGTGGAGTAATCATTCTTGTACTTCACAATGATTTATTAAACTTCCCTAATTCGAGTGACAACCTATTCGAGACTAACCGTTATGACTGATTTCAGATGGGTTCCTAAAACCAAAAACTTATCGGAATTTGAATTTTGCAGTGATTGAACGAATTAAAATTTGAAAGAGAAGAATATACCGGGTTGTGGACGATGGTTACTGCGATAACTCTGTCATTACCGCTGTAGTGAGGAAAGACTTACGTGCTTCTGTCAGTTTCTACTATGTTTATTTATACTGGAAGACTAACTCAGTCCGACAGACCACATGCCCCGTGATCTACCAACGCATCCGAAATAGACTGTCCATGTCTGAAGATTCATCAGATTCACGTGATTACGCTCATCGTTTCTACTCCAAACCCGGCGACGAGGTTATTTTAAAGCCTTAAAAACTGGCATCCACAAATAATGAATACTCGTAAGCATAGAAGTAGGAAGTAAGACTATCATAATGTTCAAATAGTGGAGTTTGGCTTGCGTTATATACCTACTTTATTTACTAGCGATATTTCGGGGTAAAATGCAGGCCAGTCAACGTTCCACCAACCCTGAGTACACAGCGTAGATCCACGAAACAACAAGAAGAAACAAAACGCTTTCCGCTGTGTCCATCCAAAGCCAGAACTCTTTCCTGATTAGTCTCTCCACTATTCCGACGAGAAGATAGGTAGACACGCCCAGTCCCAGGTACAGAGCTGGAGTCTTCCACCGGGTGGCCATTCTTTCGTGATTTTGGCGTTTAATGCCGTTCAAGATAATCTCCATCTCGTCTTCAAGTTGGTCTCTGTACTTTTTTGACATCTCTGCACCGCCTAGTTTGGGTGCTTTGTCGAATTCACGAAGAACTTGATGTTTGATCCAAACGTGTTCTCTCTGAATTGACTCTATTTGTACGTAGACGTTCGTATTTACGTTCTGTTCCATTTGAGTTTGGTAAGACTCTCTTGCACGCGAGAGAGCTGTCAAATTATGAGCTTCCATCGTCGCCAAGAATAAATTTTTTGGCTCTGGCAGCCCCTTGTTCAATGCTTTCCAGTACATGGGGAAGTAAATGGCAAGGTCCTTCACTCTCAGTTTGTCGTCACCAACTTCTTTGACTACCAGCTTGTCCAAAGCAAGAACTGCTGGCACGAGTTGCTTCAAATAACTTTGAAATTCGGAACTTAAGTCATCGAGTCGGCCATCAAAACGAGGGTGACTCACTTTGAATCCTGGATGCGGGAGTAAGAAACCATTTATTTCCTCGAAGCAAGACTTGAGGTGTTTCCGTACAACAAGATGCTCCTCGCTTTGCTGAGGTGTTTGTTTTAGGGAGGTTTCAACTAACTTTGTGCCTCCGATTAAGCCGAACGGATACTCAAAAGGGTACTGCCAGTCTCGCACAATAAACATAAGGTTCTGAAAGGGTTTTTTCTTGCTCCCAGTTTCTAATACAAGTCGCCCATACTCAGTGAAGAACTGTAAATTGGTTAAATTGTTCTCCTGTATGTTTGAAGACAGGTTGTAGCACGTGGTCGAACTTAGTAGCGTGCTCATCGCAAACACGGTGACCGACTGTCGAAGAGTTGACGAACGATCAAACGTTCCTTGAGTGTCCATGAGCAATATTGCAACCTTCTCGCCACCTTGCAGCGTAGCTAAAAATAATTTTGACCAGATCCAAATTCCTGTAGTTTGTCGTTCAGATCCGTATTTCCACACGAAACCTTGCAAAGGTTCTTTTCCTGGTCCCATCCACTCCCAACTATCGGACGGCCTCAGTTCTCCCTCGTCATGGCCGTACATAAATTCTAAATACCTTATGAAATACCCCAACAGAAATGATTTTCCTTTTCGATAGTCTCCAGCGACGGACACAACAACGACGTATCTGTCTTGGATTTCACTATGTAGTAAAACTTTCTGCAAACGTTTTTCGTGCAAATCGAAGAAAAAGTCAACGGAAGGTGAGAGTATTTGAATAGGTTTGCCAGGTATGTCTTCATACCTAGGGTTGACTCGCCCGTTGTAAGGCATAATTTAAGAACTGAAATCGTCTTTTCTAGAAGATTATTTGTCATCTTCCATGGTACCGCCTATCGACAAACTCAAGAATAGAAATTAGAAATTACTTAAAACATTGGAGACGCGTTGGGTACATGTTGAGAACGAGTAGTATTCATCAAACAAGAGCTCAAAAATTACAATTTTCTTGGGCTTTTTTTTTTTTTTTTTTTTTTTTGCTCAAGGAGTTTGACAGCGAAATTTGGAATGAATGACTCTTTTTGTGTAAAAATTATGGCTGTAGAAGGGTGGCCAACTAAAGCATCAAAGTATGCTGAAAAGTACTCGGTACGAACATCCTTCAGAGTACCAGAGTAAAATCATGTTAAAACCTGTAATCTTGAAAAAAATAAAGGAATTTTTTTTTAAACTTCCAGAAAATTACTTGTAGTCATCTGACATTATGCGAAATGCCATCGACAGCAGTACGAGTAATTCCGATTCTCATTGGCTACCCAAGTCTTGCAATGGAACTATTTAGACCCACGCAAAGCTATTCATGATCAATCCGTAAGTGTTCAAGAGGGAGACTCGCTTCAAGGCATCCACGAACTAGCCCCAACCCCATAGAGAGGATCCAAGGAGCTTGCTAAATCCAAAGGCGTAAACAACGAAACAATATACATCTTGAGTACAGAAAATTACCGCAATCGCAGTGTTATCAACTTGCCTGCAAGTACGTGCAGGACTAACAACATCGGTGAATTTCTGTCGAACATTTTGTAACGGCTCTAGTCGTACATGGATAAAGGCTGATTGAGGTAGACATGAAACCGTTCCAACTGTTCTCAATCGATAAGAAAAAGAGATTTTATTTGGATTTGAAAGGCTTCAGCTCTATTGTAACACGCGAAGACATCAAAGATCGACTACTCGTCTCTTGTGCTGTTGTGGGTGATTCTCGACGAGGAAAATCATTTTTGTTGAATTACTTTATACGTTACATGGAGCACACCTACCCTGCAAGTGATCGTGTTAACTTGGCAACTGACTGGACGACAAAGGATGAAGACAAGCCGCTTCAAGGATTTGCCTGGGGAGCTGGATACGCACGCGTCACAGAGGGGATTTGGATATGGCCGAAACTATACTTGACTTTCTGGAGAAAACAACCAGTCGCCATCATGCTCGTGGATTGCCAAGGGATGCATGATCCTATAGGAACGCTGAGGGAATGGTCGTCTCTCGGAGCCATATGCACTCTGATGAGTTCAGTGCTCATTTACAACGTCGGCAAGCTGGATGTCGAATCCATTTACGCCCTAACCGCCTTTATAGAATATGGCGAACTGCTGACAATACCAAACAAAAACTATAAATCCTTCCAAAAGTGTCTCATCTTAGTGCGGGACTTCAGCGGCCATGGATGGGGCTATGGTTTGGAGGGCAACAAATTCCTGGAGAGAATACTTGAAGATTATAAAGCGCCTCAGTCGATAATGGATTTCCGGTGAGATCTTCGTTTAAACTGAATAATCGCTACCACGAAAATTACTGTGGGTTAGATTCAGCGACCCCAACATGGTTAAGGCCTAAATGGCTCGGGGGCATCCCACGGAAGCTTCGTGCGTCAAAAATATTTCAAGAGACATTTTCTGATTGCAGGAAGTGCTTCGAGTCTATAATCGGCTGGACGATGCCTTTACCGGCATACAACATAGTCGAGGATGAGAAATACGACGGCAGCCTGGAGCCGCTAAGCGAAAGATTCAGAGAGAATCTCCGAGATTTGGCACATTACCTGTTCCATCCGGAGAGGCTTCTAGTGAAAATTGTCAATGGGAGACCCATACAAGTCAAGGAATTAATGGTTATGCTTCCAACGTATGTAAACGCCCTCAACAAGGACTCGCCACGAAAAATGGAATTAGCACGCGACACGTTCTCTCGCGTTGAATGCGATTTGTTGGTCGACAGAGCGGTTGAAATGTACGAGAGGAAGATGAACGAATCCACCGGCCCTGGCCAAAGCTACTACGAACCCCAAGAGCTCCTCGTGCTTCACGACTTGGCAAAAGCGGAAACTAAGGTTTGGGTCAAAGCACAGCCGAGAGTAACAACAGACGACGATTTCAGGCCGTTTCTGGACAAATTAGACCAGAAGATGAGCGACAAGTACAAACAGTTCTATCAAAGGAACAAGGCGAAAGAAGGCAAGAGCCTGCCCTACCTAGTAGGAGGAGCAGTCGTTTCTGGAGGGATTTTGATCATGATATTGAGTAGGCTGGGATACGCACAATTCGACACGCATCTCATTGACATTACTAAGACGATGTTCTTCACATTGATCCTGAGTTTTTACGTTTACTACCGGGGTATTATCAGGCAATAGTTGAATTCATCCTTTTTTTTTAATTTGTGTATCCAGTACTGCTCAGTATAATAAACAATAAGAACAAGGGGAGAAATAGTTATTATTAAAATTACTTAAATATCCTAAATTGTTCACCACTCAGCCTTTTTATTTTTATTTTATTTTATTTATTTATTTTTTTTTTTTTTAATTCTGTGACAAAAACCTGGTTCTTGAAAGATTTGCAACTCCGGAACTGCTACAACGATCCTTGGGAGTAGGCACGTGATAATGAACGTATGAAACATCTAACAGTGAATCAAAAAATGTGTTCTACAGTGAAGAAATGAACATATTTATTCTTTCAAAAGTTTGTGCTTTAAAAAATCATTGGGAACGGATTGGTTCCTCAAATTTCGAATTCGGATATGTCTACAGCTTTCAACCTTAGTTTTGCAGTTCACGTTGAATTATTAGTTCCTCGCTTGTTTCATGTTTGTGGAAGACTAATTGGAATGAAATTTCTTTTACTTAATGTCTGGTACAAGTAGGTTCATTTAGTATTTTTTGAAATTGAACATTTTTATTGATACAAGTACAGTAGTACCTCGCGATACGATTGGTTCACGATACGATGTGGAATATCGCAAATATTTGTGCTCGCGAAATGATACGTTTTTTGCGATACGATCCAAATATCTCTTGTCACAAGTTGGCGCGCTTCGGGCAAACCTCACGTGTGCGTACAGCTCGTGCAATGGACAATGTGAATGACATTTGTATGAGTCATTTTCGAAACATTTTAAGGAGTCGTCAGAAACAGGCTTCTCTAGATAGGTATTTTTGGATGAGAAGTGCCCCAGAAAGTGAAGAAGCGAGTGTTTCTAGTAAGAAAACTAGAAAAAAAAGTGAAGACGAAAATGCATCACCTAAAATTTAAGTTTAAATTAAAATTGCAAGATTACATTGTTCATTATACGATTTTTTCACGATAAAATCTCGGTCCAGAAACGGATTAAGATCGTATCGCGAGGTACCACACTGGAATTGACCGCCCTGGCTAAAGTAAGACAGGCATTTCCCATACTGTACATGTCCATTTAGGGGTGAGAGTTCTTGTTCAAGTTGACGTTAGTAGGTATATCCGACACGGAGGTTCTTTTTTGTTCACACGCTGCGTAGCCTCCCCTTCGGCGGGTTCGGTATTGATTGGTTGGCGCCTCCCCACTGTACACCCCACCACACACCCCCTCACCAACATTCCGCCCTTTCAAGCTCATCTGCTTCTGAGCAGAAAATCTCCACAGCCTCACTAAAGATTACTTCATCTAGATTTTAAAAAAATTGTATCTACCAAACATTTACAAATGATACATAGGTATTGTATGCGCAATGATGGCAACACGACGCTGTTGCTAAAAGGATAGAGGGTAGCTTACACCAAGTTTTCCCAGTCCAACTGAAAGCAAGTCAGACCTTGCGGAAGGCTTTCTAGTAATGAAAAGCAATGCTTCGTAAAGTATTTGTTCGATGGATTATTTTATTATAACCTTCTACGGCAAAAGCTCATGCGGTTTTAAGAATTTTAATTGGCAGCACAATTTTCTAACTGAGTGGTTTCAACCATCGTATATCCATCAATAATGTTCTTCTTCGCAGAAAAAGAAAAAAATCAGTTTCTGATCAGCTTGTAGGTTGGTATACTCTGAAAGCGAAGTTGAAAGTTTGTAATAAATTATATGACTTATTTGTAGCTAGTAGCGTTCCAGCTGATGACCGGAACCTTAGAAATAAGAAAACTGTAGCAAAATGCAGTAGTGGGGACATAAAATGAAGGTGAGATTAGCCACTAGCCCTCTCCTGCTACGAGGTTTCTCTTGTAATCACAATGTGCAAAAACTGAAGGATTCATTTCACCTAAAGCCTTCAAAGATTCGGCATCGAACTGAAAGTGCGGCGAAACAATCGCAGTCCAAGAGGATTCAACGAAAGGCATGTTAAAGGAGTATTTTGACAACAGAAAAAATCTTTCATGACACAATTACTTTGGAATCGTGTTACTACCACCTTCATAATTGGGTAAAAATAGAACTGCCAACATAGGATTGGGATCGATGAAATAAAGCCGCTAGTGTCGGCGGCTCTGTAATAAATCTTCATAGAGAACACCTCGTTCAACTTAGCTCGTGAGTGCATGGCAAAACTAGGATATTCTATCGGCCAGTTCCTCATGGGTATTCTATGAGAAGTCGCGTGCTTAGTTGCAAGTGGCAAACTCGCACAAATTAACTCGACGGAATCCATTCGTCAATGGTCAAAACTTTTTGTAAAAGCAAAACTTCATCATCATATATGAGCATTTAGTGATGAATACAATCATACAATTCCCACCGATCGAGCTTGTGAACACCGCCATTACCTGATCTGAAAGCACTGGACAAACTGATCCCACGAAAGGGTTTTTCTTGAATGGAATTAATTACTTCACCAATACCAATAGTAGTCCAAATCATAGAATGTTAATTTACTTACAAACGAAGTGGCACTTTAATCAAAAGCGTGTATATTGAAGGGAGAGCAAATCTCAACCGAGATATCACTATCGATAATTTTTGTCGGAAAACGGATAACTTTTCTCGAAACGACTGGCATACCCCTTGGGCATCGGCCGTAGGGTGGTATGCCAGTCGTTTTGAGAAAAGTTATCCGCCTAATAAAGGCATGAGACAGACGTAAAAATGATATTGAAAATAATGATTCGAAACTAAGTTTGGTAGGTATTGAATAGAATGAGAATCGTAACCGTCTCTTTTCTTTCAGATGGATGTTTTGATTTTTGCACATCATGAACCATGTCATTCAATTACATCATCGATACCTTACCTTTGAAAAACCTAACGTGAGTAATAATTGTAAGAAAGTGTTCATCCCTCAAAAAAATGAAAAACGCAACAAACGTGGCCAGCCAGTAGGGTGTTTTTGAAAAAGGCTTTATGAATTAAAATGAATCAGCAAAAACTGAGCTTGAAGAAAGCGTCTTTTCGATATACTTTAAAGCTTTCCACGTAGTAAGGATATGTTAAGACCTATAAAATGTTAAAAATAATAGCAATAGATCCTTATTGCGAATGACACACAGTCAACCCCTCAGAGATTTGATTGGATGCTCGCTACCGGTGACTCACCTGTGAATTTTGCGTTTTCCTCAGGACGACTAGACGATGTACACTAGATAATTCAGCGACGGATACTGTTCATAACGAAATTACTTCCGCACGAATCAATACAATTTATTTTGAGTTTCCAAGCGGTTGAAGGGGGATGAAACGCGGGGGGAGACTCATATGAACCACCGACGACCAACGCACTCCAGCGAACACTGGCGGTGTCGGTGGCGGGACGCCGGGCGTAACCACCCGACAACAAAAAAGGAAAGCAGGATTGCCAACAACTTATTTGAACATTCTGATACCTGCGGACATGGGAAATGGTTGTAGGAATGTGGGGACAGTCAATTCAATTCAATTCATTTAGGCCGGGTGCACACTAGCGTTTTTACCCGCACGAGATTCGCACCGCAGACGGAAGTCCGGAACTCAATACCCAGAAGTCAATGAGCCGATGCACACTACCTCCGATCTCGTTGCGAGCTCGGACGGGCAGGTACGAGAGGTTTTGTGACGGAGGTGCATTCCGTTGACGCTGCGTCAACGTGACTGAGTTCCGATCCATGCTACCTGTGGTTCAGTAGCTCAGTGCACACCAGACGCAATGGACGTGCGGTTGTTTTGCGAGTTGATAATGAAATTGATGTTTTCATTGAAGAGATCAAGAAATATCCCTCAATTTGGGATATAAGATGTGAAGAATATCACGACAGGACTAAAAAAAGATCTGCTTGGATGAAAGTGTGCTGCGTTTTTGATCGTGTCTCCTACTCTTGCCATCAATTCGTCGAATGACCTCACGCTCATGCGGAAATAGTTGTAGAATTTTTCCGGGTTCTCTCGTAAATCGGAAAACGATCGCACAAATGAACCACTCAGAAGTCGCGACTCGGTAAAGGGGTGCACCCAATACTTCCTGTTCACCTTTAATACATATTTTTTGTACACCAAAAACGCAAAAACAGCTTTTTTTCCGAAGTGCTTCATAATAGAGGTCCATACTGATCGAAGTCACAACTCACACTGAGGTTTTTGACGGACCAAGTGTGCATCAGTCCATGCGGGAAACGTGCGTCAACGCAACGTTCTCGTACGAGTTAAGACGCTAGTGTGCACCCGGCCTTATTGTCGTTTCAGGTAACTTAGACCTATACAACAGGAGCTCAGCCACTTTACAAATGTCTAGCAAATACATACAATGTTTCAAAAAACTAGGTCACATGAGTCACATAAATATTATTAATGCGTTTTCATTGGAAATTATTTTGATAATAACTTTGGTTCCTCTGAAGAATCTACAATATTAGTAGCAATAGAACTGAAACACTCCCCGAGCGAAAAGGGGCCCAAAAATGTTTGCCATTCTAGTACAATTTAATTTTTTTTTTCTAAAAAAATTTGTAGTTTTTCAAAGTATTTTAACACTACTTTGAGATTAGTCCACACAGGCGTTGCGTGGCCTTTCCCAGAAAAATTCAGCTTTAAAATATATGGGTTTCAGATCTTTTTAATCCAATTTTTACAACAATTCAGCTTGAGCTAAATTTGAGGCCGTTTAAACTTTGGGCGGGCCTACTAACCTACTAATCCTCACTCTGTCGGGCGCACCTCATCTGTGAGCTTAAATGCATGATTTTTTCTCAAACTTGGGAAAACTTGCACATCAATAATAATTATTCAAACACTATAAATTATTTATTTATACAAGATAGGCAGCGACTATATTGTACAACCATTTCATCAAAAAACATTCCTATAGTTAACAACCATTTATTCAAACTAGATACCTACTATATTTCTCATGAACAATGTTTTTTCTACACAGGTACGTATATTATAATCACGAGAGGGTTGTAGAAAGAAAGATGTCTTATAGATTATCAACATAAATGAAAGTATCAGGCCCATGTAAATAATCAGAACGGAATACATCAACAAATTTGAAAATGCAGGCTTTTTTTACATTCGTACATAAAATTTATGTACGAATTTTTTTTAAATTTATTATAATTTTTATAATTTAATTTAATACATAACATTTATATTCTTCATGATCAGGTTCATTCTGAGCATTGGTGAATGCAATATAAAATTTGTCGTGCATGTTCCAAACATACCTCCAATACCTTCCAATACCTCTGAACATTTCAAACAGATGTATTTCGAATAGCAAACTCAAGTCTCGACATTCTCTCGGTAAATAAGCATATAAACAGTAGTATGCGTACAAAAATTAGGTATAAACAAAAATTTTTAAATTAGAAAAACTTACGTGAACGGGCGCAGCTCATCTAGGAGACATTCTCCCTCAACGGAGTCCAGAGGGCTACAGAAAATGTGACAACGGTGCCAAATTATACAGAGGTCCTCGAATAGGAAATTGAAGCAAATTACAAAATTTTAAAAAACATCTGATCTTAAAAATTATCTTTTTCTCGTGTAGGGCTTTGAACGGTAAGTTAACGCTGAGATGGATTGTTGGAGTATTTTGAGGGAATATTCCAATCAAAAGTCTTGTTCGAATGAAGCCTAGTAGATTGTTTTATTTGATTATTATGAGGAGGTTTCCTTGGTTCCTTTACGTGCGGCCCTAGTATTTGATACTAGAATTTTCCGTGATTAGTTCCTCATTGTGGTTATTCTTACAACCACAATTTATAGTGGTTTCGACCGATAGCGGTGAAAACTGTATGAAGGACTTGAAGATTTGTGGTGTGGCACAAATATGAATGAGAATCCCTAAGGCAGCCTTAGCAGCAAAAAATGAGTCGAAAATCAGTTAGTCGAAAGTCATTGGATGGCCGAAAAAGCTTGCGACGTCAATCGACCAAAAGTGGACCTAAATTTGGAACGAAACATGGAAAATCTGGTCCGGCGACGTTTGATGAGAAATCTAAACTGCGACATCCGATGTACCATATTCGGCGTGTACTTGGAGATCCGGCCAACATAGAAATGTTCTGTGGATTTTTTAGAGAAATCATAACGAAGAAAGAAGATTTAGTAAAGGATTGCAAGTGGGGAAAAACTTATTACACACGCCGTATTCTCATTTGAAAACTTATGTAATAAGTTGTACCTAACAAAATACCTCTTGTATAGTGGACCAAGTTGTTTTTAGATATGGACGGAAGCGATTTGTGGACTGGCTAGCAACGTTTTTTCGAGCTGAAGGTCTGGTAGTAGAACTCAGAGATATGCCGGCTAATCAGTTGGCCATTTACGGGCCTGAAGGCCCTCCTGAGGCCGTTCTGGCATATCCTCTAAATCCTGATCCGAGTCGTTGGACTGTGTGCATATTTGGAAGGTAAAACCTAGTATACTAAGATTCTTACTGTTCAAAATGTCCATCCGTATAGTGCCACCCTGTACAACTGACTGCAACGTGACATCACGGATCCTTCATCGCTGCTGCAGATACGAACAAGTTGAAGAGCGGATCAAAGATCCAGCGCTCTTATTCAACGGAAAGATTTGCTATCGAAGAAGGCCTCCAGAGACGTGGGGAGTGCTTGCATGCTGGCTTGCCACTTTGAAGGCCCTGTCCATGTCTCGGTATGTAACTCTGAGCAGAAAAATAATCATCACACTTTCCCCTATGTTGAAGAAATGAGTCTCCATGCTGCTGGTCCAAGGAATAACCAACCCCTGTGTATTTAAAATGAAATTAAGCGCCTGCATCAACTTTATTTCAGAAATGACTGTTGACGAATCAGATTTTGATTTTGGGTCACCAAAAACATTTTTGCTTTTATTTTCAGACAACCAACTCCCGTCAATGTCAAGATGTGTTTCACAGCTCTACAATCTGACGATGCTCCAGCAATGGTTAAGTTCATAAACTCGATCAAAAGCGAGTTCCTCCGATCAGTAGACTTCTTCATCCATGGCACAACCCTAAGCAACACCACATTACCGGGAGGGGTGGCCTACAGTGGAAGAGGCGTGTGCCATTTTGTAATGGACATTTCAGATGGTAACTCAGCAGCTGAGGTTTGCTCGAGTTTAGCAGGTTGGTAAAGGTTGCAGTGAAGGTTGGTGGTGGTTCTGGATTAGGGCAATAGCCTACGTTAACCAACACTACGTTTGTTCAGGGCCACTCCGACAAACTGCACACGATACGATCCAGCTGATCGAAAACTTCGAAAAAGATTGCGTGTATTCGCATTTAAACATGTTTGAAGACTTCATTCTTCCACATAGATTTCATAAACTAGTTCGGCGAGTGTATGTAAAGGATTTGACACCAATCAAAGGATTTTTCTACAGGAAAAAGATTCTGGATAGGAAAGAGAAAAGAGCTTTGGAAATGTGGAAGCCAATAGTTACCTTGCAAGATCTCCAAGCATTCTCCACTCACGTAAGATAAATTGACAGAATATATGCCAATGTACGCTGGCAGGAGGTTATAAATAGGATTAATAATTTGATGTTTATACATAGCCATTGAAGGTTCCATCACGACTAGCCGTTCGTTTTTCTGTCAAGTACATGACAGAGGCTTCACCTACTCAAGTGGAGGACATGGTTAATAGAATGTTGAACAAGAAATGGCTGGCCATGAAAAGTGATCTGAAATGCAGGTGACAGCCCACAATGGATTTAGTGTCCCCAATCATAGCTGCTCGTGATACAAGTGGGAAATAACTTCTTCATGGACGGTGCCCAAGTTATTACCCGCAGCTAGCTCAATCTTTCCTCAAAGCCATTGTCCAGAGAAATCTAACAGAAGTTAGTTAGTCATACTGCCGTAACTACAAATCTTCTTCCTCTTTAACAGGCTAAGCATGGAGTACTGGGCTCGTCCCTGGTACGCTACCAATAAAAATCGACTTTACAGACCAATTAAGAAGGCAGCGGCAAAAGCGTTCCACCAATGCCCCACAGAAGCTTTGGATTTTGCTCCAAACTCGCTGCCTTCAATATTTCAAAGGCTAATCCCACAAGATTTCTGCATGATTATACTCGCTTCGATGCCAGACATGTTTCATCACCAGTTCAGGAAAAATCTTAAGAGAAATATGAAAATGCTGTGTACTTTCTTGTTTGAAGTGGAAAAGTTGAAAACAGAGAAGGCTTTTTCTAGAACTTGGAATAAACTTCGCAAGAGGACAAGGCATTATAGGGTACAAACCTTTTTAGCTATATAGCCATGGCTATCCACGTGGGTTTTCGTTGTCCAAGTGGGTGTTCAATGACAGGTATTTCATTTTCAAAGGTACGGCTGAAAAAAATGGAACACAGATGGCACCCCCCAGTAGATCCAAATCATCCAGAAGAAGAGCCAAGCCCTGTCTTGCCTCCAGATGACTACCAAGAACCGGGCAAACGTGGTGGTAGAGGCAAAGGAAGCAGTCGTGGAGTTTCTTCATCGAGGAAATCGAAGGCGTCCAGGAGATCGTCGAAACGACAGTCAAAGCGGCAATCGAAGGCCTCAAGGAAATCGTTGAAGCGCAAATCCAAATTAAAATAGAAAATTAACATTCTGAGTAGAAGTTGGTTTTAGCCTTTTCGAAATTTACGGCAGCTAGCGGCAGCTTCAACGGACACCTCAATGTAGCCTCGGAGAAATACTATAGGCTAGGATACTGGCAGATAATTAAGTAGAATTGTTCATAGCATCTTATTCAAAGCTACACCTAGGGAATGGAAACAAATTTAGTCCTACTTTAGGACTATTTATAGAGCACAAGTTGGATAAGAGCAAGAGGGCACTTGAACATTATATTTGACAAACAAATATTAACACGAAATTAAAGGACTAGGTATAAATCT
Source organism: Cyrtorhinus lividipennis (assembly GCA_019603395.1). Classification (NCBI taxonomy): domain Eukaryota; kingdom Metazoa; phylum Arthropoda; class Insecta; order Hemiptera; family Miridae; genus Cyrtorhinus; species Cyrtorhinus lividipennis. The sequence continues at coordinate 7,974,732 of CM034001.1, forward strand.
TTTAATGAAATCATTAGAGTACCATTGAGGGGAACGATATAATGGAAATATCTCACCTTAATTGATCATATTGACACTGTCGATAAAGTCAGGTGATTGTTAGACTCAAATAGAATTTGATGAAGCCGATGTGTTTGCAAACCTAATTACTCCGTTCTCTCCTCACTTGGGATATTTCCGTTACAACAGAGATAAGTAGCTATAGGCGCCACAGGTATAAAACGGTTGCTAACAGAGAGATGGCCACTTTTATTCAGTCAGTTCATAAAGGAAGGTACTCAAGACTTCCACAACTTTTCCAAAATGAGTGCACACGCTATGACGGTTTTCTGTGTTGTGGTGGCTGTGATCACGCTGCAGGTGGCAGCTGAGGTAAATATACTTTCAATCATTTCAGACGTGAAATTCACACATACACAGTATATTTTAAATGTCCTCATTTAAAATGTGACTTATTTTTAAAAACAGCTACATTAAAAAAAAAATGTTTAAATTATCGTTTTTAAACAGAGGAAAAATGTGTACAGAATTGGAATTTTCACGCATGGCGTGTGACAATCGTATTGCCGTTTCTGGATTTCAGATCGTGAACACTTCTGGGTACGAACTCAAGCCAGACACAATGGAGCTTCTGAGGAAGAACATCGGGTACCAGATGGACAACAGGGAGAACTCCATGTATAATCAAATTGTCAAAAACATGCATATTACGCATGTTGAGGTATGAATTAACCTACTATCCGAGCGATTTTGGGCCGAATCGGAGAGATTGACTTTTTGCATGAAAACATAGGTTGATCATTCAAGGAATAACCAACCAAAATTGAATGCATTTTCATTAAATGACAATTGTTTTTCAGAGGCTACCACACGGTTACAATGTGAAAGCTCAAGTTGAGATTGGTTACACTAGCTGCAAAAAGAATGTACGGCTTGAAGATCAGCCTGAATGTGAACAGAAGGAGGCCTCCAACATGGTAATTTCCACACAGACTCACATTTTTGTAATATATTTAACCTCTAGCTAACTAATAATATCTTTTCCTCCAGCAAGGGAAATCGTGCGAAGTCACCATCACCATGGTCCAACCTCAAGGAGGAAGGAAATGGTACAAGCTCAACGTTCTGAGTTGCTCGGCTGCTTGAATACGAGCTTCAACAGGCAATTGGAAAACGAAACAACGGAAGCTTGAGTAAACTGACTATAGTTGGAGATCGGCAAAAGACACTAACAGATCTAAAAAATTATCTAGATCTATACTGTACAAAAATATCTCGTGAATATGCGTGATTTTAATACACCTGCCAATTAAAAAATTACTCCAACTACGTGAAATCACTGAGATTCTTCCTACATGTCCAACTGATTCTGATATTTTTTATAATATATTAAGCTTAGCCAAAAATAATCAATACGGTCTATATGGTATATATACGTAAGTGGATCAGGACCACACTCAGACAGACAGCAGAAGAAAGTTTGATGGAAAAAGGATTGAAATGTAAATTGGTAAAGGGTGAATTGGGCGGAAACTTCTATTTCACTCACCTCCCTACATTCCAGGAAAACTCAACCAAAACTTGCGGATCACCCATCTAGAGTACCTAAAGATCCCACGACCAGACCCAGAGGAGAAATAAGCAAATGATAGAGAGTTGAAGCTTTTTAGAGGAAAAATGAAACGAAGCACCTGACTCGAAGTCAAATTTTTATTCGTTCAAATAAACCCAACGTCCCCACACCAATCCACGCTACCGCTGCAATACTGCAATGCTCAAGGCCCTTTGAAACTGACACCACTTACTCTCTCGTTACAAGCGTTTGCTTTCTTGATAAAATCCAAGGTTTTCTCTTCGACGGCAGCACCTGCCAAGACAGTGGCACTCTCGACTTTCTTCTTCAACTCCTCTCGTTCTTCAGGTTGGTTGCTGTCCAACTCGCGTTCTAGAGGTCCAATCCACTTTTCCAGCTCGGAGTCCACGCCTGAGAAAATTACCAAATTGATAAGTTCTTGAATTACTGTTCAATACCTCAATTACAACAGAATCGCATCCCATCAACAGCGGTTACGATAAAAATGAACGTTCGACTCTTTCTATGTACATCCACTAACATACACGGCACGCTACGTGCAAATTGAAATAAAATTATTGTTCAGTTTGGGTCACCCAAGGAGCTAAAGAGCTACCGTGGAAGGATCGTAACTATCTTTGGTAGCAGTAAAATACATGGGAACACTCCTACAGGCTGCCCCATTTACGCGCTAAGGATCAAAAGATCTTACAATTGCGGTTTTTCTTGCATCCACAGGTTATCTTCAAATTTGGGCTAATGCTATCTGCAAAACTACAGCGACCACGTCAATTGGCTGCTAATGTCTGCCATAAATTACTAAGGTTTGCTATTGCGCCCTGATGGCATTCTGTTCTTGCAGCAGGTCTATGCATGCTTGAACAATCAGGAATACTGACTAAAAACCAACTATAAGTAGAAAGTAAGACGGTGTATATTTATTTTATATTGTTAGGGTGTTTTTGGAACTTGACATGTTTGATAGTCTAATGTGCTTGCTGGGAACAGAACAAACCGAAGAACAGAAATCCACTCAAAAAGACAATTGCTGCTACAATCACTATGCAACCAACGAACGCGTAAATGCCCGTCACAAGAATATACGCGTAGTAGTAGGTCACCTTGTTGCAGTAAGTCTTGCTCCCAGGGTGGAAGATCGGTATTTCGCGATAAACCAACATTGAGCCAACAAGGAAAATAAGTGCACCAATGACAATCAAAACGTGGTACATTTTTTTATACTCCGCACGACGGTATGATGTGTCCACTAGATGAAAATGGAAGACAAAAGGAAGTTTCAGAAAGCCTGATAATGACGACACAATGAGGTATAAGGGGATGTAAGGATCTTTCCAGCAATCCTCAATGGCTAGTAACCCAAATCCTGCTGACATGGAGTTCACCAAAGTGCCGAATACGAGAACACACACCAAGAACATTTGGGTAGTTCGTCCATGCTGATATTTAGTAAAGTCATTGTTCTTGTCTCCTTCAATATCTTCAAGCTCTGAACCAGATTGGGGACTTGAAGAAGATTTCTTTGGAGATAAAACGTCTCCTTGCATTTGAAGGATTGACATCACTCGAGAACTATTTGAGGGTAACAATGGTTAGAAAATACAAGAAGATTCACCCAGGAATATCCAAAGAACATTTTATCACTAATGGGGTAGGCTAACATAGAATGAATCATCACTAGAATTGAGAGTGAAGATTATATTAATGACCAGCTTGAGAGAGATAAAAAGTAGGCTTTTTTCTCCTCCCCCAGCCATATCCAAGCCAAAAGAATTAAGTATTACTAGAGAGAGCCAACCCAGCGTCCACTTACTCTCTTCAAGGTCCGCTGAGGCTTCGTCCACACAGGTGGTAGCATGTTCTCCAATGAGCCTTACTTCTTTCTTGCGCACATCTGCAAGACGCCTTGTCTCATGCATAGTCTCCTCCTTGACAACCACCAGTCTTTTCTTCAGCTCTTCAACCTCTACTTTATTTGAAGAAGTGCAGCTTACAATCACCTGAGAACATGATGAGAGCATGCAGGGGAGTCATTGCCCATTGTTTCAGAGATCATTCCTCAAGCCATACTCTTAAAAACACGAACTATATCTTTGATGGATATTCTATCATGAGCTCGCTTCCAAATTTGGGGACGGGATAATGTTGAACTTGTACGCACATTAAGTATACACGCGCAAAAAATAATGAGATCTGGGAACATTTGTTAATTGTTTGAATAATAACCTACTCAATTTGTCTTCTTCTAAGTACAGCTGAATGCTTTGGTAAAAAAAACTTATTTGAGAATGGTTTATTCTATTCATTCTATTCATTTTAGATAGATCTCGCTCTCGAGCATACTATCAAGGGCTCCACAGTAGGTGATTAAAACGGGGAAAACGCCACTTGTAGTTGCGTTTTGTGACAATTTTAAAAAGGAGGATCAATTATACATAGTATTGACGACCCCAGCCAGCATACCTGCTTAGGACAAGGATCAAAGTGAGTAAACGTGGAAGGTGTTATTTGGATAACTCGTGAGACATAGAAGTATTTACGTTGCAGGATATTTACTGAAGTTGTCTTGCTGGTCACCAGTGGAAGGCAAATCGAGGCCTTAGTCTGCCTTCATTACCCATATGAACTCGACCATCACAAGTGACAAATCACTGGCTATCACTGGGTGCGAGTGATGAAAATTGACTCCAACCCTACTAATCACGCATATTTAAAAAAATATCATTTTCATGGTCACGTAGGCCGGCCAAAAATGGACTTGCAAAATTTTGCAAGTAGCGGCTCAAGTAGTATGTATAAGCTGGACTCACCAATAAGGTCATGAAAGCGATTGCTGTTTTTCCAAACTTCACCATTCTGAATTAAAGTTGTACTGGAAATCTTCAAGATTAATTATTCGCCAAAAACAGTAGCCGCAAGTCGCGTTCGAAGGTCCTGTTCAATCGAGAGAACCACACCAGAATGAAAGTGACACACGTTTTCGGTTTGCTTATATGAGTTCGGTCTTGTGGAAGAAGCGCAACGAAAACAGGGGCAGAGAACAAAACTCTATTGTGGTGTCAAAAAGTGAACAAGTAACAAGAGATAGCGGCTTTAGATGTGCCAACTTAAAACCTTTGTATTCGGTTAGTGTGATTGCGTTTGTTCCTTGAGTTATGTTGCCTACGAACTCGCGAAGAAGATTTATCATCGTCTTCATCAATTATATTATTCCATCTGCGAAGACTGTCTGCTGACGTGCGGAGAGAAGTCATTGGAAAAATGTGTCTTAACACTGTCGAGATAAAACTTAAATGCATTATTTAAAATTTAATTCAAAGATGTCTTAGTTCTTCTGAATAAAGAACGTATTTACGATGACTTACTAACAAAAACACGTGTTTTTTTGTCTATTCCATCAGCAACTCCCCAAGTTCCTATCCTACTTCATACTAGTCACCTAGTCTTTGGCCACCTGGACGACTAAAGACGTTCACGGGGAGTAGTATTTCTGAAAAGAAAGACCAATATGTAGATACTACTTAATTATCTTGAGGCATACATGGGTTGTAAACATTTTTATGTATTTAATTACATATATTCATTTGAGTCCATATAAAATGCAAATGATTTAAATGGTTTGTGTCCTTTTCCACAAAAAGAGAGAAATAAAATCTTTCTTGAAAAAAAGTGTTAAGGAGTTTGAACCTTTCCACGCATGAATAGGCATTCATTTAATTCAAACTAATTAAATTCAAACATCATCAAAATTGGACTCATTACGTAACTGGTCATTCCAGTCATAGCCAAGGCTGGCGATTCCAAGACTCAACTCAATTTATCATCCACTCTCAGCTCAGGTATCGAAAATTGCGAACATTGATCAAGAGCCCTCATAACACAAATTGACTCCTCACTAATGCAGTAATTTATAGGATTCCACGGTAAGAGGGCGCTGACCGTTTTACTATTTATTTAGTTAATCTAATACTTACTCAAAAAAATTTTGAAAGAAAAAAACTCTATTACCTCGTTGACTTTCCTCGAAGACCTCTTCTCCCCTTGTGTAAGCAAACCTTGTTTATTTAAACTTTTCTATAAATACTGCGACGTGTACGGAAAATCTACTATTTGAAGACGATTCTTGCTAGCTAATCTTCTTGGTGAACTCCAACCATGCAAGGGCGCTTTGTTTTATTCGTCGTAGCGGTGGTGGTGTCATATACTGCGGCTGAAGTAAGTTCAAATACATTAACTATTGCATGGAGATCAGTTATGAAATGTATATTAACATCACGTAACTCTTTGTTTTAGATGGGCGCAGGAGGCCCAGTAGAACATGAAAACTCATTGACAACCGAATTCAGTAAGGACAAATTGGCCCGAGTTCTCTCAGCATACGGTTCCAACGAACAGGTCGCCAAGATCGTCAGTTTGTCTATACAGGTATTCATAATGATAATATTATTTTTCTAGTTGATTTTGGTCATCACATTTCAAATAACATCAAGCCATGCTTTTAAGGTCGATTCTGAAGCCAAGTACGAAGTTGTCTTTGAAACCGCGTCTGGCAAGACTTGCTCAGCAAGTTGGTTTGAGATCCCTTTGAAAAGCGAAGTCCCTCAAGGAACTCAACTCTCTTGCAAGTCTAAACGGTATTTAACTTTTCTGTAATCAGAACAGAACTTCTGAAATCCAGTTATACTTGATTCCACTCAAAACGGGAGAAATCGTCGTTTTAGGTCCGTTCCAGCAACTTTCGATGAGTATGAAAAGGCAGATAATTCATTGACAACCGAATTCAGTAAGGACAAATTGGCCCGAGTTCTCTCAGCATACGGTTCCAACGAACAGGTCGCCAAGATCGTCAGTTTATCAATGGAGGTATTTAGAATAATAATATTTTCTATTTGATTTTGGTTATCTTCAACGCAATTCAAATAACATCAAGCCATGCTTTTAAGGTCGATTCTGAAGCCAAGTACGAAGTTGTCTTTGAAACCGCGTCTGGCAAGACTTGCTCAGCAAGTTGGTTTGAGATCCCATCGAAAAGCGAAGTTCCTCAAGGAACCCAGCTCTCTTGCAAGTCTAAACGGTATTTAACATTTCTGTAATCTGAAGAGAATTTCTGAAATTCAATTATTATTGATTCCACTCAAACCGGAAGAAATCATCGTTTTAGGTCCGTTCCAGCAACTTTCGATGAGTACAAAATTGCAGATAATTCATTGACAACTGAATTCAGTAAGGACAAATTGGCCCGAGTTCTCTCAGCATACGGATCCAACGAACAGGTCGCCAAGATCGTCAGTTTGTCTATGCAGGTATTCATAATGATAATATAATTTTTCTAGTTGATTTTGGTCATCACATTTCAAATAACATCAAGCCATGCTTTTAAGGTCGATTCTGAAGCCAAGTACGAAGTTGTCTTTGAAACCGCATCTGGCAAGACTTGCTCAGCAAGTTGGTTTGAGATCCCATCGAAAAGCGAAGTTCCTCAAGGAACCCAGCTCTCTTGCAAGTCTAAACGGTATTTAACATTTCTGTAATCTGAACAGAATTTCTGAAATTCAATTATTATTGATTCCACTCAAACCGGAAGAAATCGTCGTTTTAGGTCCGTTCCAGCAACTTTCGATGAGTACGAAATGGCAGATAATTCATTGACAACTGAATTCAGTAAGGACAAATTGGCCCGAGTTCTCTCAGCATATGGATCCAATGAACAGGTCGCCAAGATCGTCAGTTTGTCTATGCAGGTATTCATAATGATAATATAATTTTTCTAGTTGATTTTGGTCATCACATTTCAAATAACATCAAGCCATGCTTTTAAGGTCGATTCTGAAGCCAAGTACGAAGTTGTCTTTGAAACCGCATCTGGCAAGACTTGCTCAGCAAGTTGGTTTGAGATCCCATCGAAAAGCGAAGTTCCTCAAGGAACCCAACTCTCTTGCAAGTCTAAACGGTATTTAACATTTCTGTAATCTGAACAGAATTTCTGAAATTCAATTATTATTGATTCCACTCAAACCGGAAGAAATCGTCGTTTTAGGTCCGTTCCAGCAACTTTCGATGAGTACGAAATGGCAGATAATTCATTGACAACTGAATTCAGTAAGGACAAATTGGCCCGAGTTCTCTCAGCATATGGATCCAATGAACAGGTCGCCAAGATCGTCAGTTTGTCTATGCAGGTATTCATAATGATAATATAATTTTTCTAGTTGATTTTGGTCATCACATTTCAAATAACATCAAGCCATGCTTTTAAGGTCGATTCTGAAGCCAAGTACGAAGTTGTCTTTGAAACCGCATCTGGCAAGACTTGCTCAGCAAGTTGGTTTGAGATCCCATCGAAAAGCGAAGTTCCTCAAGGAACCCAACTCTCTTGCAAGTCTAAACGGTATTTAACATTTCTGTAATCTGAACAGAATTTCTGAAATTCAATTATTATTGATTCCACTCAAACCGGAAGAAATCGTCGTTTTAGGTCCGTTCCAGCAACTTTCGATGAGTACGAAATGGCAGATAATTCATTGACAACTGAATTCAGTAAGGACAAATTGGCCCGAGTTCTCTCAGCATATGGATCCAACGAACAGGTCGCCAAGATCGTCAGTTTGTCTATGCAGGTATTCATAATGATAATATAATTTTTCTAGTTGATTTTGGTCATCACATTTCAAATAACATCAAGCCATGCTTTTAAGGTCGATTCTGAAGCCAAGTACGAAGTTGTCTTTGAAACCGCATCTGGCAAGACTTGCTCAGCAAGTTGGTTTGAGATCCCATCGAAAAGCGAAGTTCCTCAAGGAACCCAACTCTCTTGCAAGTCTAAACGGTATTTAACATTTCTGTAATCTGAACAGAATTTCTGAAATTCAATTATTATTGATTCCACTCAAACCGGAAGAAATCGTCGTTTTAGGTCCGTTCCAGCAACTTTCGATGAGTACGAAATGGCAGATAATTCATTGACAACTGAATTCAGTAAGGACAAATTAGCCCGAGTTCTCTCAGCATACGGATCCAATGAACAGGTCGCCAAGATCGTCAGTTTGTCTATGCAGGTATTCATAATGATAATATAATTTTTCTAGTTGATTTTGGTCATCACATTTCAAATAACATCAAGCCATGCTTTTAAGGTCGATTCTGAAGCCAAGTACGAAGTTGTCTTTGAAACCGCGTCTGGCAAGACTTGCTCAGCAAGTTGGTTCGAGATCCCATCAAAAAGCGATGTTCCTCAAGGAACCCAGCTCTCTTGCAAATCTAAACGGTATTTACGATTTCTGTAATCTGAACTGATGTTCTAAAATCCAGGCGTACTTGATCCCACTTAAACTAGGAGAATACGTTGTTTTAGGTCCGCTCCAGGAAGTTTCGAAGACGTCGACGAGTATGAAATGGCAGATATGGTCGCCTACGGAGAGTCGTTGGCAAACGAAGGAGTAAATGGATATAGGAAAGCCGTCGTCAAGATTGTCAAAGCCCAAAAACAAGTGAGAATATTTTCCAGAACAAATCAATTTTCCCGTAGACATTGAGATGCTAATCCCCCCGAATAAAGTGAACAATGTATTGTCAGAGGACAATATGCTAAAGAGGTCTATTCTACGTAGTAAATTTATCAAATATTGGGTTTATGCATCGGTTTGATGTTATAATTCATGGAAATTCCTATCATTTCTCTCTAAGGTAGACTTAATCCTACCCAATAAAAATGCTTAATAACCCCGTATAGTAACAAGAAGGAGTATTCGATAAATGATATGATTACGTACTTTTATACCATTCATCAGGTCGTCTACGGAACCATTTATAAAATCAACTACATCCTAAAAACCACGGCTTGCAAGATGGATGACCTCCCAACTGGGGACTGCTTGGGGAAAGAAGTTGCTCAAAGAGAATCCTGCGAATCGTCCATTTATGTCTCTCCGTATATGATTCATGGAAGATACCAGCACAAAGTAAAGATTTCGAATTTCAGACAATAAATTACTCCCCTCGTGATTCTACGTACAACATTACACTTTTTTTTTTTTTTTTTTTTTTTGCTCAGGTGATGAGTAACGAGTGCAAGGCCGTTGTTGGAGGAAAGTTTGTCACTGGACATGACCAAGAAGACATGGAATATGCTATGCATTTCGCCGTTTCCCACGTCAACATGCAAATCAACACTATGACCTACAAGGGCCTGTACAAGGTCCTCAGCACTGACGAAAAGGTAAGTCTCAATGGAACGAAATATTCAACTCGAATAAACCCTTGAAATGTTGCATTTCGTCAAATATCTTCTTTATTGGAAAATACTAAACTTTATATTTTTACTGAAATGATAATTGATAAATCCATCGATGTGAAAAGGGTCATTTTAGAAAATGATCCATCGATAGTACGCTCAATAGGCTAGCTTCTGAACCCTATCCAATCTTGTTTTAGTTGTCTGCCGGAGGTAAATTGTACACTTTCAAATTCATCGTTCGAGACACTGACTGCATGAAGAACGAAAACCTTCCCCTGAATAGCGAAAACTGCCCAATCAAAACTGAAAAGGAAAACCACTCAGCGGTAAACTATCAACCTTTAGCATAACTAACATTATCACATGTGCGTCGAGTCCTAATTACAGAGAACGATATCTTCTTTACAGGATGATGTATGTTCCGTCACCGTTTGGTACTCGCCGCCCACCAAACAAGTGCATGTCAGAAGCAGCGCTTGCGCGTCTGCCTCGTTCTTCTGAGAACAGCTCAGCAACTAAAGGCAAAACTGATTTTCAACCACGAAAATGTTAAGGAAGTCACCACAGTTAGAAGACGTCGGAAAAGGAGATCAACAATCTGTTTCCTTATAAAATAACTTCAAAAAAAGATAATATTAGGTCCTTGATAAATTCGTGATGAAATCAAATGTACTTACTCAGTAAGTGTATTCAAGCTTCTGCATTATAAATATAATTTTTGAAATGATTGATTGTTGTCATTATTTTTGTTGTATACCTACCTCCTCCTTCTGTGGGTTGATTCTGGAGAAATTGATTTCATTGACTCAATCGCACCAAAGCAAAAACGCTGCGAATTCTTTCACACGGGTTGGTTATTCCTCGGACCAGGAGCATGGAGACTCATTTCTTCAACATTGGTAAAATGGGGGAAACAGTGAGTGTGGTGGGTCCCAGACCAATTCCAATCGATTCAGGGTCCAAAATTTAGAGGAAAAGAATACTCCACATGCCTAGATCACCTAAAATCTCGAAAATCCATTTTTCATAATATACATTTTGACCCCTACCCCGCGCAAATTTGGTCCGATCGGGCTGAAAAGTTTCGAGGACCAACTGAAGCCGGGAACGGACCCCTGACCAAAATTTCAGATTTTTAGAAAATTGTCTATTATCAAAGTCCGCGTGGATGGCGGACGGAGATTAGCTACCTATTTTGATTAGACACCTTAAAACGGGTGGATTATTCAAGGAATAACCAACCAAAAGTCAAATGTCCGTCCGCCTTCCACGCCGACTTTGGTAGTAGAAAATTTTCTAAAAATCGGAAATTTGGGTCAGGGGTCCGTTCACAGCTCTAGTTGGTCATCGGAACTCTTCAACCCGATCGGACCAAATTTGAGCGAGGTAGGGGTCAAAATGTGTATTTCGAAAAATGGATTTTCGAGATTTTTGGCGATCTAGACGTGTGGGGTATTATTTTACGCTAAATTTTGGACGCTGAATTCAACGAAGTGGGTCCCAGAACAATTGGCACCCACTGGAAGAGATTTTTGGTAAAAATAGGCACCTATCTACCCATTTTGAATATGTGCTTTCGAGATTTCTGGTACCTGGGAGTACGAGGTATTATTTTCCACTAAATTTTGGACGCTGAATCCAATGAAATGGGTCCGGGAACGATTGGCACCCTCTCCATAAGGTTGTGGGTCAAATGGGTGGCTATCTACCCATTTCAAATGTGTTTTCGAGATTTCTGGCACCTACGCGTGTGGGGTATCATTTTCCACTATATTTCCATCGATTGGAATGGGTCCGGGACCCACCATACCTACTTTTCCCCATGTTTTGTAGAAATGAGTCTCCATGCGGCTGGTCCGAGGAATAACCAACCTGTGTGAAAGAATTTGCAGCGTTTGTAAATTGTTATCATTTCGTATTGGACATTAATTGTGTCCAATTCTAACGGGTTTTCTACTACTAAGGCACATAAATTGAAATAATCGTAATCCTATTTTTTATTTACAACCAAATCCAACGGAATCTTGACAATGGAATTTCATATCGTTTGTAGACATATTTATTAAGCTGAAGATGATAAATTAACAGTCAAACAGAGTTGAATAATTAGGGGAACTACTGAGTGGAGAATCCTTGATGGACAGGTTTACTTATCATTGACGTAATCCTCAGGGTTCTTTCGGCACATCCTATGGTATTTCTTTTCAACTTCGGAGAAGATGAGGTAGCCCACGAGCACAGCTGAAACATTGAGCGAAAACAACGCTTACCAAGTGTGCAACAGTCCTAGCTCATGAGCCAGGAGCTTATTCCAGAGATCACAATCAATGTCCAAAAAGCCACGTGGAGGAGAAACGTGCTTACTCCAGATATAATTTGCCTAGTTGATTAGAGTGATTCAAACCGCATTTCCATACTTACGAGGAACGATAAAAACAGCCTGAGATGAAATACGCCTGGCAGTTTTGGCAAGGTAGCCCGACGCACCAGCAAACGCCCGCTGTTCATGAGGGCTCAATTTGTATGTCACAAGTCCTGTGATGGGAAACCGTTCAGATTAAATGACTGCTGTGTAAATCGAGTGCCACAGCTGATAGTTTCAACAAACTTTTGGGTAAGCACAAGATTTCAAGAGTTATTCCAGTTTAGGCCTCTTGTCCTTAGGTAACTACATGCCCTCGATAGCCGAATGACTATTACACTCAGACGACGGCAGCAAATACTTAGTTCTAAAGTGGATATAACTGATGCAATGAAACTTGAAAATTCTATAAATTCCTTACCGCGAATGTACACTCCAAGGTTGCCAAAACCATGGGCGTGATTGACAGGAGTAAGCTTCATGTTCTGCAAAATAAGAGAACGCAATAAGGAGCAACACCGATAGGAAGTACTTAATTCATTTATTATTACAACAATAATAATGATAACAATAACAAGTAATATTTTATTTTGTATTAATTTTATATAAAAAAGATCAGCATTACAGCCATTCTATTTAACGGATGCTTTCATTGTTTCAACAATTCTTTAACTTGGAACTAACCATTGGATCTATTAGTGATTCAGCTCCCAGAAACGCTTACTGAGGTTACTGTGGAAAAAATTTGCTACTACTGGGGTTCAAAAAATGAATGATAGCACATGCATGCAGGCATCATCATCACCTCATTCCCAGGTAGTTCTGCCCTAGCAACCGTATCTTTCAGGCATTTATGGGGACACGGATTTGATTCACTCAACCCATACGATTCATTCCTTCAACCGACGCATCACCTAGCCACCTGCGAACCTGCCGTTGCTCCCGACGATGGAATAGTACCTACTAGTACTAGTAGCTAGTACCTACTTATTCAATGTCCTAACTTCGGGTACTGCCACCACCGTCTCGCTCGAAGACATACAAACACATTCATGCAACTGACCGCATTGAATTTTGAATGACAGTGCACGCAAATCAGCAGTGCAGGGGAAACCGATGAAAGCCGTTTGGTTGTTTCGAAAAAAATATTCATCAACATGAGAACATGCATAATAATTTATAATTAATTACGAGGGCTTACTTACCACCGTGAGAGAAAAGTGCTCTTCCACAAACTTTGATGAAAAGATTTTCTGAAACCACGCCTTATCAAGAAAAAACAGCTGATATGTGGTGACTTCGATAAGACCAACTCCAGAGATCCAGAATTCATTTTTGTTAGCAATCCGTGTCCTTAACCTTTCAGATTTGCCGAATCGCTAAATCGAAATTGCCATCGAACATAACCCATCGATATAGAATAACCAGGAAGCCAAAAACATCGAAATTTTAAATAACTTCTAAACTTCTGTAAATAATGGGGGAGGAGCCAAAGAAACCAAACCTCAGTAAAAAAAAAAAAAATAAATAAATAAATAAATTTACGGGAATCGGATGCTGCATACAATTAATTCAGTAAGAACGAAATAGTATTTTCTTGAATAATAATATGTATATTTAAAATTAAAAAATGGTGACTCCCAACGCTCGGTTTTCCGCTGTGCTGGATCCTCCGTCATCTGGATCTATGTCCCCATGAAATCTTGTTAATTCTGGCACATCATTTATCTTCTGCACCAAATCTCTTGATTTAGTTGAATCAAATTATTCTTAATTTAGTTGAATTTCTAGGGAACGGACGAGCCAGCATTCGAATTTTTTGTTTTGCCCAAATAGTCTTCCAAAATAATACATGGTGGGGTGATTCAATCCATGAATTCAAATTCTCGGCTTGTTATAGAAATATAAGTTGTATACAATCAAAAACGCTAAATGAGGCACGACTGTTTCTTATTACAGATTTTAATCAGCATTTTGAAGGTCATTTCTGAGGTCGTGCCGATGTACCGTAAATAGACAATCCGTGCCGATAATTTTTGAATTGACTAGTTAATTTGATGTAGTTCAGGCGTCTGCCAACAGGTGTTTTTTGGTCAGCCTGTTTAGCTGCTCATCAATCAAAGTGAACCTAGTTTTCGAGAAAAAGGTATCTTAAAAACCTCTGAAGTGGCAACAGATGCTCAATTCCAGATGCACCTCGGCTACTTCCAGTAGGTAGGTATGTTATTCTACGATTTCACGAGACACTTTTTCCCTAATGTTGAAAAACGGAATGGTGTGAACTACTAGGTTGGCATGGAAAATTAACATATTGACATGGAATATACCAAATTAAACATGGGAACAACCAACCAAACAGAACTTGCTGAGTCCAAAACAACACACAACCTATACATCGATATAAATCGATAGTATCGAACATCGACGGTCATCCTTGTTAGCAGTACTGAGCTCTCCTTAGGTCAACTGAGTTGAAAAATAAGGTTGGAACAGAATGCGGGTCTCAAATTGTTGGTTTCGTTTATCGCCTGTTCTCTGATCTTCTTCCTATCATTTGTTGACAATCGTTTTTTGCGTTCGTGGACGGTCAGTCATTAGGCATGGAATAATACTTATTCCATGGTCATTAGGTAGTCCTTTTTGGATGAGGTGATGGGTTTTGTTTACTACCCCTCTACCGGGATAACAGAAAAACTGGTTTTGTTTACTTCAATAGCCTAATGCCTCGGATAAAATAGTTTCATATATGCAGAATGTTTTTTTCTTGGTTCACATAAATATTGTTCTTCGAATTCTGTAGATACAGTTTGAGTGCTTAGCGGAACAAGACGCATTATGAACCCAGCGCAATTCATCGACATCGATGTGGACAAGTTGTTCGAGACGCAGTCGATCGAGGATGTGGAACGAGCTCAAAGAACCATCAACACCGAAATCGAGAAGAAGAAAGAGGATTTGCGAACGTTGGTCGGCGAACGATACAGGGACTTGATCGAAGCTGCAGACAAAATCAAAGAAATGAAGGAATTGAGTAATCTGATCATCAACGATGTGTATGGGATCAGTTCTTCTTTAGTGGAGTTGCAAGGAAAGTACCAAAATTCAGCTTTTGTCGAATCGAAATACCAAGTATCCGAAGAGGATCAAATCAGTGACGCCATCGCTGCACAGTTTTCCGTCATGGTTGAGCTTCCTGAATTGATTTGGTCTTCGGTTAGTGAGAAAGACTACCTTAGAGCTTCGCAGTTGTTCTTATTAGGGCGCCACATCAAAACCAATTTTGACGTCGATAAAAAGTATCGTCTTGCAATCTCTAAAATGGGAGTGCTGGATAGTTTGTGGGCTTCTATTTCACATTTCCCCAGAACAATCGTATTGAACGCTGAAGATGATTTGAAATCTGTCAGAGTATCCCACGGAGCCGCAGCTACTTGCTTAGCCTCCATTCATTTATTGCAGAACGTATCAGTTCTCGAAAGATTTTTATTGTTGAGAACGACATCTGTGAGTCAAATCCTCGACGAATCAAATGTACTAAGATGGGATCTGCGGCAGCGCCTCCTGTATAGTCAACACTCTGTCGCTTTTAAAAACTTGTTTCGTCGAAAAAATTGATTCCTCCAACGGCCTTGTTTGGCATAAACTGAACCTCGTTTGTCGAAACGCTTCTCCAATCAATCTAATCGAAAGGACAATTAGTAGTGCGTTTTTACCTCCGGTGATCACTAACTTCAAGCTGAATATCACCGATGGTTTTGTGCCCTCTGCTTCAATTGAAGCTGCGGTGGCTCAGTGGTTGGACTCAATCAAATCGCTCGTTTCAACGAAAGGAACGACTCTGCTGGGCAAAGTAGGGAGCCTTAGAGATTTGAACGAACTGAAGAGCGAATTTGTTGCTTCAGATGTAGAATGGGATTCGCTTATGGAATGTTTCAACGTACAAAACCGGTTCAAGCTTTGGGATGGCTTGTTTAAACCAATACTTGCCATGAGGACGAAAGAACTGATTACAATGTTGTGTGACGCCACGTACAAAGATCTTACGCTTCATATAAATGATGCGTTGGCATCCGAAGACCAAAGATCAGATTGTGACTTGCGCTGGTTCGTGTGGAAAGAATCTGATGATGATCTCGACTCCAAGAACTCGACAAAGCCTTTACTTCTCAAATCCAAAGCCATCGTGCCAAGAGTAGCGGCCATGTGTTCAAATTTTGATACTAAATTGGGTGGATTTTACAAGGATTTAGTTGGGTTTTATGCAACTGAGGATATATTGTCAACTGAAACCGTTGAGTTGAGAGCGCACCAACAAAAAATGATTCTGAGTATCGTTTTGAAACTGAAGGAATTCGTCCGGGAATTGGTTGGACGGGATATAAATGAGTCCAAATTGTCTGTTGTAGCTCGATTCTTACAAGCCATACCCGACTTATGCCCAATGCTTCAGAAGTGCCTCACCTTAGGGGAATCTAAAGGTAATACTTGGCACGATGTTAAACTATTATTGGGCTCGGAGGCGTTGTTCTGTTGGCACTTATGGGAAGAACGAACTCTGGCAAGGATACGCAATACCTACATCCCCCAAATGATGAAAAAGAATGAGTCTTACGCTGATTTGTTAAACGTGATTCCGCAATGGGACATAATGTGGATCGAAGAAGATTCTGATCACAAATCTCAACTAAAAGTGCCTTCCGCGCCCAGTTTATGTTTGCAATCAACGTTACACCAAATCATGACTGATTTGAGCCGAGTTCATCTACCGAGGCTCATCAATGAGAGTGTGTCGCAGAAAATGTTGCCATTGTTGTTTGAATGTTACGACCCAAAATCATTCTTGTGCTCTTCAGAGTCATTTCAAGCCTTGTTCGACCTCAAGTATCTGGCAGCTTTGTACATACCTCTCACCAACAAAGATCTCCACGCAGCCTGCGCCGAACGCATTTCCTTACTCGAAGCCACTATAGACCCCATCGACCTAGAAGTGTTTTCACCTCTTATTAGAAACAAAGTCAAGGAGAGCGTCCACCGCACCCAAGGGATGTTTAGCACTTCGTACAGCTCTGAAGATAATACGCCTCTGAAAATTGGCGACGATCCTTGTATTCTGGCTCTCAGTAAATGTGCTTCGACCGTTTGGTTCCCATCCCTGCCAATCGCCAACCCTTCAAATCGACCGTTGCACATCATCAAACCTAAAGCCGTCAAAATCGGTAAACAAATCAACGAAATGGAAAGCTCTAAATCCTCTTCATTGTCTGCTGCCTCATTTTTCTCAGATTGGTTTGGATAGCTTCATATTCCTCCAATTCGGTGCCCACCTGATCAGTAACTATTGTGATTGATTCCTATGTGGAGGCGGTAACCTAAACACATTTATATATTTATCATTTATATCGTAAATTTATTTATTTTAGCTTACCATTCAATTGTTATTAAAACATAGTTGTTCAATTAATTCTTTAGTTTATTGGCATTCCAAAGATCGCCCCATAGTTCGGATTTTCCCAATGAATTCCCCCCCCCCCCTCTTTTTTTAATCAGATGGGATAGATAAGTCTCTTTTACAACGCTCATGCCACAGCCTCAACGATGACACTAAAAAAACACTTCAGCTCCTCAGTCATCAGAGTGATCGGGATTCAGAGAAGAAACGTCGTACGTGCCGTTTTGAATATAGTGTAATAGTGTTTTTCTCCGATTTAACAATAACATAATGCAATCATTAATTACCTTCACCGCTTTGTAAAATTACATTATATTATCGTTTCGACAAATAGGATCGAATCTAGTAAGAAGAGCTGTATTTCAGGAGGCGTAAGGTATGGGCGATCGTGACAAAAACGCACTAAACGACTACTAAATTAATATCACAAATAAAATGAACAAAAAAGTAGTTAGCCAAATACTGTAAATAATGATTAAAAAATATCTAATATACAACAGACACACCTGAATACAACTGGTGAAGTTGGAAATACAAATAGTAAAAAATTAATTTTCATTTAAATTGCTATTGGTTATGTTGGGGTATGTTGTGAGCAAGGTGAGGTTTATTTTGAACGTATAGTATGATAATGAAGAAAACAAATCAATTTAATTTCTAATCGTGGGAATAAAGTTTGAATCAGGATAAAATGATAGAACAATTCGTTAAATAATAAAACAAAATGTGAATCATCTAAAAAATCTGTAATAATAATTGAAAATTGTGGAAGGTTCTGGTGAAAATGCTTTTACGTGTTCCATGTTTGAGATCATGTCCACGATTCAAATTAAATATTATTTATTCAACAATGTAGGACTCATTTGAAAAAATGCAATAAATTGAAAGAGCACTCGAATTTATGGCCAGCTAGGTAAGTATAAGAGATATTTTGTTATTAAATATAAACTTTCATTTTGCAAGCTTGTTGCCCACCCCCCGAATTTTCATCCATAGACCAAGCAGCGCCCTCTATCTAAATGGTTCCGATCTAAGGTGTAGGAAAATAAATTTCATAGACTAAATATTTCAACTAAATATGGATCTAAATGGTTTGTAAGCTCTTAGACGACCCCTTTTGATTTGTTAGGTACCTACCAAGTACCACCAAACATTTTTGGATGGACGAAAATGTTTTTTTGATACACTACGCGGTATAAAATACTGTTTGGGCTCTGTGTAATTGTTGGAGAACTTCATTCCACTAAAATTAGATAGAATCTCCAGATAGAAAGTCCGAAACTTTGGAAACATTGCACGCTCATTAGAAGACACCCAGGGGACCAATATACCAAAAACCTCATAAAATGAAGCATGCTTTAACGGTAATTTGCAATAATTTATTGATAATAATTTTTTTTTGAATTTATCCATCGCATTGACCTACAATTTTTTAAGATATCCACGACAAGACTGGAAAGTGCTCTTTTTTTGCCTAATATATCCTTAGTAAATGAATGTTGAACATTTAGAAACTTTCGGATTTTTTCTGGAAATTTTTTTTGGTGGTTGAATGACAACAGATAAATGCGAGGTAGGTACCTTTGACTTTAGTCCCTTAGAAACCCCAAAATAAGCTGAAGAGGGTTTATTGGTTCATGAACGATAAAATATTTTCGGCAACTACACTGACGAAATTGAATAAAAATACATTTCAACTTACGTATCTGCATGAGAGAGCGCTACCTGCGTTTGATTAAAAAAAAATTTAACTGGCATTTTGGTGCGAGATAATGCTTTTAAAAATGAATGTGATGATTCTTTCTGCCTTCGTGGTCTTAGCCCAGGTATTGGCACCCCCCAAAGAACTATTTATTTCAGTCTCAGCGATGTTTTACAAAACGATTTGTCATTCCCATAGTCATTCACCCTGGAATTCTTTTTTTTTTTTTTAACCGTAGCACTCACCAATTCATCATAGTTTGTCTACATTAGTATTATATATCTCTATTATTATATAAAGTGCCTACAAAAAATATTGAAAAAATTTTTTATTAAAAATTTGCCTTTTCACTATCTATTTGTCTTTTTTTTAATTTTTTTTTTCTTCCTTTTATTTTTTAAGAAAAACGTTTGATGCTTCTTTCTGCTAGACCACCAAACTAACGAAGGTACCTACATTTTTTGATCATTAGTAAATTGGTTAGACGTTAGGTATAAAGGTATGGCGAGTGGAGGAAATGACTTTTTTTTCTTTTATTTTTTGAAAACGAGGGGGTAACGTTGACACAATTGATCGATCGACAATTTATTAGGTATAGGTATTTTTATTTTCCCTCGAATACCATCGTAAGTGCGTACCTGGGGATGTATTCCTACCTAAAAATTTGCCGTGTTTATTTAAATTAGGTACCTATTTTAGGAGTTGCACTTCAAGCAGGCCCTAAATAATTTTTGGTTTCAGTAAAATACTGACTTCTCTCTATCAAGCGTGAGTAGAATTTAAACTAGATTTTTCATTTTGATTTTCGTCTTTTTTGCCAAATTAGAAAACTGTAAAGCATTTTTTTTTTTTTTTTGGTAAATTTTAATTTCATTTTCTTCTTAATTTTTTTTTTGTGATTTTTTTCATTACAAAGATATGTGATAGTGTGAACGGGAAAGTTGCTATATTATTCAATGAAAAGAGAAAATGTTATTTCTACTGGAGTTTCTAAGCAAATAGCTTATCAAAGTTGCTAATACAAATGTATTAACGGTTCTTTGGTGAGTTTGTTCAAATTTGTTTTTGTTTTAATGAGGGAAGGGAAAAACCACGCTCATTGAATCCTCCATTCCTTTGCAACGTGGGGAATGAATGGATGAGAATTTATGGATCTTCCAAATCGGAGTATGTATATACTATACGACCTTATATCTGCAGATAATGTGGTTGGATAGTATTAGTTGGAGAGTCATCCCACCAATTTTAAACATTTCCAAAACTGATCTGCTAATGTTAACCTGATATTGACTGTTGGGCTGTAACTTGATATTTTGTCTGTCCCCAAACGGTGCACTGAGGGATTTTGGGGCAGAGGTGAACCTTCACTTTGAAATTTCTACGATTTGAACCCACCGCAGTATTTGGCCGGCAGAAGGAACAAGGAGGATAGAGGTGGATATGTATCGCATGGTAGGCTATGTGATCAACCTCCCACTCATGTCTCGTTAACTTGTCATTTCAAACTCAAAATCAACTCTTAGTATTAAGTATTAAACATTGATTAGCCGAGTTTAATATGACCTCAGTAGTTATAAGTATCAAACCAAGTAAACTCAAAAAATATACTTATGCGGTCTGTAACCTCCCCTCCTAAATAATAACATTTGCTTTCCAATGTTTAATGCCTGCTTACTCCCTTCTCAGAACACAACCACTTGACATTTTCGTTAGTAGGTACCTACTTATAAAAATGGACGTTACTCGTTCCTTACTTATTTGTCCACTTTTAAACATCTCGGTAGGTACAATACCAACCATCCAAGATTTAGGTTTGTTGATTGTTTGGATGAATATTTGTTTCACTAAAATAATATTAAATCAGTTATAATAGTTTTTTCAAGTACAAAACCTAATTTTTGACATAAGGCTCGCCATAGAAAGAATACAAATCTATATATGAATTTCGTAATCTGGTTTCTACGTTCATTTCAATTCAGGTATTAAAATTTTTACTCCACAAGGAATGAGTTTTCACTCGGATTAGCAAAACGCTTGTTCTAAAATTCTTGAAAAACCGTATTAATGTTTGATTTCATTCTACCGTTCTCTCAATTATTTACTTATTCATTGTGGGGTTTTTAGAATATTATACACAGATCTTTTTATAATTGCTCATCTGTTTATGGGGGCTCATAACCAACGAAGAATGAAATAAGGTCGGTACTTGCGCAAAAGGACAGGCACGACCAAATTTTCTTCTTTTGAGAGTGGAAAAAAGTACAAATCATTTTGCAGATTAATGCGACGTCTTCAAATAAGAAACCCGTTAAAATGATAGGCCTGTTAAATGATCGTTCGAGAAAAAGTGAGACTGGGCATTGTTCAGAGCATCATCGGACGGAGAGTTTGTTTCAAACCTACGTTTCCTTATCGGATTTGTCGTTAGGCAGTAATTTTACCAAAGTCCAACTGATAAGTAGGTACCTAGGTTGAAGTGCTGGTCGTTTGTTTAGTATATTTTAAATTAGTATTCATATTCGTTTTTCGCTCATTTGTTTCGTACGTACGTTCGTTGTCGGATTATTCGTCTCTTCGGGAAATCGTTTCGTAATTAGTACCTACCTGAGATGAATCAATTGAATCAGTAAAATCATTTTATGGTTTCTGGAAGCTTAGTGGGTACTCAATTTCTTGAATAACGATTAAATCGTGGGTTATATGGGAAATGTCTCACTCGCTCTCTTTGAAGAATTTCTCCTCCCGCCGGAAGGAATTACTTACTTATTAGACAAAAGTATATGACAAATGTTTCCTCTCCATCATTTCAATAAAATAAAAATAAGTGAATAATTCTAATTAGAAATTAGGTAACGCTTCTAGTACGATGAGACCGTCCTGATTTATATTGGAAAAAACTCTTTCCGTATTAAACATCAAAGATCAGGAGGGTCATTTTTCAACTGATATTGGAATTGGGGACAAATAAATAGTGGAGCATTACAGACGAACGAGGCTCGTTAATAGGGAATATATCACAGACTTCACCGCTAACCCAAGTTCGAAATTGATGTACAGAGAAAAAATGTTCGTTCCTTTCGTCCATAAGGAAGTCCCATTGCCCTTCAATGGTGAAATGGTCAACACGTGGTTTCTTATTATACAAATTAGGTTTCTGGAGGGGACGTTCCGAAGAAAATTATGTGCCGCGGAAAAAGTGCCCATGAATGTGAGTTATTGCACCCAGGTTAACGGGGGTGCTGTGAGCAGGTGCGAAGACCGTGCTGAATGCTAAATAATTGAAACTACCCTATCGACTCTTTCCAGCACATTCTCCACAACACAAACAGGAGATTTTACGAACAATGATTGTAGGTATTCATGACTATACCTCAGTGCATACTGTAATTTCGTCAATGCGTATGATAGCGAGTTAGGAAGAGGCCAATCTCATGCACCTATTTATTTGCATTGGGCCGAAAATTGGCTGCCATTGGTCTGAAATACTATCATTACATAACCTGCTGGTTCCCATGAGGTCGATACCTACTTCCAAACAATCATCTTTGCCCGCAGCTTTCGCTATAAAATTTGGTTTCAGTTCACATTCACAGTATTTCATTTTATCCATTCAAGTATTACCTGAAAAAAGCTATCGCGAGAAACGGCAAGTTGTATTGCAATATAATCGGTATCAACCTCGGGGGTTTACTCGAAGGATAACTAACAACTTTATCAACCTATCGTGTCGATGTACGAACCATTTTTGAATTCTCATAACGAAAAATAGCATCTAAGTAGCTTGCGACAGCCATAATTCGGTCAATCAGAACAAAAATGAGGCTTCGCGTATTTTGAGCAAATTTTCAGCCTAGTGGCGGTAAACGAAATGTTATACTGCAACACTTAAGCGTAGGTTGGAAGTCCCACTGTTATTTTTAACCGTTAAAAGGCAACTATATACGTACGAGAGGAGATAGGTCCTCTTTTTTACAGCAATAAATGAGTTCGGTTTGGTTGTAAGGCTAAAAACCAAGACAGTACTTTAAATAAATTTCTCCTTAGATAATGAGATTTGTGACTGCGAACTGAAATGATTATTTATTGGTAAGGAGCAGAACACTCCTCAAGGTACCACTACTTCCCACCCTTAGGGTTCTTTGAGCATTGAAGTGAAAATATACGATTATTTCACAGGAGCACCATTTCACCATTTTGGGCTTAATGGCTTCACATATTTTCAATCAAAATCTTATTTGCCATTCACTTTGTCTGTCCCTTTGACTTTTTCTATTTTAGCTTCTTTAGTGGTCTTCTCTTCTGCCGCCTTGTCTTTGGCCTCCTTCTCAACGCTGTCGGCCGCCTCTTTTTCTTCTTTGGAATTGGCTTCTTTTTCGGATCCTTCGACTATAAATACGGCCCGGGTGGACGAATAGCTTTTGATGTAACCGAGCTTATGATAAAGGCCTAACGACGCGTCGTTTTCGGGACGAATCATTACGAAGGGGATGTATCCGCGGGATCTGACTTTACGAGTCAGGGCTTGAGCTAGATGGATACCGAATCCTTTGCGTCGGAATTCGGGTCGTGTTTGCATCGAAAACATGGCCCCGTAGTAACTTTGCATCATCCACGCAGCCAGTTCCCCTACGAACCAATATATACAATAATCAACAAATTAAATTAATAAAAATACACAAGGCAGCAATGAGCAGTTCAACTCAGGCGGCAATGTAGGTACATAACACAAATACGTGGTATTAATTGAATGATTGTTATCTCAAATCCATACCTTGAGAAAATACACCGTAGGCCGGTAGTTTAGTTATTAGACGCGAGAAGACTTCTACATCTTCGAGTTCCCTGGCAGGATACAGGTTATGGATGATGCTTGCGTGCTCTGGTCGTAATTCCAGGAGCTCACAGCCAACCCCTTGCATTCTACAAAAACGATACTGTCAATTTCACTCAGCTAGGGTAAGATGAAAATCAGTGCTTAGCACTAAAGATGCCACATTATGTTGATAGGTAGGTAGACAAACATTTCTGGTCAACTATAATCTGAACAGGAATGACTGCTGTTCCTGACATTCAGTTGCTATACTCAGCAAAACTGGTCAGATCTCCACAGCTGAAGTCAAAACTGTCGATCGAACATTTGTTTGAATCCCAGCCCATTATCCAGCAAAGTCACAGGTACATTTCTGTTAACCCACTCTCCACTCTATTGTGACACCCCACCCCCCGGATGCCCTCGCGAAGGCCCCAGGCAACGAAAGTGTTTTCTCTCACATTTTAATCAATATACGCAAGTTGGGGCCAATATTGAGACATAAGCAGGTGTGGGGCAAGGCAAAGTAGCGACCCTTGGCTTAGCATGGATTCATAGCAAACGCAGATCAGCTTCATCGTCAATTATGATGGAACAAATACTAAGCGACATCTCCAACTTCCATAAATACGGTAGTTTTCAGAATCATTCCTCATTTATCATAATATCCCCCCCCCTACCTCCCGATGATTTCCCAGCGCGAATTACACCTATGCAAGAGGCATCCACAATTAAGTTGGAGGGGGTTAACGGAAAAGTACCAAGTCACGTACTCTTCTAGGACGAGCTCTTCGGGGGGCGGGTCTTGGAGGACGTAGATGTCGCCATTGGTCCGCTCGACTCGTGATACAAAGGGCCATGTTTCGATAGCGTCGACGATGTCCGAATGAGTAAAATTCGTGTAAAAAGTCCTCGACCAATCCATCAAAATATCTTCGGTCCGCAGGAGTTCCAGAAGGTCCAGTCGATCCGGCGGGCAGAACACTGTAAAGCTTTCGTTTTCAAATCCATTTGGCTGGAACAGAAAAATTAGGTTGATAAATGTAACAGATAAACATATTCATTATGCAGGGAGACACAGTATTTATTTATAATACGAAGCATTTCCAGGTCATAATTATAAAACCTTCTAGAAATGCAGAGCATTTCTGTAAAGTTATTTTTGAAATCATCATTTAATATGCCCAGGTCTAAAATCAATCCAATCTTTTGTCAATCAAGAATTTTGTCGAATATTCTATCCAATAGGTAGGTACATATTGCATCTACCATGAATTTACCAGGTGTTTACCAGGTTTTTACTATGATACCTCATTTCGCTAATTTTCTCATCTGGTCGGGAAAAAATTTCATTTGATGAGCAGGAGGTTTAATTTGATTCGGAAAAGGTATGGGCTGTACTATTAATTTAACTCTTAACCAAAACCATTGCTCAACTTCTTTTTGGAAGTCAGACAGTTTTCACAATTAAAGGACGTACTGCATGGAGTGAGCCATAGCTGTTAGCTTCTGTCTCCCATGATTCAAAAGGTAAAGGGCACCCACTTCCGAGGAAAACGTCTTTATTGTGCTCCCACTTCTAAGTGGCTCTTCAAGACAAACTGTCTTCTCTTCTTTTCACGCCAGCTTGGCTCAGGCGAAGACTTCTAAAATCGTTACACGGTGTGTAGAGTTGTGTCTCCGGGAAAGGATTTAGACGTTTCATTTCCCTGGGGCGAGAAAGATTTCGCTTCCCACTTTCCCACAGAGTAACTCGAAGTGAGCTCTTACTCCGTTCGACACTGTTCTAATAAACGAAGAGAAGAGGCTACGATAGGAAGCTGTGACAAGGATAGGATGGAATTCTGGTCGCGATGGGTCCAATGAAAGAGGCAGTTTATTACTTAGTTGGCACGATGGAAAGGGACAAGTTGATGGACTTTTATTTCGACTGGTTTGGTCACCAACGCCGTCTCACCATCACGGAGGTTGAACGATGAGGCAGCGCTTAACAAAATTCGGTAGTTCTAAACGCACTAGACTCCTTGTGCGTATGAAAATTTTGGGTGTGATGGAGCTACCTGCTTTTTTCCACAAATTGTTTGGAAACCCCGAATTTTTTGTTAGACGCCTGTAAAAATTTTTGATTCGATTCCACCTGCACTCACGCAATTGTGATCCCTGAATCAAAATCAAAGCAAATAGCGTGCGAAAATTCTCTCTTCTCACACAAAAGTGGGTTCACGTGCTTCAACTCATTCAGCCAGTTATTATTTTCACCCCCCCCCCCCCCCCCCCTTCACGAACTCCCAATTGAGGGGTGATTTTTTTTTCTCTCTTTTGGTGAGCAAAATCGTGTTGAACCACCGAGTTGATTTACGCTCAGAGCCAGTCGGGTAAAGTGGGGCGGGTTGGTGCAGTGCGGGACCCACCAGCGTCAAGGACACGAGTGCTGGAGTAGGGTCAAGGAATCTCTCCCTTTCATACCTTCATCGCTTCCTTTCTTTCTCTTTCCACCTACCCTCATCTCAACTTTCTCTCTCTCCCTCTCTTCACGGATATCAGTTTTCCTCTAAATTGGTTCGGCCGTAGCCAAAAAGCTCTAAACGAACTACAACGCTCCAAACTTGGGGTGAAAAACAAAGGAGCCATTTTAGTTGGCGCCTGGTTCAACAGTTATGCGGCAGTCGATCTATTAAAAAAAGGCTGCAGCAAGGCTAAAATAGATACTGATTACAAAAATGAGAGTTCATAAACCTTTTAGTAATAGAAAAAAACTCAGCAAATTCTTGTACAATAATAATTGTTCATTATTCCTCGGTAGGTTTCTTCACCGTGAAGAAAAATTATGATTTTTCTAGTACCTGGTGCTATTGTTTCAGGACACATCAAGTGATATTATCTCAAAAATGTGGAATTGATACATTGGGGAAAATCTTCCTCATTAAATAAATCAATCTCCCGTAATAAATCAATCAATCATTTTCGTATACTCTTCGAGTAGTGGTGATAAAGTAGGTGGTACTTACATTGCAGGTTTGGCCGGGGAAGTGGAGGATAATGGGGTCTTCTGGCCAGGTCTTGGCTACGTAGAATTGAAAATCCCAAACTCTGTCCCTCAAATATGTTCGTATCGTTTGATGGAACTGAAAAAAAGGAAATGAATAATATTTGCATTTAGTTCACAGCACACAGAAGTTGAGAATCACGTAGAATCACTCTCCGTGGCAAACACCTCGTTATTATCGAGTGTGTAATGATGGACTTCATAAGTAACTACGACCATTAGACGACAAAAGTTACTGATTGATAATTTTAGGATAATCCATCGAGGAAATCATTTTGCTCGGATACCATACAATAGTTCCATCAATAACCTCATTGTCAGCTTGAGGCTACCTATAGTGAAGTCGATTTTCGTTTTTACACCATTGATCAACCTCCGTACATTATCCTCGGCCCATCACATCAACAAACGATAATAAAGCGACTACATAAAGACTGTATCATCACCAACTATGAATCACGTTTTGTGACACAGACCAAATTCACCGATATTGCTATCATTTCTTCAATCTAATGAAGACGGCTTTATAAGATCGAACAGACACGGAATTTGAAGTCATGGTTCTAAGTTGAGTTGGAGAATCTTCCCAGATTTCTCTAACAACTTCTGCCAAATTACCTAACATATTACTTTAGCATGGACGGAGGGTTGTTATGGGTTACTTTGTCTGCCCGAGACTATGCTGGTCCACAAACACTATGTTTATATTAAAACTAACGTTGGCAGGTGGTGTCGCGAACTAGGTCAATTCCCCAACAAGTTTCGTTCTTCCCGCGGGGAAACTAACAACCATGGTGCCCCTTGACATCAGAGGATATGGACTTCAGTGCTATACACAGGTCACACGTTCATCGTTGGCGAATGAACATACATTTTATTAAGCAGATAAATTTGATTAAAACGGTAGGCACTAGCGAGAATAGACTGCTACCCTGCTGCTTACAGTCGGGAGAGTTCGGAGGATTTTATAATGGACGAATAGTATACTACATAGAGAGCCATTAATACTTGTGTTCTTCAGGTCACCTGTGGCAGTCTCTGGGAGGTGACAGTATGCTGCCATAGAAGAATTAAAATTACTCAAACAAGGAAAGACTTTGCACAGAGTTCTCGAAATGATTACAGATAGATACGTAAAACTCTCTTCTAAGCAGCATTTTTCATGGTTTTGTATGAATTATCAGACTTTTTATCTCCGAAGAGTTCCAGGATCGATGGGTCAGTCAGGGATATGAAATATTCATGATGCAGAGACCGTAAATCCGGGGGTAGAGACTGTAACTAGAAAGCTTTCCTCCTATACAGCACCATCTCTTTCCACAAAGCATTACAGGCGAGTAAATTCACCGAAACCAAAACGATAGAAAGGAAGTAGAATTTCCGCTTCAGTTGCCTATCTAGAAACACTGCCCAAACTCTTTGTTCCTTCCGTATAAATCCCTCCTTTTTGTCGGTTCGAAGTAAGCTCGTAGCGGGTTAGGCTGAATTTTTAGAAATAGTGGAACGTTGCCATTCCATATTAATGGGCATGGACCTCTAACAGGTTAGGCAACCCTCTTTTGAGCGTACCCAAGTAAGTCGAAGTATTTTGATATTGACCTCCTACTTTGTGTGATTAAAGGTACACAATGTCTCATTTAGGCTTGTACTGTACCCACCTTGAGGGAGTAAGGAAGGAAGGAGGCGAGGAACTCCTGGATGCCCGGCAGTTCGTCTTCGGGTACCAGGCGAAAGTTCCTCCCTTCCCCGGCCACTTCCATCTCTGGAAAAAACAAAGACAATCTGTTACATGGCGTAATAACTTGTTTCATTGTTGAAATAAACATTATAATTGGTAAACTTTGCGCCCGGAACTCAATCAAATCATCAGCAAGCGCCTAGTAATGCGTAGTTACCGTCCTACGCGTCTGCCCAAGTATGTACCCTTTCAAACCATTATTTTAATTTCACGCTGAATCTCCTACCTAAGAACCAAATTTCTTTCCTTTGTTTTCTTCATGACACCGTCCTTGATTTTAGAAATCTTCACAATTCAAAATCCCGAACATCTTGACTTAATGAGCACGACACGAGACCTTAACTGGAAATTGTGATATACCTTCTCTCTGCCTAAGAGGATTTGGCGGGCTGTGTTTCTCTGTTCCAACGAGGCCGCTAGTTTTTAATGCATTTTGAGTCAGTAGTAGGATAACGATCTCACGTCGGTGTCCGTGCCAATTGGCGCGAGCCTAGAACCCCAAATACGATGTGGATTTTTCAAAACAGAACAAGAAAAAATATCGTCATTCACTAGATGTGTACGCCCCCGGATGGATTTTGCATTTTGTTCGCTTTATTCTGATGCAGCTACCAGCCAAGGTGGGTCTCGGCGAAGTTATTTCAGTTTAAAAAAGCCGAGAAACTCGATAAATATCAGGTAGTTTTAGTATGTAATCACCATCATTTAGATTACGTTGAGTCCTTGGAATCGAGAATGCAAAATCTCAAATCTGGATGGAGCAATGCTAGAATATGAGGACATAAATTGCAGTTGAAATTATGTGAAATCCTTGATTTCCCACGCAGACTCGACTTGGTGCACTCCTGTGGATTCCCTAAAATTTGGAACACAATACCTACTCGTAAATATTGGGAGTTGTTCTTTCAGATTTATTCCATTGCGGAGAAAACGGTGCCGGGAAACCCGACTTGGGTGTTATGGTTGATCGATATGAAAAGAGCGATGTTCTATTTCTGCTTACTTACTAACTTACATTGCACTTGACACGACATTGAAACCCATCCTAACCGTCAGATGTTGAGGAAAAAACCTATTATGCTCGTGGCAGCCACCTGTTAGAGTATAGAAACTATAAATAGAAAACGTATTTTCTTCTCGTACAACGAATTTCGATCGAAGCGTTTGAAACGTTCGGGGACAGGATTTTGACGTGTTTCCCGGTGTAGGGCTGTCAGCAAGAATGATTAAAAAAAAAAAAAAAACATCAGAACGCGAAGAACGTTTTAACCTCTAAAGACGGAAACGAAGACTTGCTTTGATGAATCAATGCAAGCGATTTAAAATTGCATGTGGGCTCTTTACTGCACATTTGTCTTTCATCAGCCGCCTATATGATTGGTTTTCCATGTGCATCATAACACTAACCTTCCGTCCCTGTTCGGCCATGGGCTTATTTCCCTGTGGGCATATTTCTCTGAGTTTCTCGTATTCCAATTGGGACGTAAAGCAATTAGATGCCGTGGTAGGTCCTAGACCCCGACCGCTAGTAATAATGGACATTATCACACGAATTTGTTCATGTTACCGTTTTGTTTCGTAACTTCATTGCATAAACCGCGGATTGGCAGTCAAGTGAGGAACGACTAGGGTACCATCAGCAACTTACAACGGAATCTCACAAGCCCTAAGGGCGATCATTTTTACCACGCTTATATTAACTTACTCTGTTTGTTGTCTTTGGTCTCGGTGACTACTAAGGTGGATTATCAAATATGAACTGTAAGCGTTCAAGAACCGTGATAGTAATGTCGGCTGGCGCAAGCGGAAAGGTTCCAGGTTGCTGAGCGTAGCAGTAAGAAGATTACACGAAGAGCCGTTGACCTCGTTTGTGATCTCAGAATTTTGCCGGCATAAGCGAGTACGAGATGCTGGAAAGTGACTTGAAGTTGCACTCCCTCACATCTGAGGGCGTAGTAATTTCCTACGGTTTTGCGGCGCTCATCAAAAACCATTCGAGACTTGGTAGGTATTAGGCACGCTCTGCGTCCTGCTCCATCAGCTCGGAGTGATTTAGACCCTTTTAAAGCGCCGTGCCGGATCCTGCGGATAAGAGCTGACTCCACCCCGCTCCAACACCCCTTCGCCTTTGACCTTCCGTTACAGAGTCAGCCGTCGAAAACGATTAATCAACCCTACCAAGGGCGCACGAAGTTGTGGAGCTTTTTGGATCGTTAATTTCCGCCTTATCTCGGAAATGTTCGGCAAAAGAAAAGCTAAGCTTGGCAAAGAGAAATAACTTGTTCTGCTATAATATTAATTTGTTGATCAAACTTATCGTTCATTATTGGTCAAAATTATGTTTCCATTTTGACATTTATTTGATCATGTAACAACAAGTCGTAGGTACAAGTAAAGGAGGATTCTGATTTCAAAATTGAACAAGATTACGTTTAACGAATTCCCCTGTCCAATAAGTATAACTTTTCGAGGGTCCTATCTGTATTGGGATGGGTATCGGATGGATGCTACGGTTACCCTCCTCCGGTAACCAAGAAGACGGGCTAAGAAGGGTATTTAATACATCATTAGTAAACGATTATGCATGTGGAGCGTCCTTGATTTTGTCTGATTAGATTATGGCTGAATCTAATCATCTTCATGAATATTTGATTGAAAAATAGCAGAACTGGGTCATACTGAATCCCCCTCAATATAAGCTAGTGCTTCAAAAGAGTGGAGGGTGAGTCACCCGAATGGAAATTCCAAACTACTCGTAGCAAGTGGTAGGGATGAGTCGGCCCTAGCTGGAAGGTTGCGACGCGAGTTTTACTATTGATTGGTTATTCCTTGAATAATCAACCTCTGTTTTTATTCTAAAAGTCAATCCCTCCGATTTGGCCTAAAATTTTTTTCTGGGCGTTTAAAAGCGTCTCGATCAAAATAAGCGAATGTCCGTCCGCCAAACTCCTGATTTTGGTAGTGGAAAATGTTCTAAAAATCTAAAATTTTGCTCATTTTGCTTCAGTCGAAACTTATCAATCCGATCGGACTAAACTGGGGATCTACCTATTTCGAATATCTGTTTTCGAGACTTCTGGTACCTAGGCGTATGGGGTAACATTTGGAATAAATCTACATACTCCTGGTCCAAAGAATAACGAAACCCTCTGAAAGAATTTGCAGCGTTTTGGCGTTTTTTCGCATAAAGGATACATTCATTTGTTCATCCGATGTGATTATGAGTTACCCCACAAAATGAACTAAAAATTGAACGTTACCTCGTTCATGGCTCAGTACGCTCATTATTCTTATCCAAACTGGAATTGTGTCCTAATTATGAATGTTCTTCTTGATTCGAAACGAACCAACTGCGAAAAAGGGCGGTCCAGATTTCCAATGAAATAAAACTTTAAAAGCCAGACAACTTTGGCTGGACGCCGAGCCCTTGCGAGCCCTTTTTTCCTCTTTTCTTTTCTTATTTCCGTCTGGGTTGAGTTGGTTACAATCCAGCTAATTTAGGACGAAATACATTTATTATTAAACTCTCGGGACGGTTTCAGAACGGTGTCGGGGGGCTTTAGTTCATTTTGTCACTGACCTGTGAAAAAGGAAAGAGTTTCGGGGAAGGGTGATGAATTTGTAAAGAATAGAAGGGACACCTAGTGTGATGGACCGACCATCCAGGACGTTGATGTGCTACGATGAAAAATCGTGGGGTTGCTCATTCCGAGAACATACTAACAACAATTATTGGGTCTCAACATTATTCTGATAAGAATGGACCTGAATCTCTTAACTATCTAATGGTAAATTTTCCAGACCAAGCGAAATTGTTTACTAAACATCGAGTCTACCTGTAAATAACAGTTTTATAGAGGCCCAAATTTTTTTTTCTGGGCGTTTCAAGGTGTCTAGATCAAAAAAGGCAAATGTCGGTCCGCCGTACACCGCCCACGCCGATTTTGGTATACAATTTTCTAAAAATCTGAAAATTTGGTCAGGGACCCGTTACCAGCTCTAGTTGGTCCTGAAACTTTAAAGCTCGATCGAACCAAATTTTGGAGGAGGGTGGGTAGTGGTAAAAATGTGTTTTCAAAAAATGGATTCTCAAGATTTTTGACGATCTAAGCGTGTGGGGTATCATTTTCTACTACATTTTGGACGCTGAATCGATTGGAGTGAGTCCTCATGCGCATGGTTTTTGGTAGGTTTTCCCTTGAACAGGTAATCAGCCTGTTTTCATGCAAAAAGTGAACCTCTCCGGTTCGGCCCAAAAATATTTCTGGGCGTTTCAAGGTGTCTTGTTCAAAATAAGCTAATGTCAGTCCGACGTACGCCGTTTCCGGTAGTGGAAAATTTTATAAAAATCTGGGTCAGTGACGCGTTTTCTGCTTCAGTTGGTCCGATCGGCCTGATCGGATCAGCCCAATCGGACTAAATTCGGAAGGATAAGGGGTGAAATGTGTTCTTTGAAAATGGATTGAAGGTCGATCGGGATTTTGAGAGGGTATCTATCCTCCTACTTCGAAAGTGCTCTTTCGAGATTTCTGGTATCTAGGCGTGAGGGGTATCATTTTCTACTAAATTTTGGACGCTGGATCGATCCGAATGAGCCTCCATGCTGCTGGTCCGAAGAATAACCAACCCCTGTGATTGCATTTGTAGCATTTTTTACGTAGTCTGTTAAGGAGGTAATCGACTTTTTATCCATCCAAGGAACTGAGTACGTGAGCAACCACCTGATTTCCAGGGTAGGTAAGGTCATCATTCCATTGATAGGTTTCGTTTGGTCTGGAATGGTTTCATTTGACCAGATTGGTTTGATTCGCCAGACGTGGTTCATTGGATCTACTTTTGAGACTTTTTTTTTCAGTCATAAAAATGCGACGTCTTCTCGAACTCCTGTCGTGTCATATGTTCTTCTGGCTACCCTCGTCCCCGAATTGGAGGCAGACAAATCGGTAATATGGCAGGCGGTTTTCAGGAGTTTTCATCTAAACCAGCCATCAGTTAAGCAGTATGTTCGTTTTTCTTTTGACATATACTCTATCCATACATCCGAACATCCTCCGAACCTTCATAGTATTCAATCTGCTACCTACACATAGCGTAATGAGTTGGTCTCCTCTTGGAAATTGATGTTGTGTGCCACTAAAATTGGTCTTAAAGTCTTCTTTATTTGACAACGGTTTGTATTCATTGAACAAACATGTTGTTTCAACACAAAGTGTTGTGATTGAAAGATCGATTCAACTACGCGGGAAGCGAGCGCGGTAATCTACCCATCAAGCTTTGTCCAAATATTTTCCGCCAGCTTCTTCCATCCACAAACGTCATTTGAAACTCATGGTCTACATGAATGTGGAGTAATCACGTCAGATTAACTCCGTGAAACTCTACAGTGAGTGGTTACAGGTGATAAATTTAGGTAGAGGGGAGAGGAGTAACGTGACTCAAGTTGAACCGGAGCCGGCAGCGTCCGCTCGCCGTGGAAGCCTCCAAATCAATACCGAACCAGCCGAGTGCCGAGTCGAGCCGGAGAGCGCGAGACCAATGTGCATTCCCAACCCCCCCTACAACCCTTCTGTATGCGTTTACCCTCTTAATAGGTTATTGTAGAGCCGTCTGCTCGTGTAAACTATAATTTCAATTTTACGCCAACGTCTACCCGTCCGCGAAAAATAAGGTTTACAATGAAATTAGGCTCACAAAATTTCCTTTTTGCTTCAAGTCTCTTCGTGAATGAAACCCTAGCCATGTTTCATCTGCCACATGTGTCAAGTATGAATCAAAACGTAGAAAAATTATCATCAATTTTAATTGGATGTTTTACATCGTGTAAAACCTGGTCCTTGATTAAAATGTTTCCCCAAAAACGACTTTTAAGCATAAAACATACACAATTTATTTATGATACGATAATTTCATAACTTTCGCCTGCAAAAGCCTTCTATTCAAACCTTCTATTCACACATTAGCGAAATGAGCCTCGAGAAGTTTCAATTTTTTGCCGCTGATGTGCGCACAAACGCATCATTTTATAATTGTCTTAATAGCAGAAATGACAAAATTTGAGGGGCTTTGCCTTCTGTTTTTCTAACAAACCTTCGAGAAAAGTAAAAATTAAAACTAATAAATAAATAGCTGTCAACCAATGTTTCTTCCCCTTCAGTGCTTAGTCGGTTTCGTTCAAAACGGTATTGGTTTACTGAGCCTTGTATATTTCTACGAGTTTTCTGAAAATCAGTTTTGGTTGGTTATTCCTTGAATAATCAACGTATGTTGTCATGCAAAAATTCAATCTCTCCGATTCGGCTCAAACTTTTTTTCTGGACGTTTCAAGGTATCTAGATAAAAATAAGCAAATCTCCGTCCGCCGTTAGGGACCCGTTTCCGGGTCTAGTTGGTGCTCGAAACTTTTCAGACCGATCGGACCAAATTTGGGCGGGGTAGGGGAGTCAAATGCGTTTCTCAAAAAATTGATTTTCGAGATTTTCGGCAATCTAGGCGTGCGGGGTATCAGTTTCCACTAAATTTTGGATGCTGAATCCAATGAGACAGGTCCCGGAACAATTGGCACCCACTGGAAGAGGTTATAGACGCTGGATCGATTGAAATGAGTCTCCATGCGCCTAGGCCGAAGAATAACCAAACAAACCATATCCCATATACCAAACAAAAATTGTCTTAGTTTTTTTTTTTTTTTTTCACTTTAAAAAATGCGGTTGTTCTCATAAATGAATAAAACGTTTCATTTTTACGGCCTCCCGAGGGCCAATGTGGTAGTAATCCGAATTAAGAAGTAGCCTCAAGTAACCTCAAACATGAATGTGGTCTTACCGAAGGAATCCTTCGTTCTCATTGACGGCTCCTTGTCCGGTTGCTGCGAAGAAATCGATAGCCATCGGAGACTTTTACATTCATAGTGGGTGTTAATAAAATAATAAAGACAGCAAACAACATATACCTGAGGTAATGTTCTCCGGCAGTGGCTGTTTCGGAAAGCCAGCTGAGGCTGCGGTAAGGAAGGACGCAGCTAGGTCACACTAAGGTTCGCCCCAATTCCAACGATTAAAGCATGCTTCGCAGCCATCCTCTATACTGCAAAAATGTGGAATTCCTTTGCTCATTGGTTGGTACGCGTTCACGTCAACTTCTAAAAATCACCCTTATTTTTGAAAGGAAATAGCTCAGAAAATCATGTAAGAGCCAACCGGACTTGATCCTTTATCAGAAAACGCTTAATGGAAGTTGCGCTGAGGTAATGGCTTAATCTTCTCACTTGATGGCTCTCGATTGCTAAAGAGAGGCTAAGCTTCTGAGGTCTGCTGGCACCTTCAAGGGTATAATCCGAGGACTTGACGCTGTTGATGAAGAGAGACTTGGGGCGGATTGTCAGTGGGGTTTCACAGATTTAGTGATATCTGACTGGTCTTGGAGATCGCGGTAATGCTCCAGCAGAGATGCTTCGAGACGACAAATGTCTCTCTGCCCAACTCAGGCTCTCCAGTCGGTTTTTTTTTCTCCATATTTTTTTGGCATGCCAATAAGCCTTATCAGCAATAGCTATTTGCAATTGAACCTAGTAATATAATTACAAGGCTCAGTAATTAAAAAACCACTTGGAACAAAACCGACTTTGCATTGAAGGGGAAGAAAAATTGGTTGACGAGATTCACCAATAGAGCGCACGGAGACACGCTGCTGCACTTCATGGCAAACTGAACTAAGTAATAAGATTTGTTCGGTGGTTTGATTTATCACTCCACAACCATAGTGAGATTACTTACTGGTTTAGTTAAGGCGATTCACCGAAAAGCAATTTTATTGGTCTGGAAAAATTCTGTTCCCATCAATACAACGGACCACATTCAAAGGCGAGAGTTGAAAAATGGATTACTGATGAGAGCTTAAAATTGAAATAGTTCCTTAAATCAATTCCGTGATGAAGAAAAACGGTAATCAAAACACATGCCAGCCACGGTTTAGGTCGGTTATGAATACTGGTGGTCTAAAATGTTCAACTGGGAAAAAACTCATTGATTGTCCAAAAATAAATTTCCTATTACTACTAAGTTCAGTTAAGATTATCATTTCTCCACACTCAAAAAAAGGTATGAATCGAATGTTTCTGCTTGATGAGCATTTCTTTATCTTTATTCTTTATCCATCTTCTTAAAAAAATATCTCCGTCATTTTATAAGAATAATCAAATAAGTGGGAATTGCCGACTGAGCCTGGCTTGTTGAGGGTTCTCACCAAGTCCCCTAGTCCCAAGTCATATTACGAGTATGATGTCTAAACGGTGCCTATAGAGCCAAATACTTACGTAATGTTGGTAATTTTTCCGGTTGAGTGACAAGTACTCGTAGTAAATTCTTTTATGTTAGGTACCATTAAAAACAAGAGCTGGAGTCATGAAAATCACACGGGCAGTCTAATTGTATTTCGTAATAAGTTTCATTAGACTTCGAGAATCTGGTTTTTACCTACAATTTTCGTGGAATTTTAACCACAGCGGGTTTCTTAACGATACGGAAAAAACTTAAAAATAGGATTTTTGTATCAAAAGAGCTGTTTATAGGTGGGTTTTAACCTGTTGGGCGGGTGTCCAAAATAGATTACGCTCCTGTTTGGAGTTGGACGGAAATAATGAGGTAATTTACGTCGGAAACGGTTAGTGTCACGTCTACACCGGGTCATTCGGTTTTCGTGCCGGAGTTTGTATAATGTTCGTATAATAACCAGGTACATAATGCCAGTTCGGTTGATAAAGCTCCAGAAATAATTGAGTATAATTTTTTGTGGGATCCTCGGAAGAAGGGCAAAAAGACTATTCGGTTTATTACACGCGTGAGAATAATGATCCACCCTTGGAAAGCGTGTGCGGCGATCGGGGTGAACGGTTTATTAAGGGCCAATTGGAGCTTTAAAAAAGTCACTAACCAATAGTTCTGGGGGAGAAAAAACTCCTACACATCTTGAAACACAATTTTGATACGATCGGAAAGATCTACTATTTCAGGCATGAACGCATAGGGTTGTGATTCACAGAATAATAAAGAAAAATAGGTTTTTCTGAGACTTATGAATAATGTCGAGTGGGGTAACGTTTTCCTAACATTTGGTCCCCTGAATCGAATAGGTAGGATTTCCATATGAGTTCTGCGGATTGGCATTGCTTTTTTTCCCATACTTGAGTGACCTAAAGACACGATGCCCACCACGATCTATCACGAAGAATGAAATGTAGGGTTCTTTGTGGAAACAAATAATGTTTTGGGTCCTATGAGAGGTGAACAATCGCGATCCAAGTTGTTCTACAAGTTCCTTTCTCTGATATATATTATGTCCCCCTCGATCCCAACTGCAACAAGTTACCGTCGCAACTCTCAATATAAAACCCAACTCTTCCTAGCGACCTGAATGGTCAAATCCCATTTCGCCAGCTCCATCAGATATGGATAGCTAGTTTTAGTCGATTATTTAGTCTCATTAGATGTCTGCCCATCGCATTGCAGCGTTTGAAACAATACCCCCTTGTATTCGTAACGACAGGAATAAAATGCTACCTACCATTTATTTATTCTCAAAAATACCTACTCTTTCTGTAAGGAGCGAATTTTTTTTTTTAATGATCTACCCTTTAAATTCTACGTCGTTTCAATTCTATGGTGACCCATGAATACTTTAGTCTTAGAGCGTCAAACTACCGTAAAAAGCAAACAGAATTTATTTAAAATTTCAATTTCATCAACCTACACTCATATCGGTCTAACCCGCATAACATTTTTTATCAGATTACATTCGTTCCAAGAGCTGCCGAGAAACTTCGTTCAGGGGGATAAATTTGAAGAGCGCTATTGCAGTTCAGAATCTCGAGTAGTAACTAATTTAAGCAACAATTATTTTTTCAAGTAAATATACTCAATTTTACTCATTTTACTCAATAAGGTTTGGCATTTACCGAAACTTCTAGACGAACAACAACAGCTGGTCCGTAAAAAGGCAAAGGTACCTCTATCCTACTTACATAGAAAAGTTTTGGTAGTTGTAGTCGTAAGTAGGAATTCAATGAGCCAAACATAATTCTCTAACGATAAATCATGATCTGGATTTCATAAGAACAGAGGGAAAATTAAAAATCCTAACTGTAGAAAAGTCATTTGGAGCCGTTATTTGAACCGTTCAATCATGAGCATAAACCATCCAATTCACATTGGATATGGCACACAATTTATTGTAATTCACGTAACCGCAGTTTAACAGGTACCAAGCAAGCGGGTACGATATAAACAGAACGATAATTACTATGGATTGAAAATCCTGCTCAGGCAGTTTTAATTGTATTTTTAGATTGCGTAACAGCATTGATTACAACTATGCGCAAAGGAGGCTTGAGGTGATATCTTTTACCGTGCTGAATTGCCGAACGTGCTTCGAGGGTCGGTATACTAAATCAAACGATTTCAATGAAAATCTTGTCGCGAATCAACTGGGACAGGGCGTGGTGTGAGCGGAGCATCTCAACTCCCCACGTAGGGCCGTCATAGGGGATGGGAAAACCTTTCAAGAGCACAAAAGGGCCGCCGAGAGAGAACTCACCTGACAAAAAGGACAGGGGTGGGCTCCCCTAAGCAGCTGCGGTGGCACTCGCGCGTCACTGGCGGCCGATACTGAACTGGCCGCGTCTGTTTTTTCACCCCCGCGAAGGCCGCCGTTTCACCCCTTCCCGGAGCGTGGGAACACTTCCCCGCCGAAAGGGCGGCATCGGGGGGCGGCAGACGGGAGCTGTCGTGGGCGCCTCACCCCCTCCGTCTACTCATCATCAGCGAATTTCACGATCGCGGCACACTCTACTCGGTCATACAACTTTTTCAGCTCATCATATCTTAATGATGTTTTCACGATCTCAACTCTTCCAAAATACACGTAAACTTATTTGACTCAGCGTCAAAAATGTAGTTGAAAGTGACAGGGACGCCTAAATTCTCAAATCTACATCCAAAAACTGCAAATTCTTTCACAGGGGTGAGTTATTCCCCCGCATGTAGGGTCATTTCAATCGATTCAGCGTACAAAAATTAGTGACAACGATACCCCTTACGCACATGGGGAAAACGGGGAAAACAGTGGGTGTGACGAGTCCCGAGTCAGGGTACAAAATTTAGTGGAAAATAATACCCCACACGCCTAGGTACCAAAAATCTCGAAAACATTCGAAGTATGTAGATGCATACCCACCCATTTTGACCCCTTAACCCTTTCCAGTGGGAGCCAATCGTTCCGGGACCCGTTTCATTGAATTCAGCGTCCAACATTTAGTGGTAAATCATACGCCACACTCCTATATCGCACATTTTGACCACTACCCCCCCCCCCCCCCCCCCCCCTCTCACCCATTTGGTCCGATCGGGCTGAAAACCATACAAAAGTGGGAATATTCTAGTTCCTTTTACAAAAATACTATACAGTAGAACCCCTCTAATCCGTCACCTTCGGGACCGGGGGCATGGTCGGAACGCAAAAAAGGTCGGATTATCCGAGGGAAGTCAATATTTATTAATTTACATTCAGAATAATACAAAAGATCACGTTTAATATTGAAATAAAGGAACCTTAACTACCTATGCAATCCTTTTACAATAAAGAAACAAACTACTTAGAAAAAAGTCAGTTATTGATTTTTGTTTAGCAGATGAAATTCTAGACTTAGCTGCAGTGTCCCTCCATTTTTTATCCATAAGACGTCCATCGGAGTTGAGCTTGGGTTCTGCTCGATGTATTGCAGAGCTATGTCAAAAGCGTTCTTGGCATCGGTGTGTGAAATCCGGGTAGGGGGTTCGTCTTCTTCACAATCACAGTCATCATTCACATGTTCCTCACCGTCGTGTTCCAAAACAGTGGAAACAATCTGGTCATCATCGAGGCTCGACGATGGTCGGACTAACCGGAGTGACGGACCAGCCGAGGGCGGATTAGAGGGGTTCTACTGTAATTTGTTATTTAGTGAAATTGGTATGAGGGTTTGTTCTGACGTTATTTATATTTTATATTTTAGACCTAGATCGGTAACATTGTAAATTAATCAAAATGCAGTTACATTGTGAATCTTCCTGAGTTTTTTATGATGACCCCACCGTACTTTATTCTACGAAAAGTATATAGTCATAAAATTAGAAAGGTGGCCTCAATATCGGCGGTGATTGAGGTCAACAATAATTGATACATTTTTTCCAGAATGGCGAATCGCAGTGTATAGTTTTCGGTCAACCTAGGGGAGTGGGGAGTAGCATACATTGAAAAAAATTACCATAGCAAGGCTAAGTATCTGGAAAAACTTCCTCGGAAAGAAAAATTTCAGAAACTATTTTATGGAGAAGAATACTTGTGACCACCATGCACTAGTGGTATAGGTTTTCAGACTTTTTGTAGAATTTATGAATATTTCATCAGAATTGAATGAGTTAATTAACGTAATAACGTACGGTGAGGTCATCAAACAAAAACTCAGGGCGGTTCAAAATGTAACTGCATTTTGATTAATTTACAATGTTACCGATCTAGGTCCAAAATATGAGTTACTATCCGACTTCAAACAACACATCAAAAAACAATCACTAACTCATAGGACGCAAGTTCGCCTTTTTTTTACGACTACTCAGCATAATTCAACAAGAGAACGGAATAAAACCACCCTCGTATATGGAAGATATTCTGATTCACTGGATTGATCCCCAACCGTACCAGTAAGAATCAAGTTTCACCAGTATAGAGCCAATAAAAGATTAATAAATG
This sequence comes from Cyrtorhinus lividipennis, assembly GCA_019603395.1. Taxonomy (NCBI): domain Eukaryota; kingdom Metazoa; phylum Arthropoda; class Insecta; order Hemiptera; family Miridae; genus Cyrtorhinus; species Cyrtorhinus lividipennis. The sequence goes on from CM034001.1 coordinate 8,016,443, forward strand.
TGAAACAGTAGGTGCAGGCGGCAGTTAAAAAGGTTTTTCTTCGCGTCCTTTTTGATCTATTCGGACTATTTCGAGGGTCGTTTAATTCCTGTATTCCACGCCACCCTTGCCACTGTTGAAAATGACCGCAGTGGCGAATAATCAAGCCGCAGTCACGCCAGTCGCTTATTTCAGTTTTTTTTTTTTTTTCAAACAATACCAAAACTTGGTCGACAACACTCGCGATTCTTTCGCCGAATTTACTCGAACGAAAAACCTGAAAACATGCAGTTCAGCGTCAGCGGCCATACTATTAAGCTTGAAACTGGAGCTCACATACAGTTTGTAGAGAGGAGAATAGCCGAGCGGTAGAGGCACGACACGCTTGGGAATTCCCTTTTCTGGGTTTTCATTATATAAACACAAGGCCCGTTTCACCAATGCACCTCCTCCTTATATATTCAACGAATTCTCATTCTGTTCGTCTTCAAAGTTAGAAACACATCTTGCCTGCGTCCCACCACTAAAGAAAGTCCTTTTTCGATTTCAGGGAATGTCGACAACAAAACGGTGTTCAGGTGTCAGAAAATCTTAGTCCTGTTGTGATTTCCGATGCTTTCGGACATGGGTGCGCACGAAAATCCATCAGCTGTTTCAAACATTTTGCAACAAATACATGACCAACAAACCCCTTCAGAGCAGAGTTGGAAATTAACCTTCCTTAGGGCGAGTTTTGATCAGTTCCGTAGAGGGAGGATAATGCACACTTTGAATTAGAAATGCAAATACAATATTGTAGTACTTGACACAAAATCTGTAAGTATTGGTACGCAGTTAGTACGCTCGCAGCAAAATGAATGTGTAGCAGGAGAAAAGTTAAACAGGAATTCGCATCCTACCGTTCGTGTAGATAACGTAAAAGTACACGTGAATCTAGTGTCGTGTTGCAAATACTGCCTCTCCGCCCGGGCGCTGCATATTATTATTCTGTTCTCCTTCACCTTTTCCTTGCTGCATGTTGATTTCCCTTTCGTGCTCCCAAACTAAATTTCTCCTGAGCATGGGACCCTCACAACACGTATGAACTTACCTTATTTCAAACGAGGGCAAAGGTCAGTCTCCTATTCTGCCACTCGTAGTTGAGAAAATTGCTATAGTTATGAATAGAAAAGGAGTATTTTCAACATGTGGCTACTGCTTCGGTAATTGAAAATGTTTGTCAAATTTCAAAGAGTCCGGTAGTGAGTAGAACAATGGCCACTTCAAATTCTTTCACACGGGTTGGTTATTCCTCGGGCCAAGAGCATGGCGAAAAAGGGGAATAGATACATGCCCATTTTGACTCATACCCATTTCCGCCAATCGGTCTGGGACCCATCTCAATAAATTCAGCATCCAAAATTCAGTGGAAAACGATACCCTACACGCCTAGATCACCAAAAATCTCGAAAATCCGTTTTTCGAAAAACTGTTTTCAAAGTTTTAGGTACCAACTAGGACCGGAAACGGGTTCCTGACCAAAATTTCAGATTTTTATAATCTTTTTTATTACCGAAAACGCTAGTTTGCTCTAGACATCATGAAACGTCAAGAAAAATATGTTGGGGCCGTTCGGAGATGGTCGACCCCCATGACCATGAAAACATTATCATTATTTAAGGAATAACCAAACAAAACATGTAAGTCCGGTAATTTGTTAGCATTTTTAGGACTCCAAGGTGAGCACAACCCACGTAAGTTGCCGGAAATACGGAATATCTGCAGACCACTATCCGTACATGAGATGACTGGACTATTAAAACAAACCACGGCTTGAACTCAACGAGATTTTTCTCTATCAATGAGTCGATATCCTGGCGATGCCTCATGGTCCTACGGTATAAAGAACTTACATTTTAATGAAATAGTTTTTATTAATGGTAGAACCTCGCTGTAATGGGTACAGGGTACAAAGCCTACCCAAATAAACATTAGTAGAGGTATTGCCTAGTAATTTTCTATAACTGATTCCGTAGATATTACAGAAGGAATGCTCTTACACGAATACTATACACGGAAACACCAGGGGTGTACCAAAAGTAAACGCTGCCTTGCCTAAATGATTTCAAAAAAATTTTTTTTTAGTTGGCAATAATATTGTTCCTTCTCAATAATTGGTTAGTCACATCATTGGTATCCCTGTAAAGCTCATACTCGTTTTAAATTAATTCAAAATGATTCTATGACTTCACCAAATGCCCCTCTTTGCGTTCCGAACAGACGTCCGGGTTAGCTGTATATGAGCGCTCAGTTTTCAAGGTCCATTTCAAACAAGCCGGCGCTTACTTCTAGGATCCTTTTGCACACCTCAGCACTTATAATACGCACATTTTACAAACAGTTGTGTTCATTTTTGGAGGACTCACGAACTTTTTCCTTTATTGCGGTCTTTGAATTCTCATGGCTATGTATGAAGATGCCTGAGGGCCAGGGATGCACGTCAATCGTCCATGAGGCAGCCTTGCGAGCAACCCAGCTTCGGTTGTCTGTGGATATGAAGAACACGAGGAGAAAGTTGCTTTCAGGTTCAGAAAAGTTTTGTAACAAACGAAAATGTGATTAAAATGTCGAATCTTACTTTGAGGAACTTCAAGCAGACACCCATGCAACAGCGATGCACAAAATGCAATTTGTGAAGGTCGTAAGGACACTTTAAACACCCGTTTTTGTGAGCAGTGATGCAGTCTCGCTTGTTGATCAAATGTCTCAATTCATCTTTCAATTCGTTTGGTAACCCCAAACTGTCGACTTCTTTGAGAGATACTCCACTGTCTCGTAGCACTTTCAATGACAGTCCTTTCAACGTATACAGAGGTTTTCTTATTGTGAGCAACTGTTAACAAAAAGTATACTTCGTAAATATGGAACGTTTTTCCTGAATACTCGGAAGTGTACAACGTCAACAAAAAAATATAACAATACGTGAATTAGCCACGATTGCCCCAATCATTAACGTACCTTCCTCGAGACTCTGGAATTCCGGCCATGGGTGGCCATGAGCTCTCTAAGGTGTTCTCTCCATTTTGTGGGAGCGAAAATACACGACCCGTTGGCCAACAGGCAATCGCCGGTGGTGGAATCTTCAAAGATCCAACAGTGCCCTGCAACGAATCAATCTCATTACTCAAAAAGAGGAAACGGAGCCCAGATGACCGAATTTTCTGAATACTTCAAGTGTTTTTTTCCAGCTAAAACTTGACAATAATCATAAATAAACCTGCGTTGTACTGGGAAGTTTAAATTATGAACGGGATGGGAAACCCACTGAGTTGAGTGTTTGCGAGACATCCGAAGTATCTCAAAATTGACGAGACCCATAAAAATTCTCCACCCTTGAGCATGCGCAGCCAGCATTCATTCTCCTTTTGACTTGACTCCTCGTCATTCCTACAGAATTGTCACCACTAAATCGATGTACCAAAATATAAATACGATTATCTGACTGATATTAATTACCCTAGTGGCGTTGTTCAGTTAGTTTTACGTCATCCTATCCCATTTACGAGGGCTTTCATCTCCAGTCTTGGGCTTACTTTACCCGTTCTACTTATTATACTAACTAATAATTATTACGTTTTGTCTTTTTTAGTGTGTGAAGTCTAAATATCCGAAGAATGGATTCATCATCCTTGAGCAAGATAAATTCGTATCGTTCAAGATCTTGGTACCAATACAAACATTTTAACACATAAAAAGCACCTAATTTGCCTATCAATAAAAACATTTCAACACATAAAAAGCACCTAATTTGCCTATCTTTCGCTGAAACACCAGTTGTTCGGTTCTTGATGAATAACATAAGTCTGCTTTCATGTAGAGCTCTAGCAGGTGATCCTGGGTACTGGTCCGAACAGTGATCTCACCATTCATTATGGTTGAGCCCTGAATGGGTATCCCCCACATCTTCTCTTGAAAGCTGATAATCAGAGAATACATATACTTGCTCACATTTTACCCAAGAAGTTTGAAGAAAAAAGGACACTCATGGTTACATCCTTGCTGCACAATCTTGATGTTGACAATAATTCCAACGCCACTGCATAAAGACCTTGCCTGACTGAAAGTCGTACAGCATGCTCCTCAGGACTACACAGCAAAAGCCAGTAGGTCACTGAAGAGATGCAGATGTGTGTACATAAATTGGTAATACTTTACCTAAGAAAGTGTTGATGTCCACGAAATGGCCAGGTTCCAGCGTACAGTACAGTTCCCTTTTGGTACGATCGACCATCCAATATATACAGGCTGGGACATCCGCGCCGTTATGAAACCGATAGTACGCCCTTCCCGAGGCCATCCTGATCGACGCAAACCTAGGAAACACGTAAATAAAAGCTCATGTTGTAAGTCCATTTACCCTGGAATAATGTGAATTATTTTTCTTGACTTTGTCTCCAGCTTCCTTCAATTTTCAACTTGCTTCTTTCTGTGGTACGAAATGAGGGAATAGAGCTGACAGATACGTACTTATAACAACCAACCTTTCTTGACTTAGTACCGATAAGCTCAGCATCGTGCGGAAGCAAATAGAATTAGAACTTACAAAGCTCGCCTGACTTACCCTTGGAGCAAAATGTTGACGGTTTGAGGAAAATTGGAAGGAAATCTACGTAGATACCCTACGATGACAAGAAAATAGTTTGACAACTGTGCACAAGCTACAGGGAGTATGAAAACGCCCAAAAGCTACGTACAGGGGACGAAAACACTTCTCACGGTGCACCAGACTGCTGACAATAGAAAATAGAAATGAGCAAAAGTTCTGTCTTCCGAATGCTACTTGTTTTGTGTTTACTCATATACTGGGACATGCAAGGAGAAAGGAGCCCTCACAGAAAAACACCACATACGAGAGGCTACGCACGTACACCCAACACTATCGATATCTACCAATAAATCGAACCATTGCTCAACCATCACTCGGTAACTGTCGGGTTCGGAACACATCATTTTGGGAAATGTATTCCCTTCTTTTCTATCGGGTAATTCATATTATACCCTTTTTCTTCTTTAATTAACGATAAATTAATGTTAAGGTACTAGTATAATTATCTTATTATACCCCGTCTATGACAAGCCTATTTTCCCTCCACAAATTTGGAATCTCGTCAAGATCAAAGTAGGTGATTTAACGAAATGCCATTTACAATTTACAATAATGAAATTACATAAAATTTTATAATACAAAAGATGTCCAAATCCATAAGTGGTTAGAAGGGCCATCGCTTTATGTGTATCATTCGAAAATTTCATCGGTTTTACTCTTTCTCCCTCGTCAAATATTGTTCTTATTAGAATAGTACACGCCGTGCAAACTACAGTATAAAAAAATACAATTTATTAAATCATGGCAGAAGTCAACTTCTTCGATTGCCACATGTTGGCCGACTGTTCTCCCCATACTCTTGCTCCCAGGGATAATCAACTATTGTGGACTAATTTGTTTAGCTTTTCGCTTTTGCCCTCTAATGCTCTGAAATATTAGTAATTTTTTGTCAACTTAGGAGAAATAAAGAATATATAGGTGCTGGTGCCGGAGAAACACAATAGCATTTGATCTATAGCTACTAAATTTCGTCTACCAGAAAAAACCAAGAAAGGGATCTTTCCCTTCCCCTTCCCTTTTTTCCATGATCTACCGCAAAACACACAGATGTCACACTTTTTGTGTTTTATTCCATCTGCTTAAAATACTTTTCAATCAAGTCTGCGGAGTACAATATGTCTACCACCTTTCATTTTTCTACAGCTATTTTATCCTGGCCGGTTGGCAACACTTCATATCCATCCCACGCCCCATGGCGCAGCGAGATAGTAGATAACAGGTGATACGGTGAAAAGACTTTTTCATTCTGAAGTATGAAATTGAAACTCGTGTCTGTCGATGTGTGTTTTTCTTCCTAGTATTTTCATCCGATCATATTCGTACTCACTGCTTGTAATGATAAGGACTACTAAGTACACATTCTTGTGAACTCATTGTTACAAGGCAAGTTTCTTTTATCTTGCTTGTGGCTCGATGGGTGTTTATGTTTATTCATCTTTAGGTTTATCTTGTTAGTACTCATCGCTGGTGACATTGATGCAAGTTTTTTGTGCTACTCCCATTTGGGCGACCCATAAGTATATACTCTCTGCCCGAAATTCTCTTCTCGTGTGACAGGTTATAAATCTTTCATAAAACGGTAAAATTTAAAAGCAACGTCGTACCTTCAATTTCATGAGACGGGTGCACGTTTAAGTACTAGTTTTGTGGAAAAGGGACGACTACAAAATTGTCAACCATTCAACTACATTCAACAAATCAAAATAAATATATTCGAAATTCGCCCCTGAAGGTATTTAGCGTTTAGAGGAGGTCAACTCACTTCTGTTTTGTCATTACAGATCGCTTATACGATGCTACGTACGATAGCAATTCGCTGCACGGCTGGGCGAGGCTTTCATACATCCTTGGCAACGAGGATCAATCCGCAGCAGGTTGAAGAGATTAAAATACCCGTGCCTTGGGGCCACATCGCTGGTACGATTAATTGTTTATATTAAATTTTAGCATAGCGTTAAATGTTCCTTGATGACCTACCTAGTTGCTTTCTCAGAGTTAGAGGTCAACTAAATTTAAAATTGGTTCCAATGATTAGAGTGAGCTGCAAAACCAACTGAAGCAGAATGATGAAGGAACTCTGACTCACACCCTATGTAAATGAAGGGTGGATTACCACTCATCACTGCGTCCAAAAGCAACTGACCAGAACTCGCAGATCTTCACCTTGAATAAACAGACTTTTCCTATTACGTTGGCACTGCAAGGGCGTTTCATTGTCTGCTGACTTGGCTTGATGGGAGATGATGGATTAAAAAATTTGAATCCTCGTACAAATATCCTTTAGAATGGTAAAGGCTATAACTCATATTGCTGTACATACTCGCTCTATCGGAAAAGCAACATGGTAGATCATTAGGAGAAACTTGATTTGTCTTCTATTCTACCCAAGTATCTATCTGGATGTCCTTAGTGCAGAGGTCTGTCTGTCATGCTTAATATATTTTATAATGGCTCAACGGTTAATCAAGATATAAGATTTTTAACTAAATCATTAGTGTGCCTGATTTCACATCACAAAGGCGATATGAAAATCGTGTGCTTGATGCGCTCAGTGGTGTGAATCTGATCTGTTGTGCGCCAGTAGGAAGGAGGCAAAGAACGAAGGTAGTAAGGTCAACAGAGCCAGGAAAGGAGGCAATGTGAAACAACATTCACTCCCAAATCATTCAGCTCTGTGTAAAGCGAGCCTGTTTCATCTGGCGCTTTACTACTTTGAAGGGAAGAAAATGTTGCAAGACTTGAAAACGATTTTGTAGAATTTTATCTGTGGCTGCTTGACACCTCTCTGAATCCCATTGGTCACTGCCTCGCCTTGTCCAGCCTACCTGCCTCTCCCAATGCGGTACCATTTGAATAGGCCCGTCTAATTTTTTAAAGAAACTAGTACGTTTTTAATGTCCCCGAATGCCTGGAACAGTCTTAGCTTTTGAGTATTCGTTTTGGTCTTTGAATGAACGTCGACCGTGCATTTTTCAATGTGTTCTTAAGAAAGGAGAGCAGATGCCGCATTTGAAGTGAGACGGAGCCTTATTTTACAGGGAAGTGGTGGGGGCGCCGAGAGAATCCATTGATTCTGGCAGTGCACGGATGGCAAGACAACGCCGGCAGTTGGGACCCACTCGTTGAGAAGTTACCCGACACGTACTCAGTTCTCGCTATCGACATGCCAGGCAACGGCCAGTCCTCGCACTTCCCCCCGTTCGTAAGCTATACCGTCCTCGAGACTCCATCCATCATCAAAAGGGTGACAAATTATTTGAATCGGGACAAACTCCACCTCTTGGGACATTCCGGGGGATCGGCCGTGTGTTTTTTGTACTCCTGCATATTCCCTGAGGATGTGGCGAGTTACTTCGGTGTTGACTACTTGGCCTATTGCTACAAAAATGAACAAGGCAGGATAACCGCCCTGGCCAAAACTATCGACACTCATATTACACTAGCTTTGCGAGATCCTCGAAGAGCAAAACACTACTCCTGGGATGAGGTCAAAGAGAGGTGGATCGCCGCTACTAAAGGCTCCCTGAATTCTCCGTCAGCAGAAATCATGATGCAACGTGGTGTCAACAAACTCCCTGACGGGAAAGTCGTTTTGTCCCGTGACAACCGCGTCAAGAATTCAGACATGAACCTAATGCACGTCAAGCAGCTTCAAGGGATGATTGAAGACTTCAAAACGCCCACGTGCCTCGTCCGTGCTAAAGATTCAATATATTTTTACGACCGAGGAGTGAAAAACTTCCCCGAAATACTTGAAAAACTCAAAAACACTTGCTCGCTGTTCGAATATCACGAAATAGACGGGAACCATCACGTTCATATGGACAAACCTGAGCAACTATCTGACATATACCTTTCATTTCTAGACAAAGTGAATGTTTAGTCAAATTTTCGGAGGCTGACAACCTTTTTAAATGAAGAGCTTGCAAAAAAGGTGACAAACTTTTTTGAATTGTTGTAATTGAGGGATTGAGTTCAAAATCCAGCTCGAGGTGAGCTTCATGTGTTGTCTGTCATCTGTCCTTTAGATCCTACCTAATCATTTTTTCGTATTCAAATAATTGTTCATCTTATAAAAATTATTTATTGTGGTGCTCCACCCCTTTGTCTCTTGTTCGGCGTAAATGGAGGGAAGGTGTTTGTTCCTACGGTATTCTTTGTTATAGAGTCACGATGCTAATCGTTTTCGAGTATTACAATCGTTTTCTCTCTAGTTAACATCTTTTTCTTCTCTATCCTTGAGTGGGCTTAATAGGTCATAGCACAAGCTTGGCCAACCACGGCTCCTGCAAGTCCGAGTCGTACTCGGTTTCATTTCATTATAAGTAATTTATAAGAGAGCCCCACGTCATGTCTCATGCCTGATCTCGCCTCTGATCTACAGGGGACGAATCAGCAACACAAGATTTTTTCGCATGTTTTGAAGAGATGCATATTTCTTTCTATGTTATTAAATAAAGAAAAAAAAATCATAAATAGCGAAGTAGGTAAAAAGTTTCCAAAAACACCATGTGCTTTGACGTGCTTTAATGGCATTTCTTGAGGGGATTCGAGAAGAGATTATTGATAGCATTCGTAAGGCAAACTATTTGATAGGGTGATCAAGATGCTCTATTGTGTTTGCACAAAAACTTTACACTTCCAAAACTTACAATTTCTTGTAATGAAGTTAAAATTCGTTGCTAAAGGATTGCCAACTGATACCACATGAGACAGTTGTGTTAGTTAGTGGTGGTGCATTTTTGCAGGTAAATGGTGGGGTAGTACCAGCGAGCAGCCAGTCGTCGCTTTGCACGGCCTCTACGATAACGCCGCATCCTTTGACCTGCTAAATCCCCATCTGAACATCTCTGTTCTCGCTTTGGATCTACCGGGACATGGGAAATCAAGTCATTTTCCTATGGGTGTCATGTGGAGCTACACGCACGTATTATCAGCTCTGAGATATCTCTTGAAACAGTTTTTCAAATGGCCTACAACTTCTTTGATGGGGCACTCCTACGGAAGCACTTTGGCTTTGTCGTACGCTGGCTTGTACCCCAAAGAGACGTCTGTCTTGATCAATATTGACTGCGCTCGGTCTGCCAACGCTGCATCTTATGATGAGACTATCAAAACCAACAGAAGAAACACTGAACGAACGTTTGCGTTGGAAACTGGTAATCCTGTAAATCCTTCTCTAAAACCCATCACGTTCGAGGACGCTGTCCAAAAAATGATGAAAAGCCGCAGATTTGCTCTTACACAGCCCCAAACAGAGCTCATCGCCGCAAGGAGCCTTTCGAACATTGGTCGTGGTCAGTACATTTTCAACGAAGATCTACGCATGACAGTTCCCTCCATTGGCCGTAACAGTCAATCTGGTTTTGACACGCTCGCTGGAAACGTCAGATGCAGCGTGCTCAACGTGTCAGCTACTGATGGTATCCACATAGGCGAGTCCATGGCAGTAATAAGAAGTCATATGGACACAATGAAGAAAAACTGTCCACTTGTAGTCAGCAAAATTATCTCTGGGGGTCATCATATTCACATGGACGACCCAAAAACTGTTGCAAGGGCCATAAATGAGTTCATGTGTTTGGCGAAATCCCATATTTCCAATTCTGAGCAGGTTAAAAACTAATCCGACTAAAGATGTCATCCTCTAAAATCATTCCTTCGCTCAAATGTTTTGAAGCAAAAGTGTGTGACTGTACAGCTGAACCCATTCTAACTGCTCCCGCTGTAGAGCTTTGAAATGGACGACTAACCTCGTTGTATTAATTTATGCTTCGACCTAATAATTTTAATAATAAATTTTGGTAAGGTACAATCATGTAGGACTTGCTAGTAATTTTCTGATTGGAATAAATTCTTCTTGTAAAAATGCAAGAAGAATTTATTATTGGGTTTCTCTTAAGATAATATAAGATTGTTGATAGTTATCAGGTATTCAATTTTTTCTACTAATGACATAAATGGTTAAAACATTGTTCTTGTATTCTACTCATTCAATTATAAAAAATTAGTTTTCTCATTCTCCCTTGCCTCTCTTAATAACAGAACGCTAGCGCCCCGAACTCGTAATGGTCATATAATAGAAACCGGAAGTATTTACACAATGTAAAAACTTGTAAAGTTTGTACGATTGCAAACATCACATTGTTTTCGGTTTCATGTTGCTGTTATATGATACAAAATTGTGATAGTAACAAGATTGCTAACTTCAAGGACCAACTACTTGAGCCAGAAAGAGGTTCCTGATAAAATGTCAATTTTCAGAATGTAGTTTGAATGATCTTAGATATCCTAAAGCGTGGTAGGAATCAACCTAGAGAGTGATTTCATTGAGCACTTTGATTGGTTGAAACCTTGATCTCACTATTCACTTGCTAAGAGCTGGAGTTCATGAAGAATCCACCCGCACAGATACCAGAAGTTGATTTGCAGTATCAATAAATACCGAACTTACGTGTCAAAATAATCAAAAAATGAATTTGAAGACTCTCTTTTAGGTTGTGATTATGCATACCATGTGATGCCCAGAACTTTGGCCTGATATTCAAGACCTGGAGAGACCTCAAATAGACAACAGGTTAGACAGACTGAGAGAGTTGCGTAGGAGGGTGTTTAACAATGGCAGTTACCAGTCATTCGTAGAGTTGGTGGATGTGGGCTGAGGTTCAAGTGTTATTGCATTTAATCTAACGGCTATTTGGAGCTGTTGACAGGATGAATATGCTATTGACAGTTTGGCAAGGAGTATCTGCTTAATCAATGTTGGATAGGAAGCAAACGGCGATTTTATATGGCTTTGGACTGCTGTCGGAAGATGGTACCATCCCTCACTCCCTTCTGGCACAAACTCGAAGACAAAGCTAAGCCAATGTAGGTGGAGATGTGAAGCTAATCAATTTCTCTTGTCAGAAAATATAAATAGGCTAACAGTTGTTTCTCTGGTCCATTTTTAATCCATTCTACTGTGGATTATTATTTTATTGTATTTGGTTTTTTTTTATTAGACTTGGGAGCTCCTGCCATGATACGAGGTTCCCATAGCTGCTCTTGGTTATTCCGACTTTCCGGCTTCCACAGGTAAATGGTGGGGCGACACAAAGGTCCAACCAATCCTCGCGTTGCACGGCCTCTCAGACAACTCATCAACTTTTGACCAACTTCTACCGCTCGTCGAGGCTCAAAGCGTGTTGGCCATAGATCTTCCCGGACACGGGTTGTCATCTCATGTTTCCCCAGGACTGTCATACGACTTCCCTCATGCTGTCACGTGCATTAGGTAAGTTTTTAAGTTGACTCCTTCTTCGCATCCTGCTGGGCTAACCAAAACGGTTTTTATTTTTGATAGAGACTAGTACAATTTTATTATGGCGCCAAGGAGGGATTCCCCTCCAGTTCTGCGCCTCTATGGCCATCTGCTTACTGCTGTGAAAACCACCATGACCGGCTTCTTCTTCTTCTTGACTTTTGGGCAAGTGAACACCGAAAGCACTATCGATTTAGTGTTATGTAGGTTGTAAATGCACTCTGATAGCAGTTGCCGCCATCATCCTTAATATTAAGGATTAGATTTTTAATAATAGATAATATTAGATTTTTGCACGGGAAAGCTGTCGTTCATTATATGCATAAACTCTCGAATCCTCCAATAGTAATTTGTATCGATCATAAATATGAATAAGACTAATATAAAATATTACAATACTTTTAAAACTGAAATCACTGTTTTTATACAGTTATTTAGAATTTACACCTAGACCTCTTTTTTTGTGCATGATCCCGTTACATTTTCTGTAAATTTTTTTTGAGATTTGGTTGAAAAGGTCATTCTTTGTAGGGTTTACTTTTTTTTTCTTATATATAAAGAAAAAACTACAGGAAAAATTAAGTTTGGAATGATTGAAAACCTTTTACCATTTTCTTGATTTGCGTCGTAAAGTTGTAGAGCAGTAGCAAAATAGTTCTATAACATTTTAAAAAACGCTGCAAATTCTTTCTTGTGCATGTAGATATAATCGTCAAACTTATGTAATGAAAAAAGATGTGATACTGGTTTTGAAGTTTTTCTAGCTCGAATACATTAATGTCAGAAAACTGCTGGGAAAAACTTTGCGCGCATGTTAACAATATTTGCAGTAGACGTTGACCATTCCAAGGTACCTCGTCAAAAATCACTTCAAATGGACCAAGGTGGACATCATGGGCCACTCTTTCGGCAGCTGCGTCGCCTTCGCATATGCTGGCGTTTTTCCCCGAACTGTTGGTAAATTTATAAGTATTGACTGCGCGAGGTTTAATGTGTCTGCACGAGCGACGATGAGTCCCGCTTTACTTCAACTCGTCGTTGAGAGGGCTCTTCAACTTGAATCTACGAGTGAACGTATTGAAGGGAAATCCTACGAGGAGCAACTGAATGTGAGTTTTTAACTATCCAAAAATGATATTGTCTCATAAATGTTGATATTTAGTTGCTTCCGTACATTCTCGAGCATTCTATACATTTTGGTTTTTTACTGAAATCCCTTTTGTATTTGTATGACAAAAATGCTTCAAAATGCTCGGATATTCTAATACTTTGCACAGATGCGCAGATGCGGCATTCGTGGCACAGATGTGCTTGACTCATTTTTCAATAAAGTCGCTGCACATGGTGGGCGAAGGGAGTGAGTAAATAGGGTAATAAGTGATTTTTGGTTACTCAAAAGTGTCGGGTCTCATTTCCCTCTGTTTCGGGCTTGAAATCTATTGAGATGGGTCCTGGATCGATTGCCGCAATGGGGTAAGGACACTTACAGGTCACCTTAGGTATTTTGAAAATAGTACGCTTTCCCACGCTAGAGAGATCCACCCAAAACAATACAGAATAGTCATTGTTTTATAAAAATAAAGTTTTAGGGGTTGTTTTATGGAAAAAAATCGTCCACAATGACTGATTATTCATTTGAGACTGACTTTGAAACTATGGGGAAAACAGTGAGATTTGAGTGTCGTGGATTCTCCTACTACTGGACTACTCCACATACAGCGTCCAACATTCAGTGGAGAATGATACCTAACACGCCTAGATACCGACGAAACAGGTTGGTAGGTACCCGTTTTGCCATTTTGGCATATACCCTTTTTCCAGTGGTTACCAATTGGTCCGGGACCCATCTCATTGGATTCAGTGTCAAAAATTTAGCGGAAAGTGCAATCCAAAAAATACACTTTTACCCATACCCTCCTCTTACTTGGTTTGATCGGATTGATAAGTTTCGCAGACCAACTGTAGCCGGAAAATAGGTCCCTGGCCAAATTTTAGATGCTTAGAAAGTTTTTTACTAGCTAAAAACCAGCCGTTTAAGAGGCTTCCTTGCCTTTCCTAATTTGAAAAAATATGACGAATATACCTTTTTCGTTGACAGGCTTTCATGGCGCTGCGCCGGGAAAATGGCTACGAGTTATCGGAGAAAGCATCCAGAGCTATGTTGACTAGAATTTTGAAAGAGACCAGTAGCGGTAAATTCGTTGAAACTCCTGATCCTCGACTGCCTATTTACCTCGGTATTTTGCCCACATCAACATTGAACGAATTAGCTACAAGAATAACTTGCGAGGTGAGTATTTAACAAAAAGCCGTTATAGGGGTTTCCTATTTTCCATGCATTAACGTCAGTATTACGTACGTTCTTTTGTAGGTCATTTTTACTACAAAATGATAGAAATATAGAATTTTCTAGGGTAGGAATATTTTTCAACAATTGCTTGTACAAATTCCCTGTTTCCGGTTGAGCTATTTTCAAATTTACAATTTTTCATCTCTAATTACCTATAAATTAGGTGCGGGAGGCCGAACAATTTCCGAGTTGACGGAGAAACACTCAGTCACTATTTTTACTAAAATGTCTAATCTCAAGCCCTACGGTTTTGCAGATTTTAACAATTCGTTTTACCGCCGGTGTTTTTCAAAAGTGGAGAAAACAGGCTTATGAGGAACAAATCGCCGTGATGACGAGCAACTCACCGAACTTGGTCGCAGTTGAAATCGAGGGAGGTCATCACGCACACTTGGAGGATCCTGAATCTGTAGCGCCTTACATAAATGATTTCATCAGATGAATTTGAACGATATGACTGTCATCCGGGACAATTCAGCTGCGGTCTGTTCTCCTGAGTGACAAACTGGCAAGGAAAAACGGTAACTAATCGTTTAAAATTTTAATCACATACACATTTACGCAATTACACTTATATCCCCTCATTCGAATTTAAAGTAAATTGTCATGTAGATAAATATATTTATATTTTATCATCAATCTATTTTGGTCAGTTTGAACGCCCTTAATCCCTACTCGATTGCATGCATTATATGCATTCCGTTCCGTTATACTAATAACAATTTTGATAATTACACAGTACGCCTACGTTTTATATATAATCGGCTCTTCAATACGCGAAATCACAATAGTTTGACAAGTTTTCACCCTAGCTTTACTAACAGTGGCGAAAGTCATAAGAACTAAATTTAAAAAAAAAAACTGCATGGTGAAACATTCTACTATTTGGGCCCAATGAATTCCAGTTTAGTTAGGGGCGTTTATGATACTCGATAAATGCTATTCGTCTCCCTAACGTTGCTCCAATAGAAATGTTCTGCTATCAAGAACCTATGATTCCTACGAACCTACATCGACATTTCATAAATTATCTTCTGGCAGATGATATCCCTGCGCATAATTTTGATTACGATGAGCAACTCTGTCTTCATTTGAGCAAAACTGATGTTTACTACCTCGAGGACGAATTTTTTCATAATTGGTTCAAAGTCTGACTACCGACTTCCTACTGCTAACTATTTGAACTACCTATTTCAGTTTCAAAATCAGGTAATTTCGTTCGTTAAAGTTAAATAGGAGCGAGTATAAAATAACGCTGCCTTATTAGGGTTAGGGTTATCTAAAAAGGCACTTGCGGAATAAAGCGGAGTTTTTCATTTTCTCCGGATAAAATTTTGTAAAATAATATTGACAATATAATCATCTACGACAATCTCACCGAATTGGGCTTTTTTGCAAGAAGTGAAACCATTAAGTGTATGTGAACAATCGGTTGAGGTCGATTGAATAAATATTTCTTAGTGGTCCTTATTACGGTCGTCTGGCCTTTGAAAAAAGAGCAGGTGAGTTGCGGGAATTCCCGTGTAACCAGAATACCACCCTTGGAATTGGCTGGATGTAACGTATGTTTTTGAGATGGTGGCTCTAAGAATGCCTTACGTTCTACCTCTTAAGATGTTTATTAGCGTGGTAGGATCGGTAGCGTTATTTTAGCTACCGCAAAGCCAAGTCTCATCATATCTACCCACCCTCTTTAATCTATAACAAAACAAACATAAGCCCAATCTGGCAATGAGATCACTGCTCTTGAATTTACGCTAATAAACATACACCACAGTCAAGATTATTGTGAATTCAAGTTGCGTATGCTTCAGGTTTTTGATTTGTGTTAACATAGTACTTGTAATTTGTATTAAATTAGGCTTACCATTTACTATATCCTCCTAGTTCTTGTGCTCTAGTTCTACTAACAGTGGTATTCACTACGAAGAGGAACATAGCACACTGGTAACACTTCAACTAATATTCATTCTCTCATCACATTGAAGAGCTTTCACAATAAATAACTGATCAAAACAAATTATCCCAACTAAATAAATAACTGATGAACTCATCAATGTCAGGCTTGCCACAAATACGTATATAAATGTCAGTTTTGAGCTTCTCAGAATTTGCTCCTTGAGATAAGCTCAATTTAAAAGATAGTTTGGTACCTTAGCGATCTGAGACGGTCAATATCGCTTATATTATATGTTTACGACATATGTTTGGATTCATAAGATTAGGTTTTCAAACCCAACCAATTAATTTATAAATAAAGTTTTACGGCACTTCCCAAACAGTGGATGTATTGATAGTTTTTTTCTGAGGTTCGCCCTGTTCGTCGCCTGACGACTGACGGCTTAGCCGCCTTCCCCAGGAACCTGAAATCGGTTGACAAAATTATGTAATAAGGCATCTAAAATCTGTGGATTTTTTGGGGTTTGACCATTCTGCCTATTCTCAAAACGCCTATATCCCTCGCGGAGTCAAAATGTGTTTTTCGACAAATGGATTTTCGTGATTTTTGGCAATCTAGGCGTGTGGAGTATCATTTTCCTCTAAATTTTGGACTCTGAATCCAATGAGATGGGCTGGAACGATTGGCGCCCACTGGAAGAATGGGTGGGAAGAATTAATGGGTCAAGATGCGTATCTATCTCCCCATTTCAAAAGTGGATTTTCGAGATTTCTGGTACCCAGGCGTGTGGGGTGTCATATTCCACTAAATTTTGAATGCTGAATCGTTTGGAATGGATCCGGGACACGCCACACCCACTGTTTTCCCCATGTTCGATATTTTTGGCGGTTTAGGCGTGTGGGGTATGGTTTTTCCACTAATTTTTGGACGCTGAATCGATTGGAATGAGTCTACATGCACCTGGTCAGAGGAAACAAATTGTGAGAGAATTTGCAGCGTTTTAGAAGTTTGCTCATTTGAGTTGGAATGAAAGGATAACGAATCATCGTTGTGACCTGCCATGAATAGAACAGATATAACTGCTACCTACAAGCTGTTCTATTCTACCTATTCTATTTTACTCTATTCTACCAATTAGTTCCTCACCTCGTCGAATGACGTCGCTTAGCCTGCTCGTGTTGTGGCTCTCGCGCAGCGCCGTCAGCATTCGGTCGTATTCGTCCTCCTCTTTCCTCCCAGTCACTCCGTGCTGGAACTGTGCCTCTTTCTGAAGTATCCTCTCACGGGATATTTGCGTCCGAATTTCGCTCGGTACGTCGGGTATGGTGTACGCCATTATGCCGGTCAGTGCGAACACGATGTGCTGTAACGATTTGAACGTAATATTCTGGCAATGGAGTGCTGTAAATCCTAGATCATGCTTGTGATTTTCATCTGGCTACCAAGATCGTGTATCCTGATATTCAATCTCAACCAACGCTGCATTATAATAATAACGATGATAATAATTACAGGGATCAGTGAATGTCAGTCCGTTTGAATCAACGTGGACAAGAACAGGATCTGTCGGGCGATAAGCTCGGAGGACTCTCCTTATTTGATCGGGGTCGCTATCTCTACTATTCTTTTACATTTTGTAGCGGTCTCTGGCTAGTGTTAACGCCATCTGATTGATGATGAGAGTCAGTGTTTACTTACTTCGAACACAACCACAAAAGCCAGACGGGCAGCGAAGACGTGCCAATACTGAGGAGACAAACCGTACTTTTCCTTGTCTTCCGGCCCATTCCGATATCCCCTATACTGACAAACTCCTGGATCCGGCCCCTCTATGTCCACCCCGTCTTTGTCCACCCCCATTCCATCCAGGTAGTCGGTTGTGTTGAACGCTGAAAACAATTCCGATGCTTGATTGATATCCATCTACGTACAAATATTACTTTTACGATGCCGAATGATGTTGAGCATATACCGGACAATGAAGAATCAATGTAACCAGCCAAATCGTTGGTTTTTGAGTAGACCAACTTGTACACCATTCTCGGAATGTAGTCACTGGTGTAGGCTATCACAAAAGCCTGAAATTCAAAAGCACGTTTTTTCAATCGGTGGAGATTTGGCTCTACGTGATTCTTAACGGACAGCGATGCTTCTGGCATATCTTTCATTTCAAGTGCTTTGCGTCCAATGTCTTCCCGATGAACTGTGTGCGGTTTACTAATTCTCCGATACACACCAATGACTAAAAAAAGCTTGGATGCCTACTTACATTCGACACTACCGCACAGTAAGTGACGCCTTGGAGTATGCCATACCAGGCACCTATGTCCTCCACCCTCTCGGCCAGTGGACGGCGAGACTGGGCGACCATTTTGAACGCGTCTAATCGTATTTCACCGACGTTATTCACTAAAGCAAAAAAAGGAGCGAGAGGAAATGCTGCGACGAATAGTGTGACGAACCCGTACTGCAGAACTGAGAACACAAATTGAGACAATCAACATTAGTAGAAGAAATACCCGAGGGCGTAATGACTCGTGATGGCCAATGCCCACCTACCCATTTCGAGGTATTCTTCAAAAAGAGCCAGCCTTCCAGGGTCCTGAAGCTGATAGTCCTGCTCCCATCTTGTGTACGCACGTGATTTGTCTTTTGTTGCCGACTTATGTATCCTTTTCCGCCACCAATTTATCATTGCTCTGATGAAATAATAACTCGCTCAGAGACTTGACTGTCAATTAGAATGGTTTACTTGTTTTATGACTAGAGCGATCGTACTTACGGGTAGGCCAGTTCGAGAAAATTATTGAAAAATTGTTTGCCCACCATGATGATGGCGAGCTGTATACACAATTCAAACAAACATCCGGCTGGATCGCACACATCACCCTTAATTCGGGCGAATTCTGAACTTCTCGAATCCTGATCACCCGGATAGCTAAAGAATCGACCCTGAAATTTAAATTTCATCACAACTTTTTAAGATTTGAAACACAATTTACGTCGGTAATTTGTCATGCTTCACCACGCTGGAGTCGTACCTTAAAAAATGCTATGTAAATCAACGACGAGTAGAAGTTCATGAACTCAAAGAAATAGATTTTGAATGTGTATGAGTCCTCGTACTCGATTTGAGTTCTTGGGTTCTCGTGGTTGGTTAGCCAGATGGCTATCTCCCCATACAACTACAACGTCCACAACAATGGTTAAAATATTATTTTTTTCTCTACGAATGAGTGCCGTACAGCATTAAATATTGTACAACAGTGACGAGTTGTAGAATATGGCCCGTATATTACTGATGACATATTTTCTAACAACCTATTTCGACCATCGTACATCGCGACTACAATTGGTTTTGGCCTGTATTTTCTCCTTTTAACAGTCGATGGTACTTAGTAATACTTTCTCCGCACTATTTGCAACTATTTTCAATATACTCACCCTTGTTAGTATCATGATGGTGATAAGATTGAGAGTAGCTCCCGTCATGGACGTAAAAATTTTGGCGTGTTTTTTTATGAAACTGTTGCTGCTTAAATATATATAATTGACGATGGATAACCTGTAGACTATTGTGCCCAGGACGGCGGCACAGACTACCATAATCTGAATCAAATATGTATTGAAAATTATACATTGATAATCAGTTGTACTACAGATTTATACGAAGCGCAAATTAATGACTATCGAGGGGATTGTTTCTGTTGGATACGAGGTATAACTCTATCCGTTTTATTTTATTGTTACATAATACCGCAATTTTTTTAATTACCGGTCTGGATAGAATGGGCGTGAATTATCAATTGATCTATTTTCAAGATGATACTGGGGATGATACTCCTCTTTCATTAGCAAATATCAAGAGTTGAATGAAACTACCAAATTTTGTCTTTTGCTATTCTTTTGACGTTTTTAAAAGAATATTTGAGGTTTTTGTTAAGCATAAAGATTCACCATAAAAAGAACAGTCGATACTGTGACCGTGTACCGCCACGCGCGTTGGGAAGCTGGCATGTACGGCTCTTTCTGCCTAGTCACCGGGTTGATTCTGGAAGAAACAAACCCATGTCCTTCATTCAATTGAAAAAAAGAAGAATCCGGTTTTTTCACCTGTTTCGTCGTTTTCATGCTGTTATAAATTTAAAAATTGAATCCATCTTCAACTCACCTGAAAGTTTTGATGGAAGCTTCAAATTCGGGCCGGGGCTCTTCATCTTCCTCTGTGTACTGGAGATCCCACTCCCATGCTATCACAGCTTGTCTTCTTTTCCATAGCTCTAAGAACGTAGTAGCTAAAAAATGAGTGAAAATATTTATGGTATTTGATACAAAAAGTACTTGGTGCGTATGACGAAGTGCTTACGAGATATTTTACGCTCACTCAATTATTTGTTCTGACTTTTGAGAGCTCACATCCCCAAACAACTTTAAAACAAAACTTACCCCAAAAAGACATAAAAATCGCGAAAAATACTGTCGCCGGATTGTCAAAAAGATACGTGATTTTTGAAAACAGACACGACTCGGACAGCCTCTGGTACTGACAGACTTTATCACACATTGGACACAGAGTTATGTTTCCAGGCCCGTTTTCGTCGCAGATTTCCTTGCTGAAAATTTCGGAGCAATTACTCATTTTGAAACTCTATCACAGTTGTAGAGACAATTTAATTTATGAGACTGATAGTTTCCAACTGGAAATTTTTCTTTTACTTGCCTGGGGATATTGTCGAACGAATCCATTGAAAAGAGTCCATAAAAGAAACAAAAGAGCCCGACGACGGCTGCTGGTATCAGCATTTCCGTGTAGAAGCCCAACCAAGCGAAGTATAAGGCGATTTTGTCTCCGAAATATTTTCTGACAAGCCACAGAGGTTGCTTTTTGTACCACCTTCCAGGGCGCGCCCATTCGAGGTACAGAAGCTGATGAGGAATCACAGTGATAATGAACGTTGTTATCATCGTGATAATGTACATAGTTATTTGTCATAACCAGTTACAGGAAGAATCTGTAAATAGAAGGAATGCACGAATTATAAACTTACTCTTCGGTCAAATCTCAACCCTTGCGCAGCGTCCCGATCGTAAGCGCCTTCGTGCAATGGAAACGCTGAGAGATAAGTTCCGTTGTTTATCAACCTCCTAATGCCCACCTTGAAAGTACATTTTAAAAACATTTCAAAATAACGAAAAGGCGGAATTTTGAATAAGTGTTATAACTGCTAACATTCTTTGGACGGTTCCAAAACCAGTTCATCACTGATAGTTCATATCCTGATAAATTTGGCGTTCTCCTGCTTCCTACATTACCTGTCCGTGCTCATGCACTGGTCAAATATTAGACAAGAAAGAAAGAAAAATTTTGCAAATCTTAATTTTCTCATGTTATTTTTACAGTATTTTCATTCTAATTCCCGAATTATTACAAAGTGCATTGGAAAGTGCGGTTTCACATGCATTGTGTTCTAGTTTAAGAGTACATAATAACCTCTATGTTACTATTTCACAACAATAAGTAACAACAGTTATTATCCTCATATATTATGAGCCATAATAAATCATAATTGTGATCTGTTGTGATTTGTGATCATAATTGTGATTTGTTATGGCAAGCAAAATTATAGTATATGCATATATATATGTACAATGCGTAATTGCTACCTGAATTAGGTTTATTTACATTGATCATCAGGCAAGTATTCATTCATTTGGAAGGTACCAATGCTATCTCCTGAAAGAAAATTGCTGACCAAATGATTGTTTCATGATAGGATTCGGTTTATTTTTCGTTGAAATTATAATTAAGTATACAGTTTTTTTTGTACAAAAACCCTACTTTGATCGAATCTCCTACCCCTGTTTCACTTTCATCCAGTGGTAGGAGGGGCAACCACGAAGGGTTCTATGGTCGGTCTATGGCCACCCCATGGCCTAACGTATTCGTCGTTTTCGTCTCGTTTTTAGAACATCATTCCTAAATCCAAGCGATTTCGGTGCTGCGTTTTAATAACATTGTGTGACACCGATGGCGGAAATCCGCTACGACAACTAGGTTGGTGTTCAGGCTAACTCTAGTCTAGTACATAATTGACAAACCCCCAGAATAACGCCTCTTGCAGGTCAAATATCCGGTACATTGGTTAATAAATCCGTTCCCTAAACGTAACATACTGCTATCACGAACAAGATGCATTCCATTGGTAGTCTAATTTCTTTCTAACAAGGCAATAATCATTTAGGCAATAATCAGGCATTTAGTTTCGACAGAAGACGGTCCACGTGACTACCAACTGTAACAAGTAACATGACTGCTCAACTACGAGCATGTTCGAGCGGCTACGTTTAGATGTCAGCTGAGCTAGGACAGAACCTCTAATACCAGATGCGAGGACAAGAATACCTAAGTACGTAGACAAAGACCTCTAACCGCAGCAGACATGGGGCGTTTTCCTCTTAACTAGAAGATAGTTTTGCTTTAAGTTGAATTTAAAAAAAAAAGGATCTGGAAACAAATTTAGCTGAGTTGATACAATCCCATCATGTCAGGAAGTCGGCCCGATTCATGGTTGTAGAAAGATAGAAGGAACCGCGTACATTCTGCTTATACTTTTGGTTGTAGGCTATCGTTAGCATACCAAGACTATTTATTGTATAATAATAACAGGTACGAAGCCGATCCGGTGTCTCCATGTTTCTGGTGTCAGCTATCACGAACAGACGACCGCTAGGACGACACACCACCCCCTAGGTGGGCGTTTAGCTGAAAAAAATTTAAAACGATACCGTACATTTGTAGGAACCTTTTGATCCTCGTCGAATTTCGTCCTCATCAAAATTGTCCAAGCGATTTGCGACCTCTGCGCCGAGGTGAAGAACATTTCGCGGTCCTTGATGATGAATTGCTCTTCCCGGTCGCGGCTAAAGGTGGCTGTGTAGAATGAGGGTTCTTCGTCAATTAGTTTGGAGTCAAGTTCGAATAGCTTGAAGAATGGGAAGAGGAACGGAAATGGTTCTTTGGCTTTTTCTTGTTTCTTATCTTCGCCTTCCTGTTGGAACATTAACCAAATAAAAAAAAAAATAAAATAAAAAAAGTTAGTACCTTTGTCGTCGTAATACAGGAATTTTAAATAGGGCGACCACCGAAAAGGCATAATTATTTCAAATCGAGTTTGGAAGATATTCAGACGATTTCTGAAGACTTTGAAATTTAAAATAATTTAATATTCGTCGACTCTTATTACCACAAAAATAGATAGTAGTCATTTTTAGAAGACATACATGTTTTATTTGGGATCTAATCTTAAACCACTAATCTAAAATCTAAAAAGCCGAGTGAACAAAAATGTCCAAAAATTCTATGCTCCCTCAGAAAAAACTTGTTCTTCAGCGCTCGTAAGCCGTTCATTCCTCTGTACTTTTTGGAAAATGCAGATGTACTTTACTATCGAACTGTTTCAAGGATTCAGCGACATTTTTCCAACAATACAGAAAATGAAGCCGATATCAGGGATACAGTACGCACGTCTAAAAGTTGTTTTTTCTGGTTGGTAGGTGCTTCTAGGGATAAAATCTTACAAATAAGTGGATGAGAGTGTTGGACTCACCCAAGCTTTGACTGAGATTGACAGGAATCTCTGAAAATTATTTAACAAAATCATTACAAAATCATAATTGTATCAAGTAAATCGTTGACAGACTAATAACTTATCATCCAGATGTAGGTATACACACTTATAGAGAAATACACACTTTGAGAAGGCTGAACCATTGTTTGCCAAGGATTCACACTTGAGCCACACAATTCAAAAGCGTGAAAAACATGTGAGTTTGATGATTTTGTGTACGAAAATTCACCCTTGTGTCAGATACTCATAATCGTATGTAATGATAACAACTAATTGAATTTCTTTTTCTAATCCAGCAAAGTTGGTATAGAAATTGATAAGGTACCTCAAAAGTATAATATCAAAGTCAAAAATCGTACATCAAAGAGTATCTAGCAGACACTCCCACTGACGGTGTTGGTCAAAGTATCCCACGAGTTGTCATTTTGTTCCGAATAGAAGCTCATCTCTTGTAATATAATTGGATTCAGTTCGGCAATTCATATTTTGGTTGGTTATTCCTTGAATAATCAACGTATGTAATTATGCCCAAGGTCATGGAGAGTTTAACCTCACTTTTTTCGTGCCGAAGCCGAGCGCACTGTTTGCATGATGACATGCGACAAGAAACAAAGCCGCGGAGGGCAGACATCAATTCGGGTTATAATATTCATGGAAGTTTTATTGTGAAATTTGTAAGCAAATATTAGCGCTATCCTTCCCTTGTATTATTTAGAACTGCCCCCACTTATCTTCCCTTCAAGAATGAGCGAATTTAGCCTTAGTCCCGTTTCAAGTTGATTTTTTTTAATCAAGGCAACTCATGGGACACCTTCGCTTGTAAATGTACCAAGGCTTTAATTACAATTATTGCAATCGGTGTTGGTTAATAATGCGCAGTACGCAAAGTACGCACTGTTGGATACATGTGTTGGAGAAAACAACGCGTTTCATAGATGGGAGTGAAACAAGATAGTGGTGGTGTTTTGTTAAATGTTACCGCTGGTTTTCTGGCAGACATTCTGCGAGGTGTTGGAGGTGTTTCTGCCCGCATTATGCGAGAAAATCCCTGTGAATGTCATTTTTCATAATTGTGATTCGTAATAGTGACGATTTGTACAAACTCGCCTCAAGTCTTGACAATTCCTCAAAAATCAAATGGATTCTTAGCGTAAATTTCCTGATGTTAGAGTTAGGACAATTCATTTTGTAGACTGAAATGGACGGTACTTTGTTTCAATCACTGTTCAGGGATAACAGAATAACAAAGCATATGTGTAGACGCCACTTTGAGTTTGAGGTATGCCGACATTACTATACGTCACGAGAGGAGAGCAAAATCAATCAAGGGCACATGGATTGTGATGAATGCGAGAGAAATTTGATTTACCTTAATTGGCATCTTGAGGTTCATTACTTCAGCATAGCGCGTTAACACCTTCCATGGTACATGTATTTTTAAAAAATAAGTCTTTTGATCATAGGACTCCTGAAATGTACATGATACAAAAACAGAAAATAGTAATCGACAGGATACCGGCATAATGATTTTAAATGTATCAAGTCCCAGAGGAAACCAACCTTCTTGTCCTCCAGTTCAAGTTCAAGTCCCTGCTTCTCGAGGTTCCGGTGAAACTCCTTTCGGGTCTCCGCTTTAATGTGTTCAGCTTCTGGGAGCGGACCCACTTCTGGATGTTCCTCCTCGAACACCATGACCAAGTCAATCCTTCGTTTTCCATCGATAAAAAACAGACTATCCCGATCCTGAAAATGGCATCATGAGGAGTGAATGACTGAAAATATTTGTTTGAAAGGTTTGGTCGATAATTCAACAAGGGTATTACGCTTCTGGTTGCTCACAGACTTGCTGAGTCAGCAGCTAGCATTGCGCCTTCCTGCCTCTTCTTCAGGAGAGATTCTAAATATCTGCTCGCCCTGTCTTCCTCCTACCCAAAGCTTCCCTGAGAACCTTATTAAAAAATTGGCAGCACAAGGGTCTTACTGGATTCTTTTCGGCAGGTGGTAGTCCACCTGTGTTGTCTTCGGGAAGCTCGTCAAGCTTATTGTAGTTTTTGAACTCCGGAATCGATACCGCGTCCGGCATTGGCGTCCCAGCCCAAGCCGACCCTGTCGAGCTTCTCCTAGTGATTCCTGCAATCCAATCGAAATTCGATGTTACAAGTTTAGTTGATAGGAATTGGCGCTAGATCCAGCGTTGCTCTTTCACGATTACATGAAAACCTTCCATACAGACTACAAAGCAGTCTCTACTACTACAGTGGGCTCACCATTGAGGACGTCTTTGATATGTGGTGTAGCACCGCCGGGTTGGATAACACCTCGAGATGTCCTCCTTTCTTTGGCGTTTGACATCCCCTGCCCATCCTCAGGCTGGTGAAGACCAACCACGGCTGCACTTGACCCCACAGCCAGGCAACTACTTGACTGGAAAGTTGGGGAAGCCTGCGAGTAAAGAAAATGTCCGCGTGAACACGATCGCTCTACGGTTATTGCACTAGACAGGTCCCCACAGGTACCCGACTCGATTCATCATCGCTAAATATCCAATATCAAGCGCAGTGTCTTCACCTCTTTAGTTTCAACGCTCGGTATCTCCCGCGGTTCAGGACTGTCCGCCCAAGTCTCTTCGTTCCCGGGTAAAATAGTTGATTCTGTGTCCTGACTGTTTCCTGTGTACCATACCGCGGATCTTCTCTCTGCAACAAGAATCAAGGCCGAGTTAAGCTTGGAAATACATGTCCTAATTTATGTTGGCAAGGCGTCGTCGAACCTGCGCGATGATGACTGCCTCACTACGTCACTAAATTTTATATTCGATGACAGCCGTCCCATTTACAACAAAAATTCTCTTAACTCCTGCCCTGCCAGCGCACATGAGGAACATATTTCTAACCTTCCTATTAACACCCAATTCCCAATGTTCATCGAATTTGACAATTTCAAGCGGAAATCTCTAAACTAGTAAGGTAGGGCAAGGATAGCTTTGAAACTTGTGAGTATCGTCATAACGCAGCACAAAGACCAAAATACGCAATGTTATTACAATTGCATATTACACTGTTGAAGCATCACCCCTACACGGGGGTGGGTGCGGGGGGGGGGGGGTTACTCTGTTAATTGTATATTTGGAATGTAGGAAAATAGGATGTCGTCCCAGCATACACAAAGTTCTTTTTTTTAAAAATGAATCTCTCACGCTCTGTTATCAACATTGCAATGTTGCTTACAATGGGATGTATAAGTGATGATTATTATTCAATGAAAATGTCGTCCGGCTCTGTTGGGGTGTTTTCGAGCCAGTAAATACACTGAAAAAAAGGACAGAAACGTCATTTTCTGGTAACATCCTGGGCTGCCTAGCCTGGTTTGGTGTTGAAGACTTGATTGAGCAGAGATAGAACGCCCAGTTCGATGTCCAGAAATATTCCCTCAGTAGTGGTGAATCAGGGTATGTGACCTCGCCATCCTTCTCTCTGGAAGATTGTTAGTGGAAAGGCTCCACCCAGAAAAACCAATACTTCGTGGTTCCACCCCTGCTAAATTGGGAATATAATACTAGCCTGAGCCATACTGCAGTATGTAGCTTTTTGAGGTGAAATTGGGATCAAGAGATAACTTTGAGAATGAATTCAATATTTGCAGAACAAAAAGTTTTAGGCTGAAAATCGACGATTGAACCTTATAAACGGCTTGAGAAAGGTCATTGTTCGCTGATACGATACGTGTATTCGTTATTTCGATTACGGTAGTCTACATTAGGTGATATTTGTTTCCAACGATGAGGCTTCGTCGCTTCATGTAGATTTGACACGCACGTTGTAATGGAAGCAGTTCACCACCTTCAAAGAATTGCCGAGTATCAGCTTTTGTAAATGGGAACGCCCGTATAAAAAGTCACAACGTGTATTTATCTACCCAAAAAAACCTTGGGTTATACTGAATATAGCAGAACTATCGAATGCATGTATAATATACGTACAAACTTACGCACTGTCCTTTTTTTTAAATATCAAAATTCAATCTAATTAAAGCGTATTGAAAGGCAGCAACACTGGATAAGACTTGTGGTTTTTTGGCTACCAAAAGTTGAGCGGTGGGAATGTTTTTATGCAAAAAGAAATCATTACCATTAAACCACGAGTAATGGCAAGACCAATCTAATGAATGAAATGTTATAACCACCTTTACAAGGTTAAGCATTTCAGTGAGACTACCAAGCAGCGATTTTATGATTTAAGAAAGAGTACTTTTCCGATAACCCCCTTGTAACTACCTCGCGCCCGCCTCAATTCAATGGCCCCAGGCAACGAAAGTGTTTTCTTTCACATTTTAATTAATATACGCAAATTTTGGACCCAGTATTGAGACATGAGTGGGTGCGCGGAATAGCGACCTTAACCCTGTGCGCTTCGCGCTTGTTTGCGTCCAATGTCTTCCCGATGAACTGTGTGCGGTTTACTAATCTCTTCTCAATGATCTCGCTGATAGAGAACGGGATTCTACGCAGACTATCAACTTCTTCATCAGTTTTCAGTTACGATGGAACAAATACTCAGCGCACATCTCCCACTTCCAATAAATACAGTAATTTTCAAAATCACACTTCACAATTAATCAATCACTTAACAATTAATACCAACCCCCACCCCCCTCCTCCCAAATGGCCTTACTCCAGGTGCGAATTCCCACCTAAACCTGATATGAGAGAATAATATTTTCCAATGGCCTAAAGACATCGGGCGGGCGAGAGGCATTTGCAACGGTAGTGGGGGGTTATGGAAAAGTAACTAAGTAAATAGGTAGTTACATAGATACCCAAATCGAAGAGCCGCAATTGTTTCATCTGTCAAACTGATTTGAAAGAGATTTCAGACCCCTGATCCTGAGAACAGAGATGTGTGACCCTGAAGAGAAAACGAAGGTAAAAATGGCATCGTTTAGTCCCCAAACCTTCGGAGAATTAGTGAAATGTTGTTCTACCTTTTTGATGTCAGTCACGCGAAAACCTCAAACAATAGCTACCGATCGGAATGAGGTTCTTACCAGGAAAATGATGAGCCTTGTTTTGAGTCCTTTGTCTGTGTTCGAATGAAATAGTCAAATTATAAGGGGTCACGTCCACGGTTTTTTGTATTGAGCTTTGTTTGATTGGACACAATTTGTTTCAGTGTCAATATTTTTTCAAACAATACCGTGGGAGAACTGTCGCTCAATAGAATATAAAAGCCAAGCTTGGTGAACTGCCGCGTGCCGTGAAAATGTGTATTTTCAAAAATGGATTTTCGAGATTTTCGGCGTTCTAGGTGCGTGGGGTATTATTTTCGACTAAATTTTGGACGCTGAATCGATTGGAATGAGCCTCCATGCTCCTGGTCCGTGGAATAACAAACCCCTGTGATTTAATTACTCATTCCTTTGCAAATGGTTTTGCAAACAACTGTGCACTGCTTCTCAAAAGTTTTTCTCTTGACAGGCATTTAGATTTCCTTTAATAAGCGTAAAACTGAAGTTAATTGAGATTGGGATATTACATTTCCAAACATTCAATTTTTAAAGAAGAATGGAATTTTTTTAAAATCATTAATTTATACTTTTTTGCAATTGTAATAAATAAACTAAAAAAATTGTAACTTGATAGTAGATGCGATGCAAGTGAAAATTCTATACAAAATTCTATAAATTCTTCTTTCTAACGGCAGGCTTGAGTTCACTTGAAGTTATAGATGAATGCTGGTATAGAGTTGAGTATGAAGTTGAATCAGCATGAGCACTGTTTGGGGTAGTAATGATTTTCGGACAAGTGGTCTGGGTTGTATGAAATGTTCGGATAAATAAATACTCAAATAAAGAACTCCTTTTCTCCTCTAGTGGCGGGAATAAGAAGAAAAAGAACTCGTGGAAAGCTAGGGATTTTACTGAATCTGAGTATGTATTTTACTGGATTCACTGTAATTACTCATGGGTTACTTATCCATCCTCTCAACCATATCAAGATTACCCCCAAGGATGTAAGTTTCCCTTGCTTCGCACGACATATCGACCCAGTACATCTACAATCGTCTGAAATGGGGAAACATTTACAAAAAAAAGTGATATATTGATTAAAATTGTGGTTGTGGGAATCATTCACAAAGAAGATATGACTTTTTGTCGGGTTTTTAACGGATTAACTTGAATTTGATGCGATTATTCTATTGAGCAAAAGTTTTGTAATTTTGAGTGTCCTGGAATTATTTCAATCGATTCAGCGTCCAACATGGAAAATGACACCCCGCGTGCCTAGGGTACCCGAAACTCTTGAAAATTCACTTTCGAAGTATTACATGGAATCGAAGTATGGACCTATTTTCAACCCATAGCCACCCCAGTCCGATCCAGGACCCATCTCAATGGATTCAGCGTCCCGAGATGTAAATGGTAATAATACCTCACATGCCTAGTCTATTGAAAAAAGAAAAAAAATGATGATGATTACAAAAATTACCTATACCCAATTCCCAAATTTGGTCCGACCGGGCTGAATAGTTTTTAGGGCCAACTGAAAGGCCGGTAAATTTCAGAAAATTGTCTACCTACCGAAACGGTGGGCGCACGTTTTTGGGAGATCGATCAAGACATAAAACGCGAACTGTAAAAGTTTTGGGGGCAATCGAAGAGGTTGACCACTGGACATAGTTTCAATATTTCAAGGAATAATACACCGAAAACTGGAGCATTCATTCAAGAAAATTAAATGTTGTGATACTTCACGAATTCGTCTGAATTTCAGTACAATTGTTTAAATAAGGTAATTTTTGTTTTATTTGTATTCTTATGTACCTTTAATCCTATTTTTTATTCGTACTTATAGTTTATAACTAAGGTCAGTTGAGACCTGGTTGCTGAACAGGACACACTCGTTTGTTTGTTAATGTTTGTTGTTTGTTATTCTGGTAAAAAGTTTGAGGAGGTTGTATAATGAGTTTCTTCTTCTGAGCGATCTTCTCTAAGCTCAGCCATTTGATGTCAATTATTTATTCTGATTGAACGACGTTTCGAATTGGAGAAAAAATGTTAAGTACCTATACTTTAATCGGAAAAACTTACTTGCATACTTGGGCGTGTACACCGGAGATCCAAACCGTTCATCCACTACGGACACCGACGGGGGCGGCGCGGTGGGCGGGGCGGTCCGGTTCCCCCGCCCCCTCGCCCCGCCGTCCCCCAACAGCGGGAACTCCCACTCCAGACGGGACGCAAAACTGTTTTTAAGGTCTTCGGCGAATTTCCCTAAATTCTTCTGCGTTTTTGAATTCGAGTGGGAATAGCTTACTTAAAACGGGAAATCGCGGAGATCGCAACAGATCCCGTCATCTCAGCTAGCAACGGAATCGCTCTCATAAAATTTCCAAATCGCCAAAAATCGAACCTATGATGAATATAAAATCTTTAGAGCAATAATCTCTCGGTTCAATCGTGGACTTGATGTATTCACACATCCGGTCAATGACGTTTTTCTCTCATGTGAGCATTTATTATCACTCTCCTCGGACGTTCAGGCGAAAGGATTACACATGGCTTAACAAATAATTCTTCCGATTTGAAAGTTTGAAAAAAAAAAAAATAAATACCGACTATTGTTGGGGCGGAAGCAAATTGAATACCTGGCTGGCAGTGAGTTGGTAGGTACTCGACTCACAAATATTATGTGAAGGCTCATACAGTTGTTGTTTCATAACACCGGGGCTGAGCTAACTTGATAAATCGAGCTATTTTGCCGCCAAAAGCAAATTGAGCTGACTACTAAACAAATTCATTAACATGAGACGACATATTCGCGATAATGAGCGGCCGCGCCGGACAAAACCGTCTTTCCTATCATATTATCCTTAAACTGATATTATGAAATTCTTCGATGTCTGAGTTCTGGTTGTGTAAAATTTCAGAATGAATGAAGTTTTCATTTGGCTTGGTGACCGCTAGTCATTTCATTGCATACTGTGTGTGTGGGTTTTACGAATGTAATTATAATGAGTACAGTGTTATAAAATGAGTACACAGATAATATGGAACTACAATAGGGTAATTATCATCAAACTAATGGTTTCTTGCGACGTAGGCAAATGATTATCGACTAACGTATTTTTTTTTCTATGTTCCACTAATGGCACTTTCAGGTTCAACTCCAAAAAAACCTATGGACCGCTTGATAATTTGCGAATATGCGTTCCGTTGATTTGATAAGTTCTCACGTTTCTGAACGATAACTCCAACCATTATTTGCTGGGCAGTTTATTTTTTTAAGATAATGGATTGTCGCATTCAAATTGACTATTTATCTTCACGAAATCTTCTCCCACCAACAACTTCAAATTTTAGATTCGTTATCAAGAACGCAAAGAAATAATATAATGACTATAATAATCACTTCATTGACCGGAGGTGGATATCCTTGTTTGAGGGAGGAGAGGGAGGGAGTGTTTGCACTTTGTTGGGCACCTCGAGTCACGGCGGGAGGCTCACGTCAAACTGAGGATGACAACATTGTTGGTCGAGCTTGGATAGAA
>CM034001.1:8048893-8108646 GCA_019603395.1 Cyrtorhinus lividipennis
CCAAACCGAGAAGAGTACTAGTTATAATGGTAGTTTGTTGGGTGTTTCGGGCCTAGATAAGCCGGATGTCGTTTTCCATGTAAATGCTGAGGCGATTGGTACAATATAGGACAGCATGGAAATTAGAGGAGATGAGAGTATTTCGAACTTGAGAGAACTTGCGTGTTGCGTTTCTCGTGTATTTTTGGATATGAAATAGATTCAGGTAGGTAATGGAATTAGGGCTATTCCCATGCTGGAGTTCCCTTGAAGACGCGATTCTCCCACGATCGAAACACGAAGGAGAGATTAAACAAAGAATAATGTTGGTAGAGTTTTTACAATAATGCGTCTAACGTAGTCCGCTAGGAAACGGCCAACGCAACGCACGTATATTTCGATAAGGCAAATAGGTATGTAAGATATTTTAAAGTGTGCGCGTATGCCAAAGACCTGTGTTCTGCAATAACTCTCAAATTATTAACAACGATAATCTAATCGGCTTTCGGCATGGAAGGGCGCATATTAAACCCAATCTTGGCAGTAATCGTTGTATCAAGTGGGGGCGGCGCCACGGCTTCCCGGTTGATTCCTTTGCCAAATCTCCTGTTGTGTCATCTGTTTGATTCTGTTCGATGCGGTAACTGTATCGACGTTCTCTTCTCCCGTTTGCCTTTGGAACCGTTTGTGGTTTTGAGGTTGTTTTAGGGAGAGATGGTCGCTTCGTATCCGTTCAAAGGAACTTATGTTCTCAACCCCTATGGGTCATATAATCTTAAACCGTACACGGCAAGATTGAGGGTGAGTTGATTTGTATTCTTCAATTAATGAAATGAATATGAATTGTGTGAAGTACGCTTGAACAAAAACCTAGCGGTACGTATACAAGTGAAGACAAGAGTGAATATCAAGTACTTGCTATATCAAGTGAGGATGCTCGCTTTCTTTTCCTGAACAATGTATACCAAGGGCATGGGCCTATATAGGTCTTTGACCTTTAGGTCTCAAAGCCCAGGTCCATCAGCGGTGGAAATTAACAACATTAACAATGAGCCATAATCAATTTCGTGTGAACAATGCGAGCATACAAGAAATAAATAAATTGAATCGAATGCATGTCTCTATGATTACTTTGCTGCGCTTTATCCCTCCCCAACAAAAGGGAATGAACAGAAAAACGTAATTTCGTACTTAGCAGCTTTAATCAATAATAAATTGTTCGTAATTTGAGATCATTGCCAGGGGGCTGTTTATTCTTTTATTTTTTAGTTTGCGCTAAGAAAGTAAATTGGTTTAGAGCGATAAAATAATTGGAACTTGGAGGAACCCCAGCTCTTAATTTCCATCCTCGGGTTACATTTCGCTGCAGTAAGGTGCATCCAATATTATCCTCATTAGAACGAAGACACTGGGGTCTGCATGTCTCCCAGACTGAGTTCGTCTATTTTGAGTCCCTTAAAGGATAGGCACGTGCTCCCCAGGGACCCTTCTTCCCTTTATAACTGTACTCCCTGCTCTGTCCCGTCGGCGTTCGACAGGCTTTCTAATTAATGGTCTCAGGCTCCTTGCCAAATGCAATGACTATTTTCCAATTTGTACTTCTCTTGTTCATATTTCTTTGGCCAGTTTTCTATGACTGATGCTTTCAAACTTTGCCAAAGCGAGCAAGCTCGACGATGGAATGAAAAAAGGTGCTTGTCTAACTTGCGCTAGTCTTGCCTATCGAACTGAACCGTATATGAATGGTTTTGTTTTATTTGAGATGAAGATACGAACATGCAAACCTGGAATTGATTTTGAGCAAGTCAGAATGTCTTTTAGCAAGGAGTAAAAATATAGTGAAGTTACTACTTCTTCTAGACTGAAAATTCCGTAGTCTCAAATTGTGATGAAATTTTGTTTTGTTGAGCTTTTGATGCTCCAGAATGCAAGCGAATGTGTGGCAAAATTCCTGATGAATTGAGTGCTGCGGTTAGTTCACAGTTCAGTGTTTCCCATGCGGTCAAAACCGCCTCGTAGAAAGATAATTTTGAATACTGTGTAGAAACGTGAATTGTACCATCCTGAAGTGAGATAGTAAACCACACCGATTCAAATGTTTTTCACTCTGTCCAAAAAGATGTGTAACATAAAGGGATAGGAGGTATCGCTTTTGTCGATGATGTCTATTTGCGTCTGTCGCCGTTCGCGCTTTTAGCCCAGTCAACGTCCTCAGGGAACCAAAAGCTGGAGGCAGACGCCGGGATTCGGGGGAACGGTGCGAACATAACTATTCACTTCCCTGTGATTCGTGAACTCGTGGAAATATTTGAGGCTTTTCACTACCAGTTACGATTCAATTTATCATTCAGTCCGTTCCAGCCGAACGACAAAACGTTGCGGGTGAAAGAGGCGATCTACGTTTGTTTTTCCACAGCGTTTAAGATAAATGAGGGATTCTCTAATAGCGCCTGTCGTAATCATTCGCCAACTTGGAGTGTTCTAAATCTTCAGAGGCGTCTTGGATAAATGAGGAGACGCCGACGAAGAAAGTCCATGTCACACAATGAAAGAGATCGAACTCATAGGTTGGATTCGTTGTTCACGTATTTCTAGGCTTAGTTCTGTTTCCTTTAGCCCTTCATCAACTCTAAAAATACTCTAATCTATTTCAGGATAATTCAATCCTTCAGGGTTTTGGAATATTGCTGTGATTTCATGTACCTCTATGGTTTCGTAATGCAATGCAGATGTCGTTGAGTTGCACTTGGAAAATGACCCTTGCAAGCATTAAATCATTGATGATGACTAGAAATAGAGCAGAAGTGCCATCCGCGGATATTTAACTGCGGCAATGTGTAAGCGAATGACTCACCCGTTCTAAAAACAGTCGTATGACAGAAAACACGCCCTCAACTCAACACTCCTACCCACCCACCTGTTCAGCTTAAAAAGTACGCTGCTGCTCGATGCAAGCCCGATCGTCGTTTCTGAATAAAAATAAACTCGGACCTTCGTGCAATTTTTATATTGTTCGGTTTGTAGTTCAAAGTCGTTCGCAAATTGTACTGGAGAGTAGTGGAGGGTTGACCCGATTCATATCATTTCCTCATTACACGCGTTTATAAAAATTAGCGATAAATATAACGAATTTCGTTGGCCTAGACCTCATAGAGGTAACAGAGTTTATAATTAACTTATTTACCGTCCACAGGAATTCGTTATGCCGCAGTCTTACTGCTGTAAGTGCCATGAAGTCTTCACGGTCATTCGTTCTATCAAATGCAACCGTTAGGGTCGATTCGAAAGAGGAAAAAAAACCCAGTGATTCCCTCTATCATTACTTGAACATGGAAATCTCTAAAAGAACAAGTCTTGATTTGTGGCGAGCACATTTTTTCCTCTAGACGTGATGGTCTCGAAACATCCGTCGACCTAGTCCGTCCCGTTCATTGCAGAAAAAAGGACTCCTGTTTTCAGACATCTTGTTTTTCAGTTGAGAAACTGCATTCACCCACATACTCGTTCCGCGTGAAAATTCGAAACGGCTCCGTCTGAACATTTCTCTGGCGTCTCTGGTAACAATGGAGCTTTATTGGAACAGTATACCGTTCCGAGTGATCACTCTCGGATTTTACTGGTTGTTGGTGGTTTTCGAGAGGAAGCGGAAAAATTGAGGTGAATACGTTCGTTGGAAGAAAACCGGTGAGTTGAAAAAATGAAAAGAAGGCAACTGTGGAACGTACTTGAACAATTGCTTCGACTTTCTTTGAGGCGAGTATCTTCTGTCAGGCTTATATTGACTATGACTTACGAACAATCCAGAGAGTTAGTTTCTGCTCTGAAACCACTCAAGTTTACGCTGTGAGCGACCAAGTGAGGGATGGATTTAAAGGTAGTAAGGAAGTGGTTGTTTTAACTTCATTGGACTGACCAGTGAGCATTATAGATTACATTTTTCGGACGGATGTTATCGTGCAGATTTTGTAGGACCTGTTTCTGTCCTCTCTCTTGTTCAAATCTCTGACGGGTAATGTGGTGAGGATGATGTTCCATGAGTACATTGGGGGTTCTCATACTTCCAAAGATCTCTTCCACACAGCCTTTATTGATAGCCTCAACCATCAAAAGCTCTGACATAGGGGAGTGAATGCATCGTTCTTAGTTCTTGATACGCCCTAGTTTTCCAGCTGGCCTTGGAGTTAGCGTCATGCCTATTTTTATTTATTTTAGTCTTCAGGTGAGTGAACAACCTCTCATATTTTCCGAGACTAACCAGGCATGTGGATCATTCTTAAATCAAATGAGGGCGAATGATGGACGGTACCTGTCAACGCGACCTCGATCTTCTCGAGTCACGCTGAAAACAAAATCACGGCTTGCAGAAGGAAGTTTTTGAGAGGATTGGAAGAGGACTTCATTCGCTATATGTTTTCTGTGCTGCTCAAGGGTCCCATCCATCAAGGAATTATTCCGGCATCGTTGTCTCAGTTCATTTTGTGATTTCATAACTACGAGTACGTTTGGCTCACTATCGTCCTCCTTGTGCTTCAACTTTGAAAATAGATTTAATGAACAGTGAAAAAACCCAGGTATGACTCCAACTTAGACTGCTGTTATTCTCTTCAAAGTGTTTGAATGAGTAAATGAAGTAACAACCGAGGGAACAACATTAGTGATGTGGGAAGATCTAAAATAAACCTAATGATATTTCACGCAAAAAGTTGACATCTTCTCACGGCGAGTTAATTATTCCTGGCCACCACTACCGACATAGTCAATTGGAATGTTTCACAGTAATTACCGCGGATTCTCATGATGCCTCAATTAGAATAGCGCGTCATTGGTCAGGTTCCACGGTGTAGATATAGAGTTTTGGTAACTATCTGCTATCCACGTAATGAGAACTACTATTCATACTTGGCTAACTGCTGAGCTGAGACGAAATTTGGGTGTAGGCAGTAAATTTGCTTCAAATTGTACTAACTTTGTCGTTTGCCGTACTCCCAAAAACGTATGAACTCACGTGAAATGTGTTATTATTGGGAAAAACATGGGACTTCCACCACTGTTGCTGACTGAGAACGAGTCATTGCTACTCTCTAAGCACTTGCAGTCCCCTCTACAGCCGCGATGCGCAACCCGAGTTAGGAATAAGACAAAGCTCGCCACGAATGGATGTCTTGGAACGCTGGAATCAGTTACAATTGTATGTTCCAGCAAAGGTTAGCACCTCAATTGGTCCTACATGAAGTATCGGAGACATTTTCCGGGGGAAAATTCGGGAGGTTGAACAATAAACTAATATTCTTCTGGTAACACGCCTCGCCTCAATGTCCGCAGGTGAATGTCCGATCGAAACAAACTATCCTGCGACGTTCCTGAGCATCACTTTTTCACCAGCTAATCAGGTTGGCTTTTGCGTGCCACCGGGGTGATAATGGTGAACGGAATTCACGCACTTGACGCGACCAAGCTTTTTACAAAAGAGGAAAAAAGCTTTGAAAGCGGTCAGAAAAACGGGGTTGACGCTTCTAGGCAAATTAGAGAAAGCACTCAAACGCACCTAACAAGAAAGCGGATCACCGACACCGAACCCGTTGGCGAGTTTTATCGGACAATTTTCTTCAATTAGTCACGACAAGGACGTGCGAGTATGGGCCTTGCTGTGACCCGAGAGTGGCCGTGCTCGAGCAGAACTCTGCCTCTTCCTTGGCACCATACGTATTATCGAAATGATTTCTGCCGGAATCTCACTCAGAGATTTATTAACGTAATGAGCTGCCGAACACCACGCTGAATCACGGAAGCAGTGCCTCACTGACGTTCCTTTTATTGAGTGTTGGTAGTTGAGTGCTATGAAAAA
Source organism: Cyrtorhinus lividipennis (assembly GCA_019603395.1). Lineage (NCBI taxonomy): Eukaryota > Metazoa > Arthropoda > Insecta > Hemiptera > Miridae > Cyrtorhinus > Cyrtorhinus lividipennis. Next base: position 8,054,718 of record CM034001.1, read on the forward strand.
CGTGCACGTCTTTTCTTACATGTCATCGCAGTTAATTACCCTAAAACCTAGTATATCGGGCTGATTTTGACTCCGGCTCTCGTACGATTGAGTGGCTGTTTCGGCAACTCTGTGTGCGCCAGGATGTGGTCCTTTTAGAAAGAGCCAACCCGCCGCTCTCGTGGGTGTAACCGGTCTTGCCTACACAACCTTTCCGGCGCTGAACCGTTCCTTGCTCTGGAGCCCCTTCACTGGTAAGTGAAGTTCATCAGCGCACACTTTTGCAAATCGTTGCCGGGGATTTCCGGTGTTTTGGGCCACCTAACTTTTTCACAATTTCTGAGTGAATCAGAACATTGTTGGTGCAGTGTCGGAGTTAGGGCCACTACAGTAATGTCATGCAATCCTTCCTTATTCAATGATTGCTCAGATCAGTCGTTTTGAGAGCTACCTTGTTGTTTTAGTTTACTAGTGATGAAAAATCGAAGAGAAATTGTTTTGGTTTATTATTCCACGAATAATAAATAATCAACCTAAATGTTTTTGCGCCAGAATTTATCCTCTCGGATTGGCCCCAAAGTTTGACATTTTGCGTTTTATGATGATGTCTAGATGAAAAAACCGAAATGTCCGTCTGCCGTACGCTGTCTGCCCCACATTAGGGAATCCTGGCTCTAGTTGGTCCCGATACATTTCAGCCCAAATATGGGGAGCGTATGGGTAAAAAAGTGTTTTTTAAACTCGATTTTTGGGATTTTTCGGGAATTAGTCTTGTGGGGAATCAGTACCAATCTACCTCTTTCGAATGTATTTTGTTCGAGATTTTTGAGTACCTAGGCGTGTGGGGTATTATTTTCTACTATTCGAGTATAGTATGTTGTACGCTGAATCGATTTGAATGAATCCGGGACAATGATTGATTTCCCATATTCTTGCTTCAAGGAATACTGAATCATTGTGGAAGAGTTATCGGTGTTTTCCTTGTAAACAAAATCCCTTGATTGATGCATCAATCCCACTTTAATACTAATACATTAACTCTTTGTTTTCCAGGTGAGTATTTTCCGAGGTTCCGGATCTGTAAGTTAATTTGACACATTTTAAGAGCATTGTTATCTTCTAGCCAAGACCGATTTTACTCCCACTCCTAACCTACCACCATTACCTACCACTCCTAAGGTTTGTTTTGCCGTCGCCGTTCTATTTACTTATAACTCCATTACGTGATCCACCTGCTCAAACGGGTGCCGGGTTTTATTCTAATTAGGCACACTTTTATAAGGTTCTCGGTCTCATTCTCAGGTGACGTAATCTATTGATAAAAATCCTTATGCGTATCGTGGCTCAGCCTTTCTGCATAATAAAAACAGTCGGCGTGACCGATGTAACCTGACCAGTCAGAAACTCGGCCACGGTATTTAATTGATTTTGGTTGAAGATTGGCGAGATGGAGCCCTTCAGCTTTGGAAAAAGTTCGACCGTTGCGAAATATCGTCATTTTGGCGAGGAGTGAATTTTGGTTGTCCCCACAGTGTCAAAATTGGCAGGTGGAAAGTTTTGTTGAGTCTGACAGACTTGAGTTTTAAAATTCATAAGCATTCGAGAAGGCTCAATTTCACTTCTCGGCCATCAAAATGTCTCACTTATTCAGAAAATCCATTCATATCCAATAATTTGTTGAGACATTTTTATTCAAAATTTTGTTTATAATTCTTGGGAGACTCGTCTAATGATAAACCATTAAATGATAAACCATAAACCGTCCGATGATAAACCATTGTGGAACAATTTGTATCGTTTTCATGTGGATAGTTTGTCTGAGATGGGGCAGGGATTTTCCTTAATTCTTTCAAGCTCCTTGACCCTTGTCCGATCGACCAGATGCGCAATGTGAACTTGGACAGAAGGATTCATATTCCATATCAAATAAAGGAGCCGATTCTTATTCTATTTCCCCCTATTGAAAATTCCGTTACATTTCGTCCTCTCCTGTTTCAAAATCGCTGCCCGATCTTGGTCCCGTTGTAGCGTCCTGGATGAATATTATTTTGTGCTTTTTTTATGCATTGGTGTCTACCTACCTGTTTTTAAAACCAACTCGTGTGAATAACCTCGGGCGAATGCAATAATTATAGGGTCTATTCCCGCAAGGCTAGTGAATCTATTAAACCGGATATTATATTATGGGAAAGAATTCCTGTTCTTGAACTTGAAAGTTGACTCCCATTTTGTCTCATCGAAGCTCTGTTAGGCGTTGCGGATGCTGCTATTCCGTTGTGCATTATAAATTGCGAAGGTATTCGACTTATTTTTTACATAACGCCAGTTCTGATAGCCGAGATCTATGAGCATCTATCTCTCGCTAGTGAAGATGTAGTGGTTTTCGTAGTATTTTTGATCGTTATAATGTACTTCAACACCCAGTAATAAATCATAAATGTATTCAAGAAATCATTTCTGTTGGGGCTTATAGTTCTCTTTTATGTATACAAAACGCAACGTCAGACCTTCATACACGATTATAAGCTTTTTACTCCCGAAGAGTTGACATTGATGCGTGGGTATCAACTTGACCATGCTCTCGAATCTATAAATGCTTAACATTGACAGTAAATAACGACATTTAATCGAGCTTTGCCTCTTGTTTACTGCACTTCCTCAATGAATGCTGTGGTCTTCATAGACTGCGTGTTTACGCCGGTATCGTATCTCACTGGAACTAAAATAGCATAGGGGAAAACCCACCACTTCGAGCCAACGGCTGGGGATGCCGTATTGAGCAGCCAAGAAGTAGTAGATATGTACAGATTGACAAGCTGAGAATATTCTTATTGATAGATATTCTTGGGGTAATTTGTACTTATTACCGAGTTGATTGCACTTGGATTATTATTATTATTATTATTACAAATATATTAATAATTTCCTGGCGGCGTTTTTTGAGGAGGCCAAACGTGTCATTGAAGATGGCTCTGAAAAGTGGGTTGGTTTCCTCCGAGAGTGAAAAAAGTGCGCTCGCGTTTGAGGGCTTGAACGGAGGCGCACAATAGTCCTAGCGTCCTCTCAACTAGGGATTGTTTGTAAACAATATCACTCCCGTACTTTTACCTACTAACTTTCAGATTAGCTTACTTCGGTTGGCTCCTCTACTTACTTGTCGAGTATTGAATCTGACACTGGATCGCATGATTCTCACATTCTGGACCTTCCTCTCGTCGATGAAGCTCACGTTCCGAGCTCTTGTTCATCCAAGTGTTAGTTCCTCTTTGCCAATGGCAAAACGATCATCGTATTTATCTTAATGGCGAATCCGTTCACTTTGTGTTTCATTCCGTTTTTATACCTCTTCAGTTTTTGCTCCAAGGTGAGTCCGTATTTTTTCTCGAATTAAGTGGTGTTTTTAGGCTTATCGAGAGCGAAATAGCTGTCCTATCGATGCGTTTGGCTTCCGAACGAGAGTTAGTTAGTTAGAATTGGTTTGGATTCAAATTTATTACTTCGGCTGCCGCACCCATTACAATCACTCAACCTGAAAAATACGAATATTTTCAAAATCCTGAATCGCTGAGTGATTGCACGTTGTGAAGATGTGAAAAAAAAATGAGGAATTAGCTGCATTTCACAGCCAAGTTGAGTACGCTAAAGCTTCTCCCTGAATAACTCGAGATATTGTTTCTAATCCCAATCGATTTGGAAGCCACAAAAGACGATTTGTCACCAAAATTTGATAGATCACGTCGTGTGGAATGTGTTGTGTGACGTTCAAAACGGGAAGGTGGCTCCATCCCCGTTAGCTCCACGCCCTTCCAATGCCAGAGTAGCGGTTATCGACTCGTCTCTGATCTCTTCCCTCCGACCATCAGTTTCTTGCTTACCCATTTCGTATTCTTTAGTATTTTGGTGTATCAATTTGATCGAGAGAATGAACCCTTGTATTCGTATAAACAACTACAACAAAATCCTCTTCCTCTTACATTACTCATTACGTTTTAAAATTCAAAATGTCTCTAGGTCAAAGAGAAAAGAAGATATCAAAAAGCTTTAAAATATCTCAATCAGACTCCGTTCGGGGCCTTCTTAACCAGCAAGGATACAAAGTCCATTTTCCCCTGTGAGTTGCGATAAAAATGGCTAACCATTAGTGAAGATCGCGTTGAAATTAGTAAAATCAATTTCACTATACTTGTTTTCTTGAACGGGGACGTTGAAGTTGGAGACGGTACGCAGCACCTGTTTCATCTCAGATAGGTAATAGTATTCCGTCCGGATCGAGTCGACTTCTGTAGTGATTATAATTTCTATGAGAGACTGGATTCCAATACGTCAAGCAAGGTAGACGGGTGTTCTCCATGTACTCGATTTGGCAAATTTCCAACCCTCAGCATTTTTCATATGAAGTGTTTGGAAGCAATTTTTAACTTAGTGGATGTTGATTCCAACGATTCGGTTTATCTTAACTCAGAAGGCATGTACGGTTGATTTTGAGGCTGAATTCACCCTAATCAGGGAGAACCGCTGGTATAAATTGGGCTGGTTTCCAGGTTTTTTGGTTTTTCAGACCGCAGAATATTGCGTTTTTATTTATTTATTTATTTTTGTTTTGTTTCACACAACTAAGCACCTGTTACATGAGATCAGCGGCTAATGGCCCGGATTTCGGGATGTTTGCCACGACCCCTTATTTTTGGCAAAGGAGGGGCCAACAGTTGTTTTCTTTGTGTAATCTGAGAACGTGCGGCTTTCATAAAACGTTACACGTTGGCCCACGCAAAAATATTGACTGGCAGAGAAAACTTTGGTTTAAGTTTTCTTTTCCAAATGGCTGATGACACTATTCGTCAATGATGAAATCCCTTTTGTGACAAAGGAAGGTGACGGAAGGACTCTGCTAATTCCATCTGTCTTACCATCTTCCATCTGTCAATAATTTTATGGCTTCCATGAAGTATGCAGGCTGTGACATCCATGGGACCCATTCTGTTGTGAGCCATTTTTCAATTATTCAACGCTCTATTTGTGCGTATGCAATCCGAGAATTCTCTCATCCGTTTCTGCAATCGCAAATCCGATTGAAATGAACGCAATATCTTGCAGTTGGTCTCGCTGTCGAGTCCGTGTCTATCGTATGGGGGTTCGCGGTCTTTTCAAACTAGGCTAGAGAGATATTTTTATCCTTCTCAGCTGTCCGGGAGTGTGTTTGGCTGTTGTACTTGAATAGGGGAACGATTTAGTTCCGGCCCTCAATCGGTTATCGGCCAGCTGTCGTTGGTGCAAATAGCGTTCAAACTTGTAATGTATGCTCAAAGCTGATAGCTAATTTTGTGATTTATTGAGTAAAAACTGCACTTTATACCAGGATCAACTCGTTTCTCCGAATTTTACAATGATAAAGTCAAAGACTGTACCACGAAAAACGGTATATTCATAGTTTTAAGCTTTGATTGAATATTTTTGCACGCGCAGCTGCACCGCCCAGGTGTTGCATTTTCACAATATTCACTTGGAAAAAGGGGATAGTTGAGTGCACTCGGGGTTACGAGACCTCATCTAATCAATAATGCCTCCACGATCCTGAAACTGTACTCTAGGTCGAAGTTTCCCATCCACGCATATTAAGTCGATGAGAAAGACAACCGGTGCGGAGGTTTCTTAGCCTGACGAGCATATCAACCACCCACATCCTCTCGTCCTAGGGTAATCGTGGCCGGAGGATCGGGAAATGACGAATCATTGTGAGAATGTCTGGACGAGATACTCAGCACATACGAAAGGTGGCGTTCACCTAACGAAGCCAGGTCGTGAAGATAGAAAACCAGTTCTTGTTGGATGCTTGCTGTTTGTAGAGGGAGATCACTCGGAAGAAGTTATACATGCATAATATTCTGTTTACGAAGTAGGTTGCACACGAAGAGTTTCCCTGTTTCCCTGTTGATTACTCCGTCCTTATCCTGTTGATATGTGTTAAAGTTTTTTTTCTTTTATAGTCTCTGATGTCTATAATTGCCACCGTTGTTTGTTATATCTTCGTTCAACATTTTGGATTATTCTTATCGGATTAATACTACCTATAAGAGGTATCGTTCCTCCTCGAACATCAACTTTCTACGTTTCAAAGTGTGTATATCCCAAATCCATCTGGGGTAAAAAAGCACTTTGGAATGTTTATTTAAAAAAAAAAAAATGGAAATTTCGCTCATAGTCATTGTTTAGGTCCTAGTGGTGTCTGACTCCTTTCACAGCCAAATTGCTACTAACAAAGGCTGCATATGGGTAATAATGAACTTTTTTTAAAAAATGGGTTAAAGCTTTTTCCGCTCCTAGGCGTTTGGAATATCGTTTTTGCTTTGAGGAAAAAAATAAAGAAAAAGTGCGGATTTTATTTAGATGGGTTTTTGGATCTATTGGCCTTGGCCCAAGCGGAGGCAGGATATCAGTCAGAACGGATTTTCGAGATTTCCGGTTCCAGGCATATGGGGTATCATCATTTTGGACACCTAATTGAGTCCTATCGCCGCACACCTTACGGGCCTAGAAGTTTGTTTGGTTACAGTATTGTTCAAATTTTCCTCCTTTCTCCTATACAGATACGTTCTCTATATACTTGATTTTCCACACGAGGAGATCATTCAAGATTAACAAACCATTATGGAATAATTTTCTGCGTTTTTCATGTTCTTGACTCATCTCTTGACTGTTGGACTGGTCCACAGGTCCTACAGGTTTCGGCAGCGTCTTACTCCTTCACTTGTAAGGAGAGTATTCGTCGCTTTGAGGTCCAGATATTCTGATCTCCACTCAAGGACGACCGCAAGCTGTTCTGGGTGGGAGGAAGTTTTAAACACACGTGAAGAATGTAAATTGAATTTTGCAGTGGGGGCCCTCGTTTATAAACTTTGATGAAGCCAATTAAGTCGAGAGTGGTTAGTAGTTCGTTGGTAGCCCCACATATTAGTTGTCTGTCGCCTAACTTCAAGATCTCTTTGTATTAGCTGGTGCCGCGACGTGTCAGGAATTACGGGTTTTTACTCATTTGAGGTAGCCTAGGTAAGTAAGAGTGGATTGCATTTTTGTCCCGTCCTCCTTAATACTTGCTTATTACCCTAAGTGTTCTTCAAGAGGCCTTTGCAAAATCTGACAGCCATTCAGGTTTATAAGTGGGGTCGAACGACGAGCACGCGACATCTGCTTCCTCCCTCATGCCTGCATACGGTCCCTCGGCTAATCTGGGCTTTGATCTTGGAGACATCTTGTGCTACAGATCACCCAAGTCTCCTACTATTCAGATAAGACCAATTCCGTCGTAAGAAAGCGGATCTTTTTTCATGCGAAAGACATGAGGAAAAGAGGTATATTCTTTCTTGTGGAATCATGTAACTGGGCTAAATGTATTCATTTTCACGACAGACTCGTGGAGAAATAGTGGCCGTTCCTACTCAAATGACATACGTTCTTCTATATTACGATTTTCATTCGCCAAGTTTTAAGCTAGGATCGTCTTCAACCTTCAAACTTATTCGTACACAACGCTTTCCGGCTTGAGTTGCTACCGCAGACAGCCAGAAAACGTTTAAAATAGGTTTTTGTTAGTATGTTTGGACAGAAAAGTGGGCTTGATTGAAGTCTGAGGGGATGGAAGGGCGAAGCGAAAATTAGAATTCCGCGTAAAGACGAGATAGTAGGAAGATTTAACGGAGCAACAGTGTTTTCTATAGCGACAACCTCCACACAATATTTCCATCGTGAGTCCCTTTAATAATAATGGTGGCTTCGAAACTCAAGCCAAAGAGTTTTGCGCGTCTCTCTTCTCTGATAGGTACTCTCATCGCCAGACTCTTCGTCAGGGGAACGTTTTTTATATGTCTGCGGATTAGCGGAGGAGATTGAAAGCCTGAATTGCGAAATTTTAGTTAGTGATTCCCTTTCTACTCTAGTTGGTCCTGAAAACATTACAGCTCAATTGCCCTAAACGAAGGCGGATATGGGTGAAAATGTGAACTGTGGAAATCGGTATTTTGTGATCTCTGGGGACCTAGGAGTGTGGGGTGACATGTTCCTCAACATTTTGGACGCTGTGACATTTTAGATGAGTCTCAAACCGATTTTCGCACTCCGAATTTTGGTCTTTTTCAATGGAGAAGGGAATTTTTCTTGTAAAAGAGGTAGGTTCGGACTCGGAAGATCTCAAACATACACTTCCCCATATAAGCGAAAACTACCCAGAACGTTGAACCGTTGTGGAGTGATTTGCAGCGTTTCTTCTGGTAAGTGTGCATTTGAAGAAATATAGGTGTTTTCCTGGACGCTTTCCGATGCTACTGCGATACAAATTGTAGGCTGCATCGGTTCCATGTGCTGGTAGCTTTGTGGCATTCGTTATTTTAACAAGCCCATCTACAATTGGATAACTTGCGTTCATGTGCGTATAAACAATTGGCATCGACTCCAGTCTCGAAAGGTATAAAATCGTTGGTTGTATTCCTCTTCCAACCTCGTCACACGCGTTCGCTGTGACCGGAAAAGTGTGGGTTTTGAGAGTCTCGTGTCTTCGACCAGCCGGTTCGATTCGCGTCCTTGTGTGTTGTGCGGCGCCCGTTAACTCCGCTGCCAGACAAACCTCACCCCTTGTAAGTCATATTATTCTTCTCAAACTGGTTCTCCGTTAATGAGCCCGTAGGCGGTTCACCCTCCGCTGTTTGCCTGATATAGTTTCCAAGTATCCTGTCGTTCCCAACGCCTTATCTTAATAAACATCTTCGCTCATTTCATTTCTCTGTTTTGGCGAGCAGAATAATCACATTTGTCTAACGATTGTTATTCTGAAATTATTTTCGTATTTTTCAAAAATATTATCGAGGGGTTTGACTATAAAAATTGTAATCAACTTTTGTTTTTATGCCAGAGGTCAATTTCTCCGATTGTACCCGAAATTTGACAGTTTGCATTTCAATATTTGCGTTGTCTAGATCGAAAAACGCTTCAACTTTATCCACAGTTGTTTATTATACCTGAGAGCAAGGGAATAGAAGAAACCGTGAGTGTCCAGGACTCATTCCAATCGATTCAGCGTCCCTCCACATGCCTATCTCCCCAAAAATCCCGAAAATCGCGTTTCAATACACATATATTCAACTATACCCTCTCCAAATTTTGTTCGATTGGTCTAAAACGTTTTGAGCACCAACTAGGGACGAAAATACAAAATTTTCAGAAAATTGTCTACTTCAACAAAAATCCGTCTGCTGTACGTCGTCTGCGGTCCGCACCGTTCTTGTTAGTAGACAATTTTATAAAAATTTCAAATTGTTGTTAAGGACATCTTTCTAGCTCTCGTTGGTTCTTGAAACCCTTCAGCCCAATTGGCCCAATTATAGAGAGGGTATGGGTGATGATGTGCTTTTTGAAACTCGATTTTCGGGGATTTTTTGGGGGGGATTAGGCGTGTGGGGTATTATTTTCCACCAAATTTTGGACGCGTAAATCGATTGAATTGAGTCCTGGACACTCCATACCCTTGTTCTGAGGAATAATAAACCATTGTGGAAGAATTTGCATTGTTTTTATTAAACTGTTATTGTTTGCATTCTCTCTTATTTAATTTAAAATGCCAGTGGGGTTTGTCTGTGTTTATGGCGAAGAAAATAATTATTTGATTTCATTCGGGTTTTTAGTAGAAACAGAATATCAGAATCGCTGGTCTCACTATTGGCGAATTTTCAGTAACTGGGTTTGTGTTATTTTTCATTGATTGTGTTTCTACACTCTATCTTATATTCTGCTACTGTGTCCTAGTGGAAGAAGGAGTCGCTCCTCATTCTATTCCATGTGTGTCCCTATGAAGAGTGTGCGACGAGATGTTCAGTGTAGTACGAAGTAGAGGCAGATGGAAGATGTAGGTAGACGAATCGCCTCGTCCTGGTAGAGGGAGGCCCAGAGAGGGCGGCACCCGGCCTCGTCCTGACGCTGAGCAAGCCAGTACCGCGTCTCTCGGCTGTTGAGTTGTATCGCGACTTCGTCAGTGCATAAGGTGGTCGTGTTCGTCTCTTTCTGTGCTATGTCCGAAGAGGAGGGTCGTTTCGTGTCTATCGTTGACGTCACCTCCGAATCCGGTTGTCTGTCCGACGGTTCTGCCGAATCTGGAGTTTGTTTAGAGGAGCGCGAAGGTGTTACCATCATTCGACTTGGGTCGTCCGCTTCAGAAGACGAGGAAGAGGCTGATGGCTTTGTGCAGTACCTCGAAAATCAAGAAGTAGGTGTCACAATGGTAGTTTTTACGTTACTCAAGTCATTTTAGATTGTTTCCGTTGACGTACGATCCCATTGCACTCACTTCATTCACCTGAAACGCTTCCTGGTCATTAATTTCAATAATGAAACCACAAGTCTCTGACCTCTCAAACACCAGCCTGAGAATATGATCAGTTTCAGTTTCAAGATACGGTTTGTCGTCCAACTATGTTCGAGAATCATCATCACATTTTAAGGCTAGAAACACGTCATCGAATGAATTTAGCGTTGTTGGTACTTGCAGAGATTACAATACAATGACGATGCCTGAGGGCTGCTAGAGAAACTTCTGTACCAAACTAAAAGTGTTATGTTCAATCTCAAAACCATGATCTGCTGAGGAGATGATTTGAACAAGTTCTGGAACTGGTCTTTACGCTGATTTTGACATTACGCAACGAATTCGGCAGAATGTTGGTCATCGGGATTTCGGTGACTAAACTACCGGGCCTATATTTCTATTTTCAGACGGCCAGTTGAAAGTATGCATTTTTCTGCATTAAGGTATAGGTTTAGAATTTATACCAATGGAACCGGTAATCATAAACGACTTATCCTTGGCCTCCTTTTCATTAAAATATCGTGTGATGCTCTACTGAAAAAAAAAAAAAACTATTCCATGTATGCTAAAGTGTGTGTAGATTCACTAGAATGTGGGAGGATGTGTTGCTTTCTTCCGGGATTTTCTAATAAACACTTTACACGGCTACCATGGTCAGGGATGCTAGTGAGCCCGTCATACTGCATTCCTTCACGGAAGGCTTCCATGCCCTTTTGCGTCCGTAGAATTTGCCCTTTTTTCTGCAGTTCCTAATTATTTCCTCCGCACTCATTTTAGCTGAAGCGCCCTTTAAGAACGTTTTGGAACGCAGGTGAATAGTATACGAGTCATCTAGCCTTTCTACACGTATCTATTCGCAAAAGCATGACTTTCCAACGTCATCCGCGAATCATTTTACTCCCAAAACATTTTGACTTCATGAAGATACGACCTGGCAGGTCAAAAAAAGATCCCCCTACCGCTTGATATTTTCTTCCGGGTCAGGTAAAAACTTGGTAACTCTTGTGACCGCACTACGGCTACAGGCGGTGGTTGTGTCCTGTTTACCCGTGTTTGTTTACTCATTCAACTATCCACACTCTGGGAAATTCCTATAATTTGTTTCTCGTTTCGTTTAGACATGATTAATTATCTCTTTATGAGGAGCTGCTAACTGCTAACTCTCGGCCAACGCAAAACTACTTTGTCGAGCTTCCAGTGTATTTGATATCTTCATTAGGTCTCATTACGCTCCTCTCTTCCCTACAAATCAGTCTTGTTCGCTGTACGAAGAGCCTGTAGTTTTATTGTTTGGTTTGAAATTCATCATGCTATTAGCAGGATCGTCCCGCATCTACCACACTCACCTTGAACGTAACAAAATGATCTGATAAGACGCCGACTTACTCTAGAATGGAAGGCTTGCATTGTACTTTTACGACACTGTCGTCTAGCTCACGAATGATCCTTGACTCTCTAAGAATGTCAACAGATGAAATCACTCAGCTCTGCGTCACATAATCGAATAAAAAAATATCGCATTAATACTGGAAACTTCTTGCGTTTTGGGTCAAGGTTTTGACATTGCAGTAAGGGGAATGTACGAACTCAATAGAAGGTTTTTATAATGAAACTGGGTGTTATTAAAAAGAATCCATCCAATTCTTCCTCAGGGGTTGGTAATTCCTCTTAACCAGGAGCATGGAGACTCATTCTAATCGATTCAGCGTCCAAAATTTAGAGGAAAATAATACCCCTAGGCGTGTAGGTACCAGAAATCACGAAAACTCACTTCCGAAATAAGTAGACAGATGCTCCTTTTTGCCCCAAAACCTTATCCAGTGGGCGCCAATCGTTCCGGGACCCGTCCCATTGGATTCGGTGTCCAAAATGTACTATAAAATGATGCTCCACGCGCCTAGGTCGCCGAAAATCTCAAAAATCCATTTTTCGAATAGTACACATTGTGACAAGTACCACCCCCCACCCCTAATTGGTCCGATCGGGCTGAAAAGTTTCGAGGACCAACTAGACCCAGAAACGGGTTCCTACCAAAATGTATTATTATAGAATTTAGGTATGTAGAGAAATCTGAGCCCTAATTGAGTGTAAGTGGTTAAATCAGCGACGAGGATTTCTTTTATATTGTTCATACTGGCATAGATGACGGGGGAATCAAACCTCCACTATTCATTCCCTATTCGTGTTACCCCGAAATAACTCGAAGGCCATTGAAGATCCCTATTTAGATGGGTCTTCCCCCTGTAATTGACTACGGGAACAGCTGATGTGTCATTTTCCTCGGGTCAAGCTTGTTCGGTGTACTGCGGAAGAAAACTGGGTTATCCTGGCAGGTGTAGCTTTGCTAAGCTAATCAGAACATCTTGCGACGTTGGCATGAGTTGGCCTTTTTAAAAAATGGAAATGCCCAGTGAATGTATGCTGAATAGTCAGTCATCCATGAGTTCTTCTATGGGACGAAGACCCTATAACGGATTTCGCTATCAATGTGGAATCATTTCCTAGAGAAGTCACGCAGGTGTCAGGAGATTGGAGAATTATTTTCTTCATAAATCTTTAGTGATAATTACACCAATAACTGGACCAATGATTCTCAGCCCTCAGTCCAGCTGAGGTCAAATTATTGTAACGAAATTCCAGAGCAACATGATATTATAGGGTAATATATTATTATAAAAGGAATACCAATTAGGTACCCAGTAACATAAATAGTCCACTCTACACAACTTTTGCTAGCCAAAAACCCGTTAGTTATTTTCGGCTTTTGGCCTATACCGGCAGTACTTTTGTCCAACGACTCAAGTCACATGAAAACATCGGCCGTATATACAAAGAAAAATATTTGGATTCCGTTTAATAGATAATTTTTAAAAATACGGATTTGTTCCGTACATCTTCAACGCCTGCTTGGTGGTATAGAGCGAATTCTTCTACAGGGGTTGTTTATTCCTCGGACCAGCAGCATGGAGACTCATTCGAATCGATTCGTCGTCAAAAAGTTAGTGGATAATGATACCCCACACGCCTAAGTAGCAGAAATGTCGAACACCCACTTTCGAAAAAGGAAGATTGATACCCATTTCGACACATAAACTCTCCCAGTGGGTCCCAATCGTTCCGGGGCCCGTCTCATTGCACTCAACGTGTAAAATTTAGTCGAAAATGATAACCCACACGCATAGATCGCCGAAAATCTCAAAATTTCATTGTTCGAAATACACATTTTGACTTTAATTTGTCCTCGAAAGTCCTTTTCAGCCCGATCAAAATGATTTAGGGTGGATATTGTTAAAAATGTGTTATTTAAAACTCGATTATTGAGAATTGGGCATGTAGGTTACCATTTTCAGCTAAATTTTGGACGCTGAATCAATTGAGCCTTCTAATCGTTCAAAATGGATATCTTACCTACGTATTGGAATGAGACTTGGACACTTCTCACTCATTGTTTTCTCCATTCTCTTGCTCTATGAAATGAAATGAAAATGAAATGAACCGTTATGGAAGAATTTGCAGTTTTTCAATTGCAAATTGTACTGGATTACTTGTTGTGTATTGTACGTGTTTTGGGACGAATGCAGTTCACGTTTTACTCACGTATTACATGTTCAATTTCATCTTTCGGTAGAATGGCATGGTTGAGCGTTGAATTTCCTAATCTGCAGCAGGATGTCATAATAGGTGTAAACTGATATCCCCTCAGTGAATGAACTGTTGTTTGGATTTCCCTGTCTTTGTTCACTGGATGACACTGTTGATTCACGCGTCGTACTTCATCAGCAAAAATTTATTCGGCGTTGATACGCAGAACATCATTTGGAAAAAAACTGTTATATTTCACCGAAAACAACGACCCATTCGATGTGGTTAAAATAAAAATGTAGCGAGTTGAGGAACTGACGTTCTGATCTACGAGGGAAAAATGGACCTTACGCTAGACCGATGATTCTCACTCATTCCCTCAGTCAGTAAAATATTATACAAAATTATACAAGTATTAAGGAGATCCCAATGCAACTAAATATCATTCTTCCTTTTTTATTTTATTATTATTATTTTTTATTGAAATGAGTTCAGCGTTTTCAATTGCAGAAAAATTGCCTTAACGTCTCATTGAGCACAATCGCTAGAAAAAGTGAAATCATGATTCCCTGTTTTAGGTAGCATACGTTGCTCATTAGTCCCACGCTGCGCGATTTATATTAAGTGCCCGTGTGTGAAATCGTATTCTTATGCAACTATTCCAAGTTTGCTCCAGAAAGTCCGAAACGAGTCGTGGTAGCATTCAGAAGTTAGTTTGTTGTATTGTTCATTTCGTCTTCCATTGTTTTTCGATGTTTTCAATCGAGCGTGTTTCCCCGTTCCCACATAATCTCGAAGAACCCCCTACTGAGTTTCGTAAGGTTTCTTATGGGTCGTTGTGAAGATTCGAAGGGTGAGGCTTTCAATCGGATTAACGTCTTTCTCCAAAGAGCCACTTCCGTTAGAATTCGAAAGTTCGAGAAATCATCCATGTGTACGAATCCTGTCATTTTCTGTTACGCCCTGGGAGACCGAGATTACGTTTTCAACAATGTTCTCTGAAGATCAGAATTTGACTTTCTAATGTCACCAGAGCTTCTTGTTGGGTTCGGCTCTTCAAAATATGGCTATGCAATCGGTATTATATGCGGTCTTCAAATTTGGTTGTTACTTTCCTTAGCGAGTCTTTATGAGAATATAGAATCAGCGTGACTCAGGCTTATGTTCACTAGACATGAGGATTGGTTGAGCCAGTTGTTGCATTATTTCTCCATCTATCGAGTGCCAACTTGTTGGATTCAACATCCTTTAATCCATTAGACCTCCGGCAAGACTTGAAGTCGATAATAAGCACCCACCGAGCCTTCTTTTTGCTCCTGTTCAAGGAGGATTTGGTTCAATTTTAATTTGGGGTTTCTTTTCTCTGACAATTCAAACGTCAATCATAGAGGAAAACGCATTTACAGGATTGAGATTGTGGTGAGACGTCATTCCTCGAGTCGTGTGTTTCGCGTTTGTAAGGAGCTCACATTTGCATGAACGGATGGATGAGTGAAGCCAGATACCAGCTTGACCTAAATATGATCGCGTTTACCGACTGGAATAAATTGGAGTCATGTTTACATGTAGATCTAAATCGAATTGAACTTTTTCCTAATCAAAATAATCGTTTTCTTTCACGACAAACTTAAGAAAAAAAAAAAAAAAAAATTAAAGTAAAACTCTTTGAGATTTGAATGAGATTTGATTTGATTGGGCAAACGTTTAGATAATTGATATGTATGAACCACCTTACATTATACCAACGAGGGGTTCTGATGGTGTTGAATAAGAAAACAGAATAAAATTGACGAGTCCTTGAATTTCAAGTTGTTGCGTAACAATCCAGCACTGGATCTCCCCTCTCAGAATCCCCTTGCGTGAGCCTTCTGTGACAACTGCTTCAGTGGGTCCAGGAACCTTCCAGGTGATAGATACTTGAGGTGCTGCTTCTGTAGGTTATAAGGTAAAATTCCCATCGGCCTGTTATACTGATATCCCTCTGAGACATCAGAGTAAGTATATCCTCCGTAAGTAGTATTCACAATATGACACATGTTGTTCCCTTCAAGGTTTCCCTTGGTTCTATTCAACCAAATGGTATTATTTGAATGTTCCTTGAATAATCAACCTGAGACATTTCCGATTGGTCCCAAAATATGAAAATTCGCGTTTCATGATGTCTAGTTCCAAAATGTCCGTCCGCCGTACGCCATCCGCACCGTTTTCGTTTGTAGAAAATTTTCTATAAATTTGAAATTTTGGTCAGCAACTTCTTTCCGTCTCAGGTTAGTGCTTGAAACGTTTCTGCCCGATCGTCCTAATTTGGGATGGGTATGGGTGAAAGTGTTTCTTGAAACTCGATTTTCGGTACTTTCTGGGGACTAGGCATGTGGGGTATCATTTTCCTTTAAATTATGGATGCTGAATCCTTTGAGATGGGCTCCAGACTGGCTTACCAGAGGTTGGTATGGGTCAATATGGTGACACTCACTGTTTTCCCCTTACTCTTGCTCTAAGGTGTAATAATTCATTTAGGAAAAATTCGTTTTATTTTGATTATACAAATGCTTCTGTAGCTCCTCTTCATTTCATCTTCATTTCATTTCGGATACGGGGCAAGCTCATTTTATCCAAATGACCACCGATCGACTCAAGTATTATTGACTCAGGTATGACGAATTGTTCCTTTTATTCTGATGTGACTTTTTCTTGATTGTGTAATCGTCTAACGATTGTCTTCTCAGAACCATTCGTGTCAGAGACTGATGGAGTTTTTACTTGATTACTCCAAATGCCTTTTTGTAATGAATCTTCTAGTTTTGTCATGATTACGATTTTTAGTTTGCTTGTGACCTCACTAAAGTAACTCCATCCCGGGTTGATAAAGTCCAGTCGTACAGTGCTGTACCTGTCTATCAAGAACGTGTACCTTTTGAGCTGGAGGTAGGCTATGGATGATTTACACCCACATCACGGACGTTGAGCTTGCGTTTTATTTTTACTTGGCGATGAACTTCCGCTTCAATGGTTGATTTGGTCTCTTCGTCGTAGGCTGGAATTTTCTCGTATTGATCATTCTCCAAACCACACATGAGCCACCTTAGGACTCAAAAGTTTACAAGTTTTACAAAACTATTGCCGATTGCATACTGTCTATTTGGTGTTATCTTTTTACGAATTGGCGGTCGTGCTTGTCTATATATTTAACATTGCTTGAATAGCTGAAAGTTCCAGCAAGGCTCCTCCCACTCCCAACTATCCTCGTAATAAGTGTCCTGAAATATTCACAGTTCATTTGATCGAGTGGCGCTAAATGTAGGTACTCACCTATCTCATTTACCTCTCACCTACCTACTTACCCAACTCCTCCGTGAATCGTTGCAACCAATAAAATTCTAACTAGCTCCTTCTGACAAGTTCCTCGTAGATTCCTCTCCGTAATTTGACTTCACGGCCGGAAACGCGCAGCGCCGCTAATCACCATGCTGGTTAACGACCCCGTTTTCAATAATCCCTGGGTAAAGATTAACTATTCAAAATAAGTGCTACTCCCAAGCTCATCTTTAATTAGCTATTCGGTAGGTACGAGAAAAAACCGTAGAGGACCTCTTCCTGTTGGTATTTCCATGGTATTCCGCTGATCCGACGGATTCAACATATTCATCAGATAAAACCTGAAAGTTCCTCATCCCTTCAAGCAAGTGGGAGAAAACTGAATATCTGTATTGTAGGCTTAAATGAGTTACGTCATGTATGTGAAATCATCTTCCGTGTCCTTCCTAACAAAATAAATTCTGTTCGACGTTTCCAATCAACTTTTCTTGCGACACCACATGCTCTTTTTGCGTGAATGACACTTTGGGGACGAACGCGCTTAGTGAACTAACCAGCCCACGATAACCCTCACACTCTTTCTAATTGGGTTGGCGCTATTTTAAATCATTAAAAAAAAAATAAAAAAAAAAATCCCGGCTTTTTGGCTGTCGTTGCTCTGGGAAGCTCCGAGATGCGTTTTGTCGCGTGAGCAGACGCCCAAGGACGCCAGACCTCTTTGGCACTCGACTCTACCCCCGTTGTCATCTTCTGTCAAATTCTTATCGATGATTTCAAACTCAATCAATAAAGTCATCATCGATTTTCTCGAGCTCGTTCACACATTATCTGTCTGAACCTATTGCGCAGCCGTTCACCTAATCCTTCCTTCCAGGATTTTAGAAGATGTCGAAATCGGTCTTAGCTCGATTCTATGAAAAATACAACTCAGAGCGTATTCCCTGGTTATCATCTTCGAGGATAAACAACCTGTAATAAACTGTGTTTTAAATTATGTAATCGGAGCTGTGGAACCTGTTGGGCCGCTCCTATCCGCATACCGAGCATGTTTTTCTCGAATACGCAGTCTTTTGATAAATATTCACTTGTACACCCTTGAAAACATTCGGCTGCTGCCTGGGAAGCCTTTTGTCCCATCTATCTCTCTTTTTGTTGGCCTTGGTCTGTCCACTAGCACTGAGGAAGCGGACTTATCATTTTAGCTTAGCCATGAAACTGAGTGACATCTTCACACAGTAATTAGCAATCTTAAACTTTTGCAAGGATGTCGTAATCAAGAGAAGCGAGCTCTTCCATTCAATGAGACGTTCCTTTCCGTTTTCCAATATTTCAACACAATTTACGATGATGAATTTCCAAAACTTATTTTCATTTTCTGAAAGGTAGTAGTATGAAAGTATGAAACTACATGTCGATTCTGGAGAAGCGGTTTGACTTTTGATAACACCATGCATTGATCTATTGATACGCATGCACTACCCCTGTCGGTTTACCTGGTTCTAACTTTAGGCCTGGCTTAAAGCGAGCTCGTTGAGAACTTGATTCAGAATCAAGGTTGAAGCAACACCTTGAATACACTCGTGCGGATTCATCAGGTGTCGAACAATAGGCTTTTTCCTCGAGCTCCTCCTTATCGAAACAGGTCAAGGTATTATGTAATTTATGTAGGTACCTTAATTTTACGACTTGTTTAATTTCTTATCAGTAGGATTTGCGTGTTTATTGTATGGCGCGTATCTTGGGCCCAAGGTACAAATTTTTATTTTTTATTATTTTTTGTTATTAAATAGTACATGTGAGGCCGAATTCTGGCCGTCCCGAACACCAACACGAACCACTCCAAGGTACCAGTGCATTCGGCATATGTGAAGTCATATCAAACCCCCGACAAGTTAGTAAACCTGTTTTATTCTTGGTTTGGTTTTGATTTGTGCGAACCTGGAGTCCTTTTGGTGTTGCAGGGTTTTTAAAACATTTATCGGGGCTTAAGAATTTCGGGGATTCTGGATAAGTCCCGTCCTGACTGGCCTATGATAGCTTAGCCAGTCCTAGGGAAAAATAACAGTGAGCTTTGGGATTAGATGTCTCGTCGAAACCGAAGCTCGCAGTACATTACAGTGATTCTGGTGGATAGTAATCGCTTCAACTTTGAGTGTATTATTTTTTCGGAAATCATGGCGTGACGTCAACTGCTAGTAGCTTGGGGGGTTACTGAGGGAGCAACTGCTAAAATTTTATCCATATTCTACTTGACAGACAACAATGCGGTGAAAGATGATGTCGAAAATAAAGAGCGTGTGAGACTGTTGACAAATCGTGGGAAAACGCGTTTCCAGCGTTTTTCACTCTACCATCTTGAGACGTCGGGTCATTTGTCATCGTCCCTATTGAAACCTCACCCAGCAACGATTAGTGCGAGATGGAGCATTCAGCGGCCAATAGCGGAACAACCGCGCCCACAAGCACTAATCGAAATAGAAGTTGCTGAGTTTTTTTTTACGATTCATACTGACCAGCAGGTTCGATAAGCTCAAATCGATTTTGTGCTAGAATGATTTCAATGTATGATCTTAATATAATAGTCCTGTAATACCAACAGTACGACTTGAACGTGATATAGCAAGAGCTAGAATAGGCCTTTCTTTTCTGAAGTCCGTTTACTTGTTGATTTTATCAATAAAAATGACTCAATAATGATTTATTGTTTATTATTCTTAGGTCAATCAACCAACGCTTTCAAGCCAGAGGTCTATCTCTCCGATATACTAAATCTTTACTTTCTCATAGTTTGACTTTTTGTCTTTCAAGATTTTTAAATCAAACAAGTATTAATACATCCAAAACGAAATATCCGTCCGCCGTCTAGGCCATATTTGTTTGCAGAAAATTTAGGTCAGGGACCACTTTCTGGCTCTGGTTGGACGTTGAATCGTTTGAATTGAGTCCTGCACGCTCTACACTTACTGTTTTCCCCATACTCTTGCTGTTACGAATAATAAACCATTTGGGAAGAACTTGGAGCGTTTCCTTCTCGTTCGAAGATGGAGCTGCAATATCCCGCTTAGACTTACTTACTATTTATATGAGGATTGAATAAGTTTTAACTTTAGGATACCCGTGAACAACTCCATAAGAAAACGAGATTCACGAAGAATATGCTATTCTATAGTCTCTCGGGAGTTATGTTTGTTGCGATGTCGGTCTTCGTGTGAATTAGGTCATGAACTGAATCCTGCGTGTTAGAGCAGTGGGGAACCAAGCAACCGAAGATCCAACTTTTATCTGAACAAACGAGAAGGGTGTGATTGTTGGAATACGATAAAAATGACTACTGCATTAAACAACCGCCTGGCCGAATATCTTTGAATTTGCCTTGGTACTTTTACCTATCATCAAGCTTTTGGGAAAGAAATTTTGGAATGAAAATGGTCTATAACTCCAAACATTACCTTCGGTTAGGTCGACAGTCGCAGCTCCAAGATACCTCAGCTACGAAGAAAATACAACGAAGGAAGAGTGGTGCAAGTTCCGAAACCTATCATCCCATCTGTCGGCCGTCCCGCACTCTCAAAGGGAAATGACCATGAATGTTGTGATTACCTCAGACGATAACTGTCCTCCGTAGCCTATTTTTCGACGAGCAGATGGGCGCAACAGCGTGAAATATCTCTGAGGTTCAGTGATTCTCGCCTCGGTTAGCTGTAATTACCTGGATTTCGGGCGTGACTCTTGAATTAGGAATAAGTAAACAGAATTCCTATTCAACCCTGGACGTTTAGATTTGGTTGAAATTGGGCTCGTGTCTAAGCAGCTGGACTTAGATCAATTCGATTTAATGATCAATTCAATGCGAGGACAAATTTTAATTTTGTTTTTGAAAGTAACCATTTTCCCATATTCGAATGCCCACTTCCTCCTCAAGGGCCACAAATAAGATAACATATCCATGGTTGAAGGTTGTTTTCTCCCATTTTCTTCCGTTTCTCCATTTGATGATTTAACATTCTAAACGTTGTATACAAATCATAATCTCTCAGCGGGAATTTTTCACCATAACTTATCAGAGAAATTAAGAGCATCCATCTTGAATTCAGATATCCCCACAAACGGTATTGTGCGTGTCTGCAGATTTCGGCCACGCCACGAAGGTACAAAAACGCCTGACAACTGTGTACACAATGGCCGGGAAAAACAATGGCGAGACTCGGCCTTCAAACTAGTTTGAAGGTGCTTAGCATAACAGAGATTGAAGTGGTGTTTTAGAAGAGACTTTCAGGTGGTTGAGAAAGAAAAATATTCCGTAGGTACAAACTGGAATATGATGGATGTGCTGGAAGTACAGAAGTTTCTCTAACATAACGACTGTCCAACTAGGAACCCTGGAATATTCGTTCTCATAATGACTTTAGAAGAAGAACTGATGATACCAGTTGTGCTCATATTAGGTTACAAAAGTATCTAGTTATTTCATTGCCGTTTGCCCGTTAGGTAATATGTATGTACATACAAGGGAACTTTCACTGCTTTATGGAAGTTGTGCACACATTCATGGGAACCAGACGAGTCATGCTGAATTTATTGCTACAATAGTAGTGTTTTATATGTACAAGGAAATGTAACCAAATGCCAAATATGCCAACGAAGGTGGAATAAATTAATGGTGACGCTCTTTCATTGCATCCATTGCATTCATTGCTCTTGCTTTTGCTATTTTTAATGTTGATCTGTATCTTCAATTTATGTTTGTCTCTCTCTGTTTCAGGTAAGTGTGGTTCTGGAAATGAACTGGAGGAACTTCTGAGCTGAGGTTTGAATTCAGTAATCAAGTAGGCATTATGCTTTATTATTCTGTCTGGAACGGAATAGAGAGAACTCTGTGAACCAATCATATTGCGAAGTATGCAGATTCAAATTTCCAAATTTACCCCTATTGAGTCGTGGTCGGTTCTAACTTTTATAAAGGGGTATAGATAAAATGAGTGTGGTGAAAACGGGGTGGTTTTTTTTTTAGACATAGGCGTGTGGGGTATCATTTTCCTTCAAATTTTGGATTTGAAATAAATTTGGATTTCAAATAGATTAAGAGGAGTCTCGAACCGATTACTGCTCATTAGGAGAGGGGTACGGGTCAAAATGGCTCTTTTGAAAACGAGTTGGTATATTTTGACAAAATTGACTTCACTCATTAATTCGTTTATTATTATCATAATTTTCCATAATTCCTTATTTGGAGATTTTGATGAATAATATCGATGTCTAACTCTTGAATAGCGAGGGTCCACCTAGAATAATAAACCATATTTAAATCATTCGCATTTTTTTATATGGTCTTGGACTGCCTGTGGATGCTCTCTTCAGGCGGAGACAAACTCACTAAGGTTATGAAAATGTCATGTTAGTCATTCGGTTTCATAGTCGGGATTCCCAAGTTAGGAGTTTACTATCTCGTTTGGTGGTGTTGCAGCACCACTTCCTCTGAATACCACGTTGTTCAGTTTCGAAGTATCAGAGTTTGGATACGTGCTCTTATGACTTCTTCTTTTACCTTTGGAGGTCATTGCAGTTGGAAGCGAAAAATAAGGACGACCTATTTTGGAATCTTACTTTTTCTTGTAGCTCTCGTGTTCCTAACCCCCATTGAAAAACCGTTTTGTAGGGTATGAGCGCTCTCATTAGCACCGTAGTAGCTTCCAGTAACGTGGATCGATGACGCGAGGCTCGACCGGTATTAAAGTACGGTTTCCTTATGTTCCTACGTTCCCGGTTCTTTGTCGGCTGGATTCTCACCGTGTCATCATTCTTCCATGGAAACCGGCCAGTTACACCTGCAAACAGTTAACCTTGTTACTTGTTGCTCCACCACCTGCAAGGGCTAAGGAGATCCGCGGCTGTTTGGTTGCCAGCGCTCCAGTCACACTACCCGAGTTTTTACCACTTTCCACAAATGGTTGATTTCATTCTGACAGGTTTTTCAACCTCCATAGAGAATCGTGGCTAAGTAACTCGGCAGTCACTGATCTGGCAATTCCTGCAGACTCAAATCCGATTTTCTTTGGCCTCGGGTGAATATTTTCGTTGCTGTTGAAACTACTATTTCTCTCATACTTGAACCGGCATAGATGAGTTTCATTAGAGGAGGATTATGGACATGGCTTTCCAGGTCGCTTGTTCTTCTGATTAAAGCTTTAGATACTGTGCGAACTGGACATTTTCGAGGCCCTCGAATGTCAGTAAAATGAATTCGCAGCACGATATTCTGTTTAGCCTTGTACCTCATCATATGCAACATCCTAGATGCCACAGAAATTCTCCTCACACCTGTTCGACTTTCTTTCACTTTTGTCTCCTTTCTCAGCCCTGGTCGCCGCCTCTCCCCGATATACGACCTATAAACACCCGCGAGGTCCTCAGCTCAACCGGCAATTCGAATTCCGATGTTGAACTATGCCGAGTAACGGTGCAAACCACCTTCCTCAACCTGAACTTTTAACGTCCTCCGCACCTCCCCCATCTGGTATTTCAATCAAGAATACCGAGAATTAAAAATTATGAAAAATATCCTTCGATAAAACATGTTTTGCCAAAGGCTACTACCGAAATCTTCAAAGTACAGGTTCATAACCGAACGAAGTTATCTTCAAGTGTTCTTAATGTATAATTATAGTGGTCCACTGTGGGTGGATAACAGGACATCTGCTGGACGTTCGAGCCCACGCTCCTCACAGCTTGTTGAGACCGTTGCGTGAATTAATGGGTTCATTCGAGGAATAGCCACATTGTGAAAGGTACTTTTCAGCCGCTAATTAGTTAGTGCAATTTAACATCAACAAAAAATATTTTATAAAAACTTATCGCTTCAAGATGGACAGGTTACTTCTGTTCACTGAAATTTGTTTGCTGGTCGTAAAAGGGTTGAATTTCAGTCGTACTGGTTATAAGAACAAGAGGTTATGATGGTGTTGTTGTTGTCTGCTCTTACTCTGATCACACAGCCTTAGTTTGCCAATAATTACAGATTGCCAAAACATCAATTGTATGGACGGGTCAAGAAGGCAGAACTGCTTCATCTTAATGACGTTAGGCTAATCAGCATGGGATTTCGTGAAAGCGGTGAATAGGTAGGTCCTAGAAGAAAAAGTTTCGGGTGAATCCTTAACTTTCTGCCTGGAAAAAAATTGAAAATGATGTCGCACGAATCAACATCCCGGAGGAAAAAAATGTCTAGGCTACGATTAGAAAAAACTTTCCCGCAGCTACTATCACGACACTGTAATCATATCCCGGAGAAGTAGGTAGAATCTAAAAGTGGAGAACCTGCCTAATTTAGCCTGTTCTGGCTCAGATGGAATTAGAATTAAAATATAAAATGATGCCAGAAGAACTCAGTAAAAAAAATCCTTTCCGAAATTTGAAACGTAGTGGACAACCTCATTTCCCCCATTCCTTATTCCCAACTCAGTTCGCCCGGAAGGTAAGAGGCAAGTAATAAATCAGGGGACTTTCTCTCCTATTCGTTTTGCGATGAAGTGGGTCTAACAAACGCCGAGAGAAGCGGACAATGATTAAATAAATGTTGTAGCTTTCTTCCCCTTTCATGTGCGAAAAGAAAGAGCCGTGCGTTGGTGAACCCCTTTGCGATGAGATCATCATCTGTTTTGTTCGAGGACTCACTGCTGGAATGTCCGTTTACCGAGAGTTCGAGCGCGATTGATCAGAGAAGGAATGGAATTTGTACTTTAGTTTTTAAGAAAATCCGCGCATGGACGGTACATTATTTGATTGATTCAGTGAGTGTTTATTTGTGTTCAATGTCAGACGTTGGACACGTAAGATGAGCATTCCCACTCTTTTCGAGAGAAACTTCCAGAGAGATGGTTCATCTGGCGATGGAGTTACTTGACCTACCTCCCAATACAATTGATTAAACATCAGGGTTTGCCTGATGAACTCAGTAGTTGTTCATACTTGATTAGGTAATCCATTCGCCTAATCCTTCCTCATTGGAGTAATGAACTGTAGGTGCAATCGTGTGGTTGAGAGGATGATTGAGTTTTCCTTTCTCTTCTATCTTGATTACCGAATGGTTCACGACCTCACAGAAGAAGCTGGCTAGACCTATCAGGACCTACCCCACTGGCGCTAACTCGCTGAGTGCTCAATCGTATAGAACTTTTTTCCAACTATGCAGGTTACTTATAGGTTTATTGCATTCACAATTTATTGGATGTCACAACTTGCAGTAAAAGTGTTCCATGTGATAGCAACACCTATAAGTGTACGAATAAGACATTTTCCGTGTAATTTTTACCAAGGGCAGTTAGTCTCTAGTCAGTTCTGACGCTGAACCATTTAAAATGGCTTCAAGCAACAATTTTTTTTTTTTTTTTTTTTTTTTAACGATTATTATCTATCTTGGGCAAATTTTGATTGATTAACCTGTGTGGAACGTTCAGCATTGTAGATTTTGATTTATTATTCTCTGAGTACGTCCTCCTAAGTTGTCATGCTAAGGTTGATCTCTCCGATATTTTTGTGCCGAAACATCGATTTTTCATGTTTCACGGTGTCTGAATTGGAAAACCGATATGTCCGTCCGTCGTTTTTGTAGTGGAAATTTTTATAAGAATATGAAATTTCCCAAAATGACACTTATTTAGGCTTTTGTTGGTCCTCGGATGTTTTCAGCCCAATCGCCGAATGCAGTAGATTTCGTATTGGTACTTGACTACAAAATTATTTGAGCCCTCTTTTGGTTTATTATTCTCAGTGAATTCAGTGCCCAAAATTTAGCGAAAAATGATACCCATGCCTATTCCCCCAAAAAAAAAAAAAAAAAAAAAACGAAAATTGAGTTTTAGATAACACATTTTTACCCAAAACCTCCACAAATTTGGTCTGATCGGGCTGAACGGTTTCGAGGACCAACATTTTTGGAGAACCAAAAAGAGATCCCTGACCCATAATTTCCCTTTTTCAGAAATTTTTTCCTGCCACGGACCCTGAAGGTGGAGGTGGGTTTGGGTCAAAAAGGGTTCCTATCTATCTATTAGAACGAGTCCTGGACACTCTAAAATCACTGTTTTCGCCATTCTTTTCTGTAATAATAGAAGATTCTCTTCTACTAATAATAACAATGGAAGAATTGGTTGTGTTTTTCTTCTAAGAGTACATACTTATCTATTATAGAATAATACGCAAGGTTTTTTCATCTGCTTTAATCAAAATGTACTATACAAATTATTTTGGTACATTGTCTCAGCGAAAATACGCATCAATTGACGCGTCAAATTAATCTTTTCATGCTGATTCCAGATTCCTCTTCTGAACTGAGTTTAAATGTCTTTTCTTGGGGTGTTTATGTTTTTGCTAGGTTGGTTTCTCAAAGTATAGTCACGTACGGAAAAGATGGGCGGAGGAAGATGGGTCTGTCGTTATTTCAGGTGCTGATTACATTCAGTTACCCGACTCCCACTCGTTCGTTGGAACAAACACGAGTGGGGTTTTTACTGGATCGTCCTGTTTAACCTTCCGTTTTCCTGGTAGCTTCACGGTAATTCTGTTTCTTTGGAGCCGTTTCCCTGTGTTTCTAGTTTTGAATGTTTGACTTCCGTTGCTCGATAATTATGTGGAGAAAATAATGTTCTTTTCGTAGCAATGATCGTTTACATCATTGATTGGCTTCTGTCTTTCTTTTGGGTGAGTCCAGTCGTAAGTAATTATAAATATTATATCGTGGCTCAATTTAGAATCATTTTCGATTTATTTTCAGTGACTTTGCATCATTGTAGGATCCTAGGCGAAAGAATGGAATATGTATGTGCAATATGGAATATTCAACCTGGAACAGAAGAATGATCTGTTTCAGCGCCCTTAATCTAATCCCTTGGACTATAATGATGTGATTCACTAAGTCCAGCATCGGTTCAATTAGTCTGCATGGTAATGTAGATCAGCATTGACTACACAATCTCCAAACAGAACACGGATCCAGTCAAGCTCGCAAGCGTTTTCTTTTTTCCTCAGCCTTATGTGTCGTTCTGATGAAAGATATGTGGATGTTGATATCCGTGTCACAGTGCTAACAAGATTATCTCAACGGTGATTCGTTTTTGAAATATGAGCGCCTTCTACATTACCTCGGATGTTGTTTGCGCTCCGCTGGTTAACACCTTGGTGCAAAGTGTGAGCTAACCTCGCAAGAACTCCGTTGATTTTCTTACGATAGCTCATTAGTCTAGCATGAGTCGAACTCTCGGCGTTTTAGGAAATTATCTTTTATGAGTGCAGACGTATCACTTGTTGTGGTCAATTGCCCGTCTAGAGCCCACAGTGGTTATCGCATTATGAATATAATTATAGTTTTCTTTGCTGAGCTCACGAAGTGTTTACATTGTCATGATTGGGACCTAGAAACCTAAATTTTCTCCTAAGAACTGACGAATAAAGTGGATGAAACTATCCTGAACGCATATAACACGAAACCGTCAGAAGAAACAAATAGCAAGAAGAGATGATTTAGATAGGAAAAAACTCCTATGGAGAAAAACAGTCGGAACTTACTCAATTTATCAATCTTCACTGTTTGTGGTGATACATTATGTGGTGATCACTATACGTGCTGAGGAGACATTTGAACCAAAAACACCCACACAACCATTTGACTGTTTGAATCAAACCAAAAAACACATTCTTAACAATTCGTCTGCGTGTCTTTTGTTCAGTTATATGTGTGAAGAAGTGTGCGAAGTGTGAATAGTGTGAAAAGATGATAAAAGAAAACTGCAAGAATTTGACAAGTTGCAAAGTTGGACAAAGGAATAGCCAGATGGCTAAAAGTCTCTTCCTGTTTTCTATGACATTCAACTGCATCGTCTTGAACTAAATGTCCAAATCTTTGTACTAGAGACTTCTAAACTCCGCTTCTGTCAGTATGTGAATGATGCTTTGCAATCTTGCAAACAAAGGAAACACATCAAAGAGAAATGTGAGTCTGACGGGAAGAAATTCATTCTTTCTTATCAACCCGTGTGTTGGAGGGAACAAAGATTGAATCCGCCAAAACGTTGTAATGGAGGAGGGTGAATATTTTCAGTAAACCCTGATTTTCTCTTAAAATTGAAGATGATTATTTGATTGAAGTATACTCATACATACTGATTGTTTTAATATTCTTTACCAAGCATTTGAAACAGTCCAAAGCCCCCGGGGCTGCCACTCTCATGTTTTCGCACAAGAAAAACGGAAAATGTTGAGTTTTAACACGTACTAGACAACATCTCGATTAGTAGATACTCTTTTTCCCGATTCGGACCGGTGTCCCCGATGAAACGACTGTTGAATAGAAGGTCGTTTTTACATTGTGTGAGGTATTTCGATAGAAAATTGTCAATTTCCTCTTCTAGGACGTGGGCAGTGGGGATTACAATGCACCCTCGTTTCGACAGTGGTGAGTGGTGTGGAATCAATTGACCAATACACAGGAGGCGGTCGTGGGGCAATTTCTAGTTGAATAATGTATGCAGTTGCGAGGCGTCCTTGGGTGGCATTGAGCTTTTTTCATGTCCTAGTCTTGCAGTCGTCACTAGTGATACTAGACTAAAAAACAACTCTTTCTAATTTTAATAACTTGTCTCTCAAGTTGCAATCCTTTTATTTGAAGACAATTTAGTGCATCAATTATATGTCGGACCGTGTAATAATAACAATAATGTGGAGAAAATTAAAAATATAACTATGTGTAAAAAACAAATCATTTGCCTGAATTCGTTACCTTCAGGTTTGTTACCTCTACCTTGGAGTTTTGCTTTTTTGCAGTGTTTTCATTAGGGATTTAAATTCCGATCCAATAACTTGTTGGAATTCAGAAAATAAAGAAAAAAAACCGTCGGTTTCACAGTTTGGATTGAAGCAGTTGGGCGGGTATGATAAAGAAGGGAAGTGCGAGGACGATGGAAGTCAACCTTTTAACGAGATAGCGGGGCCCAAAGGGGCCCAGGTAACCAGGAATGTGGGCCCCCGAGGACCCTGAACGTCCTCAGTGGTCTTACATAACTTCCCAAACGATTGCGGTTCTTCAGTCAGAAAAGAGGAGGCGCACCCGGCAATTTTACACAAATAAAACAAAGATTTAAAAAAAAAGGAAAGGACGAGGTATTTCGATAAATAACCCGGTTGATTCAAGTAGATGTGGAAATTTTAAATGTTTTAACCGGCCTCACAATCGGGCTGGCATATTGTGATATAAGTCCATTTAACTCGAGCGCTAGTGCTGTTATCATGGTTCCTTCCTGGTTTATTGCAATTTCTCGCGTTGATCGGTATTTATTTTCACATAATGTGCCTAGACAAACCTCGCTGTGGATGTGCTCGAAATCCTTGGAAATTTAACAATATCAAGCCCTAAAAAGAGCTAAACCCATCCCCAAAAACGAATTCTTCCGAGGACTTTATTACAAATTATACAAATACAAGTATATACTTTATTACAAATACGTAGAATTTTACTATTTTGTTAAACAGTTTTTAGAACATGTTGTGAATTCGTGCTTTGAGTATTATACAGAAATCGGAAAAATAAAAAGCGTTAAGGTTAGAAGCAGTTTCTCCAAGTTTCTCTTTACGAAGGGGTAAATTTATCCCTCCCGCGATGAGAGGAATCCCGAACACCGATTAAGGGATTTTTAAATGTCTCGAGGCCGTTAAGTTGCAAAATCACTGAAGGTTTATGGTTTCTGAGTTAAAATATTATGAGCCCTTAGAGTTTTTCTGTTATCCGTACTCTTCTTTTTTCACATGTTTTCTTCCGTTAAAAAGTAGAAAGTCTACTTCGAACGAGGAAAGATAACTGAGGGGAAATCGTCGCCAGGTCTTATCACTGACTACGAGCCTCTTGAAAGTAGAACGTAAAGATGCGGTGGAACGCTCCGGTATCGTACGAAGTGCTTCTAGACCCTGAAAACTGGTCGATGAACTCAGGATGGCTTTAAAGAATGGCTGAGAGTTCATTGTTTTTTCACCGGTTTGCGTATTGTCACGTCTGTTGTGATAAGGAGGCTCTGAGGAATGACGCCAGACTCATTCTGTAAAGAAAGTGGCGACTGGTACTGGGTTGAGTTTAATTTATTCAGGCCCAGAACAATTTTTGGCTGTAAACCTGGAGAACGTGGAACTAAAAATTCTCAGCTAATGGTTGAAAGTCTGCACTGAGTCTAATTGAAACCAGGGACAAGTGTAAGTTCAGTGTGAGGCTCCTCTATGATTTACCAACTAGCGTGTCTCCAGCAATCGTGTCAGGGTTCTGCCCTTAAGACGACGATGCGGTTTACTGGAAGTTCGTGGCAATCTTCTCAAAATGCCGCAGGGTGACTGTACAGATGTACTTTCACGATTTGCCAATTAATTTCTTGGCTCACGTATCCCATCTAACTTTTTTTTTTTAAGTTTTGCCTTCAATAAGTTCTTTGAACTGCAATTACTACGACTTCACTGTTCACGTCTACTTTGACCACGCGGGGGTTTTTAGTCATAAATTGATTGTAGATATCTACAAAGTACAGCTAATTTTCAACGAAACCCTCCCAACGGTGAAGACCACCCGACCGATGAACTGCTTCCTCAAGTCTCATTTAGCTTAAATAATAGTTCAATATTCAGTCGGTCACCGTTTTGTGTGTGAACCTCCTTGTTTATCTTTTCAATTTGAAAAAAATTATCTTCAATTTTTCAGGCGGAAGCGCGGCTAGCTGCGAGGCGGCAAGCCAGAGCGGAGGCGCGCGAGATTCGTATGAAAGAGATTGAGAGGCAGCAGAAGGAAGCTGATGAAAATGCCGATCGAATATACGACATCTACACATCCACCCCTGGTAAGTCGGACGGTGATTTGGAGTCTGTGATCTTGTGATTAGGTCACTAGCTTAAACTTAGTCTCTTATCGTTGGCCTTGACTTCTAAAACATGAACGGTTTTCCGATAAAGTCTACGAAAATTCAGACGCTTTTCGGTTATGCTAAACGCATACTACTCGCTCACGAGTTGCCGCTAAATGGCACAGATGTATTTTAAATGGCGCCCGAAGGGTCACAGGTGTCTAAAAAGAGGTTCATTAGAATGAGGAGGAAGCAATTTTATGAAGTACGATTATGAAGCTAGACAAATCGCTAGTGAAAACATGCTAGCTTGATTGTCGAGAGACGCTATCGTCTTCTTCTCTGAAGAGGGTTCATTTCCACCTCAATAGATGCGTTAATAACCAGATTGTGCGGTATTGGTTTGGGCGAACCCCTAGAAAGCTCCACCAGAGGACTCTTCACTCGGACAGGGTAACAGTACGGTGTGCAATTTCGAGAAATGACAGAGTGGTTTCCGTCTACTCTGCGTGTTATTTGGCCATGATTCAGGAGTTTTTCTGGCCTGAATTGGATGAAAGAGAATTGGACGACGTCTGCCTTCAGCAGGACGAGGGATCCGTCCACACAGTAAGAAGAGTGATGGAGTTTTTGAGAGAGAGGTTCCCCGGGCACATGTTCTCCCTGAAAAGGGATTTGAACTGTCCAGCGCGGTCCTCAGATTTAGCCCCGTGCAAATTTTTTCCGTTAAGGCTACCTGAAATCCAAGGTTTACAACGATCGACCTAGGACCCTAGAAACTCTCAAGAACAAAATCAGAGCCAATATCAACGAAATTTCCAGTTGAAATGCTCGAAAAAGTACGCAACAACTTCAGAAAACGGCTTTTTGAGTGAATTCGGAGTTGGGGCTACCATACCAAATAAATGGAAGAAAAGTGTGGTAATTTTTCATTAATTAGTGTTTTTTTCCATTTTGTAATCCATCTTTGTTTGGCGCTCCATCCCGTATATAGCGTGGAGTACCTCCTATAGGGTTACAGCTAGGTTATCATTGGAGATGCTCCCCTACCGATAGGTTACTGTTTACCTACTTAGATTAAGACGATTTCTTCAGACATTTTTTGTAGCACTATAATTTCAGTTTTCTCATCATCGTTCCTTAATTGATTTTACAGATGGCGTCGGCCGAACTAGTCGAGTCAATTCTTCACTCAACAGCAGCCGCCTGTCAGCTTCCAACAGTTACCAGAGCTCGAGACGGAGTTCGGAAGACTCCCTTGAGGAATCCACGTCCCTCAGAGACGTCCGGGTTAGTTGACTATCCAACTTCTATCACTGCAGCTTAATTTGAGAATTTTACATGGAACATTTTTGACGTTGTAACGTGGCAAACGAAGGAACTTGTGCACTTTTGTTTGATATAAGGTCTCAAATACCAGTTATCTTGCGAAACGGTAAACTCTTATTGTAGGGAACTGAAGAGTATTTCGATCTGCTAAACAAACTCCCGATTTCCAAATACTCTATTGAGGGGATACATTTGGGAATGATTGGTATAACAAAATGACTAAACTAACGAAATTTACGATTTCTTGACAAAATAAAATGAACAAAATATTATTCAATTATCCGACTTGTTACATTTCAGCTTTCACGTGTAGTTTAAACTTGGTATTCGTTGTCTAAAAAAATATAGGGGCGCATTATTTGCTTGTCTCCCCTTCATCCTGTTGCTTTTGTGCGTATTAAAATTTCTGCCAAACGGACGAAGTACTGGATGAAGCCAGGGGATGAATGGGAATTCACTAAATTACGTTTCGATTAAAAAGTCGATTGTTATTGTCAATAAAGTGAGCGTTGACTTATCGCTCTTGTAGAATTTTCAATCATGAGTGCGACGGCGCTCAATTCCCCTCTTTATTCGATTTATTTTCTCGCCGTTGGAATTCCAAGAGCGATTGTGATTGCAATCTTTTATTGAGAGACTCTCTCGAATCTATTGACTCACCTTTTATCTGCTCGCTGATAAGTGTATCCCCGCTTATTTTGTCACCTTCGCGCCGGAATCGCTTCCCCTCTTCGGTTTTTTATTCACGGAAAACGACGACTTCTCGTCGTTGCTTCAGAATCTAACTTGGTCGTTCGTGACAACGACTATTGGCTCGACAGTCGCTTCCCTTTTAACACAAACTATGGCTGGGCTGATGTACAATTTGCAAAAGTTCCGCAGCTTTGATGATCGTGCTCACGTCTTTTCTCAGAGCGAACTCCGCGAAGTGGAGGACAAATTCAGGAAGGCGATGGTCGGAAATGCGCAGCTGGACAACGAGAAAGCCGCTGCCGTTTACCAAGTTGAGTTGTACAAGGACAGATACGAGGAACTAGAAGAGGACCACAACCAGCTTCAGGTGACGTGTTGCTATTTCTCGTTAATCGTTATTTCCAACATTTTGTTGTTGCGCCTTTCAACTCCGTCCAATCACTCAAGCGATCTCGTGATGATTGGCGGCGATATTACCGTTTTATCTTAACATTTTCAATCACTGTTCGATAAGAGTACCTACCTTGCTCTTTCTTGTATCTTTCGAAATAAATGTTGTAACTAAAGTTTGTTCGTTTAACTCATTTCCGCTAAAAATACGTCATAAAGAACAGGAGTTAGCTAGAGAATATTAGTTGTTCTTGTGTGGTAAAAGTAGATTCGGCTTAGTCTTGGTTAGTCTGAGTTAGTTAATCTTGACCGTTGTTATTACAGAGAGAGCACAAGGAGAAATGTCGACAGCTGGAGCAGATGAAAAGAGACTATGCGCGCCTGCAGCAGGATCTCGCAGCAACCATTGCAGCCTTGGCCGAGCGTGACAGGTTAATCGAAGTAAGGAAATCCAGACGGAGCTCAATTACAAAACATAAATTCTACAAATTTAAGGCACCAACTAGTCAGACTGTTTTCAGTTTTGTTAGTACCAAGCTCTGCTTATTCGTGTCTGCAATCCTCAAAATCATTTTGGTTGGTTATTCCTTGAATAATCAACTTAATCATCATTTTCATGCAAAAAGTCAATATCTCCGAATCAGCCCAAACATTTTTCTGGGCGTTTCAAGGTGTCTAGATCAAAATAAACTGAAGTAAAAATTTTTCTTAAACTCTGAAATTTGGGTTAGGGACCCGTTTCCGGCTTTAGTTGGCCGTTGAAACTTTTAGGCCCGATCGGACCGGACGGGGAGGGGGGGGGGGGGGAAAAATGGTTTTTCGAAAATGAATTTTTATAGATTTTTGGCGATTTAGGCGTGTGGGGGATTATTTTTAACTATATTTAGGACGCTGAATCCAATGAGACGGGTCCTGGAACGATTGGCACCCACCCGAAAGAGATTATGGGTGGTTACCAGCTTGGTGCGTTTGCCCATTTGAAGGATTGGCCTGTCAGTTTGCGTGTTTCTTTGACGAAGACCTGGGGAACTTGAGCGAATGGGTTCCGCAGCTGGGGGGCGGTGACGGATGCACGTGCCAGCGCAATGCCATCTTGGATCTGTTGTATACCTCCTTGAGCTAGATGGAAAGCAGAAGCACGCAAAGCAGCAAAGTGACGTAGTGCACATCTCTCTTTGGGCCCTGCGATGGATTCTGAAGTTGCGGGGAGCGCTTCATCCGCTTTTCGATGGGATATAGGAGATCTGATAGTTCATGCCGCCTCTGCTCCTTAGCAACTTGGTTGAAAATTAGGAATAATACGTCATCCACATATTCGCCTTCTGCCCAGTCCTAGCGGAGTTCGGGATGAGATTCCGGGGGTTTAAGTGTATTGGGCATGGATGATTGGTATCCCTCCTGCACACAAAAGAAAGGTGGATCGACGTTGCGAAATTTGCATCCTGGAGGTATTGCGCCGCTCTAGTGGCAGAATTCAAGTGGTGACTGCAGGGGTATTATGTAGTAGACAACAGTACAATAATAATAACAATAGCAATAATTAGAGAATTGTGTTTATGGCAGAAATCCCGCACAACTTGGCAGATGGACGACACGTCCACAGCCTACCATGTTTTCTTCAAATACATATACCAAAACACGGTAATAATAAGGTTACTGTGATTGATAACCAAACAAAAGAAATATGTTTCTTCTTCTTCTTCTTCAAGTCATACCCATTTCATTTAGCAATAACATAATGATTTATTGGTATTTTTCAGGAACAAGGATTAGTTATAGTGGGAGGCGAAACCTCTTCGAGTGCGACAGAAAGCGATGAAGATGACGACAAAGGCGGAGGCGAAAAGAAAGTTAAAGACAAACATAGGAAAGCTCTCGTCTCTTCCGATATGGCGAAACTCCTCGACTCAGTCGGCCATGGCTCTTTAGGTGCATTCCGATTTTCATCACCGATTTCATTATGTATTTCGCATACTTGAGGGCCAGAAAATGCCACTTTTGTATTCTTGCAATAAGTCAAATTTTAATCTGTGTGTTGCGTTGCAGATGTAAGATTGAAAAAACTTGCCGGAGAGAGAAACGAACTACAGGATGAGCTGAGACACGTTAAACTCGAACTAGAGGAGGAAAGAGCGAAGTCTAATAGGTCCGGGTCAAACCCAGCTGACCTCGAAGACATTCAGCGTGAGTATTGACGTTAAATCACACAGAAAGTGGGAATATTTTGGGAAAGAATGTATTTTTTGGGTTAGCATATTCCGTACAGGCGCGTTGAATGAGGTAGACCTACGTAATATTTCATCTTGTATATAGGAGAAGGAGTTCCAGGTTAAGGTTGTGCCCCCCACAATATCGATTCTACAGCCAATTTTGGACAAAAAGTGCCACTTTGGTTTTTGTGTTATTCACAATTTTTTTTTCTATTCATTGTAATATTTCATACAAATTCTTGTTGTTACGTCAGGAAATGTTCAGTGGGAGGTGGAGGGATTGCCTCTTATACTTAATCCTTACAGGTGACAGCAACTCCAGCACACCGATAGTGGTTCAAATCATTCCTTCCTGGTGGTTCTTCCTCAAGAGATAAATGTTCCCCAGTTTCTAATTAAACGTTCTCCTTACTATTTTCTTCTCCAAAATACTCTCTTCTTCGCCTATTTATCACATTCAAAGAACGTTGGTTGAAAGTAGTCCTGACAGTGGAGACGTTATCAGCATTAGTGCACTAATGATTTAAGCATTCAGTCCATCATCCCTTCTTCATCCGTAACCTTTTGTAAAATTCACACACAAAAAATTTGTAATTCGAGCTTATGATGATGATTTTGTTGTAGTTAGATTAAATTGAAATTCGGTAACGCATGTAGCAAAATCGAAAACACCAGTAAATGTGTCACAGAAAATACTGTTAATTCTCTAAAACTCATATTATATGTATAATAAGAATAGATTATTGAATATGTAGACAAATACATGTTCCTCTTTCAATTTTAAAAATGTAATTTTTTGATTTCCATTGATATGATGTTTAGATTTTGTATACTTTGTGCATGCATGAATATTGTTTAGGTATAGTCACTGAATATTCATGAATTTTTGGCGGTTTGCTGCCAGAAATATACTGTAGTGGCTAGAGCTATCTATGTCATTCTCTAATGACTGTAGATCAGCCTTTTGATGATGATACATTTCGACCTTGCTGAATTTATTGCAACATTCCGCGAAAACACGAGAGCAGAGTGAATTAGCCTGAGTAGCTAGGTCACTGCACGCTGATAGAATATAAGTGTTTTATCATCTTCTCCTGAATAACCCGTCGTTTTATTATATTTTTGAGTTGTCAGATTCACTAATTGCTCACTGACATTGTTCCAGGTGAAGCTAACAAGCAATTAGGTGACTTCAAATTCAAGCTTCAAAAAGCTGAACAAGATGTTTCTACGCTGCAAGCGACGGTGAGTAGATGAATCCTCTGTAAACTCAGAAAAAATGTGATACTGGATTCGCAAATATCAAGTCGTTCACTTTGGGACAGTTTTGAGGAGGAGTTATTCATTTAAATTAGGATAATTTTCCTGAATCAGGGTCAAAGTTTTGTAAGTTGTGCTCTTTTCCTGGAATTAGCATTCATTTTCAGCCTAGGTTTCTTAGTGCTTGAGAAATTTTTCTCGCTTTAAGTCAAAAGTTTCGGAAATATTGCTCATTTCTGGATTCATTTTGGGATCGATTTACCTGCAATGACGAGTTTCTTCGTGGAGTCAACTCTGTTTCCCCTGTTTGGCACTTGTACATATACTAAGCTGCATTTTGGATTTATAAATCCTGAATAATCCTGATTCTTGGTTTTTCTTATTTCAATCAAATTTTGGTTTAGCTACACTACATTAAGCTTAACAAAATTCAGCGTGAAAAAAAAACAAATTATTCGTTGATGTCGAATTTCATCAAATGATAATCCATCATTTTCTGTGTGTGTTTGTGACGTGATTGTTATGTTAAAATTGTATTCATCCATTTTAACAGGTGGCAAGGCTGGAAGGGCAAGTCTCAAGGTATAAAACGGCAGCTGAGGCCTCGGAAAAAAGCGAAGACGAACTCAAAATTGAGCGGAGGAAATTACAAAGAGAGGTGTGCGCCTAACAAGATTATCTATCACGTCTTATTACTACTATAAGTTACTTTTTTTCTCTTCGTAAGCCTTCATTCTTTTATAATAAGTACATAATCCCATGTGTACAGTTGAAAAAGTCATTAATATAAAAGACTGATGGAATTGATCCCCGAGTATTTACTTAACTGAACTTTAATGATCTGTTACGTGCTTCTACTTCTCTGTAAATATAATTTGGGTGGCGGTTATTCATTTTTTGTTTTTTCTGTTCTTTCCTGTTCCTTCTCTGTTGTCGTTCCTATATGTTTCTATTTTCGTGCTTTTTTTCAAGTTTATTATTTTTACGGTATTTTCTTGCCGTTATTTCCAATTTTGCCCACTGAGATTAAATGTTCACGTTTTTCAAAATTTCTGTTTTTCCTCAAACAAAAAATTGTTAACAATTTTCATTATCTACTCCTGATAGCTGACCATCAACCTTTAGAAAGCGAAATCAAATTAATGACTATGCTGGTTACATTCATTTCATGCGATAAGATTGCACCTTCGTTTTGCGAAAAGTGTACGCCTCTTCGAAATTGTTTGCTTAATAATTCGGATAATTACGTTGAAACTGGAATTGGTGGTTTCACTGGGAGTTGCTAGCTACTGTTCAATAGTTTGTTGGGGGTTTCTTTTGTCTATGTGGATTTGTTTGGTGGTGCTTCACGTTGCAACTTCGTGCATTCACAGGTTGGGCAAATGTGTAAGTAGTCATCAATCTGTCGTGTGAATTAGGTGTTTTCGTTGTACTGGTACCCCCCCCCCCCTTGCATCCCTTTGCTTTATCACACTAGTTGATACAAAAGTGCATCGTCTCAGTCGAAATTGGCATGCTCACAGTGTCATTGGACCACCTTGACGCCTCCTGTGCCTTTCCCAGGAACGTAAAATAGGCGTTTATGACGTTCGTGTAGTTGCATTAGCCTGCAAATGCAAATCTTCTGAAGAATCTGACGTGGCTAATAATCCTGGAGGGGGCCATTTCCCTAAAAATACCGTAGGTCCAGCCTAGAGAGACATTACAGCCACTTTCGTCCCTTCCTTGAAACAAACCCGGTGCTAAGATCTAGGTAGCTTAATAGTATAATGTTGATTTGAACTATTTATAAGAAAATTGAATTACGGGTACAGTCGTCGTGAGTCATCATCAAGACAAATACCATATAGTGATCACAACCGTTTAGAGCATATTGTTGCCGTGCTACAAACTTTTAGATAATTTCAATCTTAGGTAATGTAAGTAGAAGCTGTGGGCACTGGTTCTGTAAGTCCGCGTGATAGCCCCTCAACATATCAATATCATACTATTCAATCAACCGAATTTCAATACAAGCCGGTGTCTTTTTGATATTTTGATACCCAACTCGGTATACCAAGCGGCTACGTTGAAGTTCTATGATAAGTAGTATAAAAATTAATCTTAGTTTTTCTTCTAAAAAAAAAAAAAAAAAAACGGGGAAAATTATGAAATTAATTCAAATAGTATTTATTATTATTCTGTTGTCGCCCTGATGTGGATATCAAAGCTGCGTTTTGTCGCCCCAGTTGAGGTATAAATAGGGCCGAGTTATAAATAAATACGTCCAACTGTTTCTATGTCTGTTGTACTTTGTGTTGATTCAATTTCTCTAACGTCGATATTATCTTTTTCTCGTCGTGTTACAGTTACGGGAGAGTCAAGCGCGTAACGAGGAATTAGAAACATCGAATAATCATCTACAAAAACGGTTGGATAAACTGAAGACAGCGAAATCGGCGCTTTTGAAAGACTTGTAGCGAAGGTAAGACCCGCGGATCCAGTTGACTGTTGATTTTCTTTCTTGTCTTGGCTTTTTTAAATTATAATTCCATTTTTTCATGCATAACTCTCCGATTCGGCCCAACAATTTTTTTCTGGGCGTTTCAAGGTGTCTAGATCAAAATAAGCACATGTCCGTACGCCGTCAACGCCAGTGTTGGTAGTAGGAAAATTTCTAAAAAATTAGAAATTTTGGTCAGGGAACCGTTTTTAGCTCTACTAAGTTCTCGAAAGTTTTCAGCCCGATGGGCCTCAAGACCATTGGCGCCCACTGGAGGATGTTATGGCTATCTATCTACCTGTTTCGAATGTGGGGTTTTGAGATTTCTGTTACCTAGGAGTGTGGGGTATCACTTTCCACTGAATGATTGACGCTGGATCGATTGGAATGAGACTCCATGCTCCTGGTCCGAGGAATAAGCAACCCCTCTAAAGGAATGCGCAGCGTTTTTTATTGTTTCTCTGGAAATTCTTATTTTGAAAAATAATTATTATTATTTACAAAAAGTACACTGACTCAGAATGTGAAATTTATTTTCTTACAATTATCTAGGACACTGAGATTATTAGAATCTTAACGTTGGTTTGAAAATCGTTGGCTCGTTGGCTTAAGAATCTTACAAAATTTGTTGCAAAATCTGCATCCCCTATTTTCTACTTCTCATAAGGGTTTTTCGGTTCGGTAGTGGTTTTAACGTTTGTTTATAATATAATATTATTTTATAAATATATAATAAATAAATATAATATCAATATTATATCGAACTTGACTTTGTTTCAAATTTGACAATGTTATTTCATTGTTTCAGGCTCGACAGGTAGCAACTTCATTTCTCAAGCTACCAAAGTTGAAAAGGGCTGCAATCTCTAACCTCATTAAACCCGTACAAGTCACAAACCTTGAGAAATCTTTTATTATTTATTCTACTCGATTAAGGCTTACCTACCTTAAGATATAAGCGGAACCTCTTCCTTCTCTTAACTGTACAGTTCTCGACTATCCGCCTAGTTTTTGGTTTGTCACTTTGCATTCTATTTCCTCCAATCAACGTGCAATCTACCCGTTATTTAACCGTTCAATTCAATTATCAAAAGTATATCTGTTGTGACTATTACTCAGACAATTATTATAAGTAAATAACGCGTCGTTAGGGATTGACGAGTAGGTATTAGTACCTGGATCTGGGGAGTTGAGACAATCGAGCCTTCTAACGGACCCTGGAATACCTGGAACGGCAATTTATTGAATATTTTCGACATTCTGTCATTTGCTTCTCCATTAAAATAGTATGTATACAAGCTCGTCGGTTTCTAGGAGTTTATATTACTCTTACTACTTCAGGCGAGGTCCAGTCTGTCTTCAAGAAGACCCGTGGGATTGTGCTGGAATTGAGATAACGATGACACCCTTACTTTTGTAGTATACAATTCTCTTTATACATTATTGTCTGGGGATATTTTTTTCTGGGTTGCATTCACAGCCAAATGTCACTTTTTCTAGGGAATCTGCGACTTTTTGTTGAACATTCCGAAGAATATTGTATTTTTCTCAAATTATCTAAGGGTACGTTAGTTGTACAAAGATGGTATTTGCCTAAAAAGATAATTCGTGGAGAAAATTATGCCCTGGACGTTTCAAATCAAGCACATTTGACGTCAAATCGGGAATATGACTTCTCCAAGTGATTCAGCATTGAAAAACAGTAATAAATCATCAAGGTACGTCTCAATTTTGCCACAATCCCAATTTTGAGAATTTATCCAGTGGACGTAATATCTAAATCCAAAAATAAAATATGTTTCGTTGGGAAAACGAAAATGTTGTGTACCGGGTCAATCTAGTTCAATCGAAAAAGGTTGAAAATTGCGTGGGCGTTAAGTCAACACGTGATTTTGGGTAATTTTAATTCTTCTTTTTGGGGAAATTCTCTGAATTACCTACACATGCAATTTTTATAAATATTCAAATTGATAAAGAAAATAAAATATTTCAACATTCGCTGTGAATTCCTCTAAAGAAGGCTTAATGCGATCATAAATCGGCCTCTAAGACATTTTTATCGACTAAATATTCTCTTGTTGCCGTTCCATTCAACCTAATTTCTGTCAATTTATTGTTAATTTCTGTCACTCAGCAATTTCTACTTTAAAGATTCGCTTGATCAATTCAGATCCCGAAACATAATGGGCTCCCATTCGACTCGGTTAGCTCGGATTGTCGAGCGCCGTTTTCACAATCATTCCCGACTGCTTGAATAAAGTCAATAAACAATTCTGAGATTGTACTGTCTCACCGGACTGATTGTAATTGGTTTTCTAGTGGTTTTGTACTGTTTCATAGTTACTGCATTGTGCTCGAGTTAGTTGAGTCGTGTGCAGCAGTAGAAAACATAAGCAATCCGTCTATTTAGTGTTTTGTACGTACCGTATTAGGAAGCTCCTCAGTAAATTTCTGCTCAATCGAACGATTCAACAAGTAGCTTATGAAAACTGCCTTCATTTTTACACCGCCTGAACTCAATTGTTTTCTCATTTATTGAGTGAGAACAATTTTAAAAAAGTAAAATAAAATAAAATAAATAAAATCATCATAATCGCCCTTCTTCAGCTTCGCGTGAGTATATTTGTGTCGCCAGAAATGTTTCTCCTGATGTTCCTTTACGTTTTGAGTTCGTTCCCGTTGCTTGTCAGTCTTCGTGCGGTTTCCCGTTGCACCATGAGTTACTGATTTGATTCCAAATTTTATTATCGCTTGCCATGATTAAACGCAATTATGTACAAAATTATTTAAAAAAACAAGTGCTTATACAATTTTTAGGGTTTTCTATGTAAAAAAAAAAGAAGGAAATATATGTATATTAAAAACGATACTAAAACACTAAAATATGAGTAATTAGATATTTGCTGTGATGAAGTTAAGTAATTATTCTTAAACGATAATCTTGAATACGAATTTAATGTGCGATTCAAGTTTTAAAAACGGGCCAAATGTTAACTTATAAGTTGGCTGTGGAATCGAGAGATCGCTCCAAAGAAATTACCTCAAGCTCACAGTAGAAACAAATATTTGCAATGAATTTTACCTCGAGTTTGGTCTCGTCAGTAATTATCTACAGGTTATTCGTGGGTACGAGATGTCCTGTTGATCCTTGGTCTAAAATAGATTATTGTCGTAGAGCCGATCGATGTCAAATTTTCCCTTCTGTGGGTATCGGTGTTATTGAATATGGCACTTGGGCTCATTGTAGACTTCAACTACATTAACTTTTCAAATAACTAAAAATGAAATTTTCCTCAATTTTTTTTCAATTATTTATTATTTATACATTATATTTACGTTTTAAAATCCTTTTATTTCGCAATCATTCGACAAATTTAGACAATGTGTGACATTTCGTACCCAAATTCTCTAAAACTCCGTTAAAGCTACTGGTGCTTCTCATCGGCGGAGCGGCTCAGTTTTTTCTCTTTCCTGCTGTTTGTGTTCTTATTTTGAAACGATGATTATCATAGAGAAAAATATACCTTCACGTATATCTGTAATAAAATCTGATATTTAGATTTACTACCCCTCTTATAATGTATCATATTCGTTTATTCGTGAATAGAATGAGTGGTTGAAGCCCCCAGTGAACGTTCGTAATATTGTTCTTGCGTGTTCCCTTTGTATGTAAATATTATTAATAAAAATATAAAACAAATATAGTCTGATCCTTTAAACAAAATTCTTTCTGTTTTGTAGAAGGTACTCCTTTAACAGTTCCTGATGATGGGAATAAGTCCCATTCCTATTTTTGGTCGGTTATTCCTCATCGGTGCCCACCGGGTTGGTTATTCCTTGAATAATCAACCTATGTTTTCATGCAAATGGTCAACCTCTCCGATTCGGCTCAAAATTTTTTTCTGGACGTTTCATGATGTCCTGATCAAAAAAGGTCGATGTCCGTCCGCCGTACGCCGTCCGCCATCCACGCTGTTTTTGGTAGTAGAAAATTTTCTAAAAATCTGAAATTTGGGTCAGGGGTCTGTTCCCGGCCTAGGACGGTCCTCCAAGCTTTTCAGCCCGATCGGACCAAATTTGGGCGGGGTAGGGGTCAAAATGTGTTTTTTGAAAAATGAATTTTCGAGATTTTGGGCGATCTAGGCGAGTGGGGTATCATTTTCCACTAAATTTTGGACGCTGAATCCAATGAAATGGGTCCCAGAACGATCGGCAGCCACTGGAAGAAGTTATGGGTCACATTGGGTATATATTACCCATTTTGAATATGCGTTTTCGAGATTTCCGGTATCTGGGCGTGTGGGGTATCATTTTCCACTAAATTTTGGATCCTGAATCGATTGGAATGGGTCTGGGACCCGCCGCACCCACTGTTTTCCCCATTTCCCCCATGTTTATGAAATGAGTCTCCATACGCCTGGTCCGAGGAATAACCAACCCCTGTGTAAGAATTTGCAGCGTTTTTATATTTTTGGTTACCTTGGCATGTGGGGTATCAATTTGGACGCTGAATCCATTATCCATCCAGATGGGTCGCGGACCGATTGGTGCCCACTAGAGGTATGTATTGGTCAAAATGGGTACCTACAACCTACCTCCCTAATTCAAAATAGGATTTTTGGGTACATAGGCATGTAGGATTTCATTTTCCACTAAATGTTTGACGATGAATCGATTAGAATGATTCCGGGACTGTCCACACTCACTGTTTCCCCATTTTCCCCCCATAAATCTACCATTGTGGTTTGGATTCATATTGATTCAGAGTCCAGA
Source organism: Cyrtorhinus lividipennis (assembly GCA_019603395.1). Classification (NCBI taxonomy): domain Eukaryota; kingdom Metazoa; phylum Arthropoda; class Insecta; order Hemiptera; family Miridae; genus Cyrtorhinus; species Cyrtorhinus lividipennis. The sequence goes on from CM034001.1 coordinate 8,098,941, forward strand.
ATATAATGGAAAATGATACCCCACACGTTTATCTTTTTTTTCCTCCTATATGACAATCTACAAAATACAGTCTCACTGGATAAATGTTAAGGATAGATTTTCAGGTTTTCTTTCTGTCATTTTTCCGAGAAAACTCGTGTTTTAGGAAGAATATAAGTTTTTTGTAGCTTCCCACGCGCCAAGCCCACCTAGTCCTGTTACAGCGTACACGCGAGGGACGAACCAATCCACTCTAACCCTAACGTAACACGTCGGAACGTTGTCCTGGTCAGACACGACCGAGTTATGAGATTAAGCGGCATATTTCCCAGATCAGAGGGCGGTAAAACGACAGTTGATTTGATCGAGGAAGAAGGAGGGACCTGGGCCAACACGAGAGGCTAAAAGGCTTCAAACGGGAGGATCAGACCAATTCACTTGGCCAATCTTTCAATCTTCCCCTTCTCAGTCAGTGTCTTCCCTCTCTGTAGTTTTTCTTGAGTAGGCAATCAAGACGGTGGTTTAGCTCTTCTTTCAACAAGGCATAAAGACTTCCCGGTAATGTCAAGGTGGGAGGTGTCTTCCAGACAGAACTGTAGCGCGGCTATGCTACATGATGGACGACGATCTGAAATCCCTTGTGGAGAACATACCGCTGACTAGTTACGACTGTAAGCATTCTTATCAGCTCTAGGTACTAGTGGGGTCTGAAGGAGATAAAGTGCTCACAATTCTTGAAATTCTGATCAAAATATAAATAAAACTGATCACCCTCCTCTTTTTCTACACTGTTGTCCCAATTGAATGAAGAAAATGGAAACAATGAATTGTAGACTTTGGTGGTGTCTTTATTGCCGCAATCCTGAGTTCATAGGTAATCGTTCGATAAAATTCAATTTTAATGCATCGTGTTACGAATGGATCGAAAAAATGAAAGGTTGGAATGACACCTATCCGGTTTGGATCTGACCTTGCGCCGAGCTCATGTTTATCTTCTAAAAAAACAATATCAACAACCATCCTGGGCTCCTTCGTTGAGACTACAAAACGATAAAAACGTCCGCGCTTGACACAGGTTGTATCGAAATGTTCAAATTTCACATGAAGCCTGCGTTTGCAGTGTTGATCATAATATTCCTTATTTGGTCGTCATCTAAGTTCCTCCTAAATCCTGAGAATGAAAATATATTTTTTGAAACGTGAATGAATTGAGCGGACTTAGTTCTCGTTCTCCTATCAACTGATAAGTGTCACGGCGGGTAAAAAATACGAAAAAAAAGTGTAAATACGAGTAGGTAAATTGACAATAATAACAGTTTTTTAGGTACTCGGAGAGCAAGTCGCCGAGGTCTATAAAGTGCGTCTCGTGTGCTGTAATCGGGTAGAGATCGGACCAAATCGGGCCCAAAATGAGTCGACGTGCGAATAATTTTCCATTGCGATTTTGAATCTGTGCTTTTCTTTTTATTGGAATAATACACCAGTGTAATCGTATCAAATTTTGTTTTAAAATCTACAAAGTTTATTCGAGAAAGGTGATTAAAGTGCACCAAAAAAGATGAGCTTTTGCACATGAGAATGCATAAAAGCCCCAGTTTGACCCCTTCTTTGCCAAAACTGATCATGGCTGGAAATGGATTTTTGAGGTTTTCATTAACGAGGTTGACCTCTCCGATTCGCCCCAAAATTTGACACTTAACGTTTCAAGATGTCTACATCAAAAACGCTGCAAATTCTTAAACAGGGGTTGGTTATTCGTCAGACCAGGCGCATGGAAACTTATTTAAAAACATGGGGAAAATGGGGGAAACGGTGGGTGCGGCGGGTCCCATTCCAATCGATTCAGGGTCCAAAATTTAGTGGAAAATGATATACGCATAGGTGCCAGAAATCTCGAAAACACATATTCAAAATGGGTAATAGATAGCCATTTTGACCCATAACATCTTCCAGTGAGTGCCAATAGTTCTAGGGCGCTTTTCAGACATTTGCTAATTTTGATCTAGACAACTTCAAACGTCCAGAAAAAAATTTTGGTCCGAATCGGAGAGATTGACTTTTGCATGAAAAGATATAGGTTGATTATTCAAGAAATAACTAACCAAAAACGGGGAGAGGAGGACAGAAATCGGATTCACCTGAGAAAGATTTATTTCATAAGCCACATTTAAATTATGTTCGTAATCACTTCATTATACAATGAAAATATTAAAACAATATAAAATGTCAGGATGAATTTATTTGTTATGTCCCTAAGTTAAAAAGTCAAAAAAAGTCCTTGGCACTCAGGAGGCCATTCCTCGAAGCCGTAGTTACCCTGATCACAAGCACACTTTATGGGCGATGGTTTACTCTTCTCAGGTGCCTTCTCAGGGTCCCTGCCCGTGCAGCTCTGTAGTCACACTGGTCACAAGCATATGGTTTGTAGCCTGTGTGAGTACTCATGTGCCTTTTCAGGCTCCCTGCCTCTGTAGTTCTGTAGTCACACTGGTCACAAGCATATGGTTTGTAGCCTGTGTGAGTACTCATGTGGCTTTTCAGGGTCCCTGCCAGTGCAGCTCTGTAGTCACACTGATCACAAGCATATGGTTTGTAGCCTGTGTGAGTACTCATGTGCCTTTTCAGGTTCCCTGCCTCTGTAGTTCTGTAGTCACACTGGTCACAAGCATATGGTTTGTAGCCTGTGTGAGTACTCATGTGGCTTTTCAGGGTCCCTGCCCGTGCAGCTCTGTAGTCACACTGGTCACAAGCATATGGTTTGTAGCCTGTGTGAGTACTCATGTGCTTTTTCAGGCTCCCTGCCTCTGTAGTTCTGTAGTCACACAGGTCACAAGCATATGGTTTGTAGCCTGTGTGAGTACTCATGTGTTTTTTCAGGTCCCTTGTCTTTACAGCTCTGTAGTCACACTGGTCACAAGCATATGGTTTGTAGCCTGTGTGAGTACTCATGTGCCATTTCAGGTTCCCTGCCTGTGTAGCTCTGTAGTCACACTGGTCACAAGCATATGGTTTGTAGCCTGTGTGAGTACTCATGTGCCTTTTCAGGTTCCCTGCCTGTGTAGTTCTGTAGTCACACTGGTCACAAGCATATGGTTTGTAGCCTGTGTGAGTACACATGTGTTTTTTCAGGTCCCTTGTCCTTACAGCTCTGTAGTCACACTGGCCACAAGCATATGGTTGTAGCCTGTGTGAGTACTCATGTGGCTTTTCAGGGTCCCTGCCCGTAGCAGCTCTGTAGTCACACTGGTCACAAGCATACGTTTGTAGCCTGTGTGAGTACTCATGTGCCTTTTCAGTTTCCCTGCCTGTGTAGCTCTGTAGTCCACACTGGTCACAAGCATATGGTTTGTCGCCGGTGTGAGTGAACATGTGGTCTTCTATGGTCCGTTACTTGTTGCTCTGTAGTCACAATGATAGCAATTGTATGGTTTTGTGGTTGTGGACATTTCCTGCTTCTCCTTTCCTCCATAAAACCAGAAAAGTCAATTTTGACTTGGTCTTGGCTCCAGTCTAAATATAACAGAATACAACCCTCTTATGTTCTAAAATGATCAGCATTTATGATGTGAAATGAATGAACAAAATGTAACTTCTGAACGTGCAAAACATTACCTCAAAATGTAGAGTCCAATGAAGATAGTATCACCATGGGCGTCTTCACTAGAAACGTTGGGTGAACTACTTGAAACAAGGGTTCCACAAGCTGGACTGATTTGTAAGTGACCCTCACTGGTGTAGTGGTGTGAGTGCATGGTTGAGGCTTGGTACACACGAACGACAAATGTCGTGGTCGTGAACGACAGTTTTCACGGTCATTGCAGTACACACGTAGGCCGGGAATTTCCCGTATTCCTAGAATCGAAGGAAGGGGGACTACAAATCAGTGACGGGAACTTACCGTACGTGTGTACCCTTCCATAAGCAAACATGGACTGCTAGACCGATGCCGGGAAACGACCGATGCCGGGCTAGCAGGTAGCCCTCGTCCCGGCACCCCTTAAATTCCCGCACTGTCGGGAGCCGTCGTTCGTGTGAACTGCTCCATACACTTTAACGTAAAGCGGCCCATAGACGGTCAATATTATGTGCAATATTCCGGGTTGTGCAATTTAACTGAGCGTGTGTAGACGATATTGAAAGGTTGCACAATATATTGTGTGATTGATGAAAGTTGAAAATATATTGTACAACCTGAAAAATATTGCGTCGTCTGTTGGCAGTATTGCGCAATATACCGTCAGTTGGTCTCAAGCAGCGGTCGTTTCAAGAAACGACCCTATCAGAAACCACCGTTTAGCCAATTTTCTACCTTTCTGCGAGCCCTTTTTCTTCTTTTTGTTTTTTGCACTTGCGGCCACAGCAATTATCACGCAACACAATTCATTTCATTCAACATCATGACTTCATGAAATTCTGCCGGGGACTGTTTGCACAATGTGTTGTACGTCTATGCTCGCGATTGTCCATATATTGCACAACCTTCAATATCGCCTCCATATGGTACAACTTTTGCACAAACCACAATATTGTACAATAATATGAACGTCTAGGGCCGCCGTCAAAACATTGTGCAACCCACATTGCACAATAATATTGACCGTCTAGGGCCGGCTTAAGGCTTCCCCGGTGACGGGAAACCCCCTCACACGACACACGACATTTGTCGTTCGTGTGTACCAAGCCTGAGTGAGGGAAAACCGTTATGTGACCTTCATGTGGGGTGGGGGTCAGGTCAGATGCACTACCACATACCTGAGGCCCTTCAGCTGTTGGCCCGGGCGGATATTTTTACAAAAAATAATTAGGGTGGAAGGTTTCTCGCCGAATTCCTACATTTTTCGGTGAGATGAATCCGAATGTGAAGTTTGCCAACAAAACATTTCTTCAACATGGGGGAAATGGGGGAAACAGTGGGTGCGGCGGTCCCAGACCTATTCCCAATCGATTCAAGGATCAGAGTTTAGTAGAAAATGATAACCCCACACGCCCAGGTACCCGGAACAATCTCGAAAACGCATATTCAAAATGGGTAATATATACCCAATTTGACCCATAACTTCTTCCAGAGGGTGCCAATCGTTCCGGGACCCACTTCATTGAAATTAGGCGTCCAAGATTTAGCGGAAAATGATACCCCACACGCCTAGGTTCCAGAAATCTCAAAAACACATATTCAAAATTGGTGAATATATACAAAAAAACACCAATTTGGCCCAACATACTTCCATGAGGGTCCCAATCGTTCCGGGACCCATTTCATTGATTCAAGCGTCCAAAATTTAGTGGAAAATGATACCCCACTCGCCTAGATTGCCAAAATCTCGAAAATCCATTTTTGAAATACACATTTTGACCCCTACCCCGCCCAAATTTGGTCCGATCGGGCTGAAAAGCTTGGAGGACCGTCCTAGGCCGTGAACATACCCCTGTCCAAATTTCAGATATTTTGATAGGAGAGAAAAATAAAAGTAATGATTAGTGATCTAGCTAACCCAAAAACTTAGTCATTATGGACGGCGGACGGTCCTGATACGTTTTCGTTACTTACATGACCTTTTTGATCAGGACATCATGAAACGTTCCAGAAAAAATTTTGAGCCTGAATCGGACAGAGGTTGACCATTTCATGAAAAACATAGAGTTGATTATCTAAGGAAATAACCAACCAAAATCTACAAATTTCATACACACGGGTTGGTTATTCCATCGAATGGGGGAAACAGTGGGTGTGGCGGGTCTCCAGACCCATTCCAATCGATCGGTCCAAAATTTAGTGGAATAGGATACCCAACACGCCTATGGTAGCATAAATACCGAAAAACACATAATCAGATTGGGTAATAAATACCAATTTGACCCATTATTCTATCCACGTGGGTGCAATTGTTATGGGACCATTTTATTGGATTCAGCGATTCCAAATTTAGTGGAAAATGGACACCCCACTCGACTAAATAACAAAATTCTCGAAAATCCATTTTTCAAAAAAACACAATTTTGACCCCTAAACCCTTCCAAAATTTGGTCCGATCGGGCTGAAAAGTTTTCGGGACATCTAGGCTGGAACAGACCTCTGACCCAAATTTCAGATTTTAGAACATTTTATACTACCAAAACACAACGGCGTGGCAAATGGACGGCGGACGGCGGACTGCGGACGACATTGACCTTTTGGTTGGTTATTCCTTGAATAATCAACCATATGTTTTTTTTTTCATGATTATATGGTTCAACCTCTCCCCGATTCGGCTCAAATTTTTTTCTGGACGTTTCATGATGTCCTGATCAAAAAAGGTCAATGTCCGTCCGCCGTACGCCGGTCCATTGTCCACGCCGTTTTGGTAGTAGAAAATTTTCTAAAAATCTGAAATTTGGGTCAGGGGTCTGTTCCCAGCCGAGATGGGTCCTCGAAACTTTTCAGCCCGATTCGGACCAATATTGGAGGGGGGGTAGGGGTTTTTATGAAAAATGGATTTTCGAGATTTTGGGTGATTTAGGCGAGTGGGGTGTCATTTTCCACTAAATTTGGACGCTGAATCCAATAAAATGGGTCCCAGAAACAATTGGCACCCAACTTGAAGAAGTAATGGGTCAAATTGGGTATTTTATACCCATTTTGAATATGTGTTTTCGGGATTTCTGCTACCTAGGCGAGTAGGGTGTCATTTTCAACTAAATTTTGGACGCTGATCCAATAAAATGGGTCCCAGAACAATATGGCACCCATGGAAGAAGTTATGGGTCAATTGGGTATTATTACCAATTGATTATGTGTTTTTCGGGATTTCCTGCTACCTGGCGTGTGGGGTATCATTTCCACTAAATTTTGAGCTGAAATTCAATGATGTGTGTCCAGAACGATTGGCACCACCGGAAGAAGTTATGGGTCAAAAATGGGTATGTATCCACCATTTTGTATGTGTCAGGATTTCTGGTGCCTAGGCGTGTGGGGTTATCATATTCCACAAAATTTTGGACCCTGAATCGATTGGAATGGGTCTGGGACCCGCACAACCCACTGTTTCCTCCCCCATTCGAGGGAATTAAACCCAACCCGTGTGTTTTGATCAGGACATCATGATGAAACGTCCAGAAAAAATCTGCAAATTCTTACACACGGGTTGGTCATTCCTCGAATGGGGGAAACAGTGGGGTGTGGCGGGTCCTCCGGTGGGTGCCAATCTTTCTGGGACACACATCATGAATTTAGCGTCCAAAATTTAGTGAAAAAATGATACCCCCACACGCCTGGGTAGCAGAAATCCCGAAAACACATAATCAAATTGAGTAATAAATACCCAATTTGACCAATACTTCTTCCAGTGGGTGCCAATTGTTCTGGAACCGGTTTCATTGAATTCAGCGTCCAAACTTTAGTGGAACATGACACCCTACTCGCCTAGATCGCCCAAAATCTCGAAAATCCATTTTCAAAAAACACATTTGACCCCCCCCCCCCCCCTCACAAATTTGGTCCGATCGGGATGAAAAGTTTCGAGGACCGTCTCGGCCGGGAACAGACCCCTGACTCAAATTTCAGATTTTTGGAAAATTTTCTACTACCGAAAACGGCGCGGACAATGGACGGCGTACGGGCGACGGACATTGACCTTTTGGTTGGTTATTCCTTGAATAATCAACCTATGTTTTCATGATAATGGTCAACCTCTCCGATTCGGCTCAAAATTTTTTTCTGGACGTTTCATGATGTCCTGATCAAAAAAGGTCAATGTCCGTCCGCCATAAGCCGTACGCCGTCCGCCGTCCATTGTCCACGCCGTTTTTGGTAGTAGAAAATTTTCTAAAAATCTGAAATTTGGGTCAGGGGTCTGTTCCCAGCCGAGATGGGTCCTCGAAACTTTTCAGCCCGATCGGACCAAATTTGGAGGGGGTAGAGGTCAAAATGTGTTTTTGAAAAATGGATTTTCGAGATTTTGGGTGATTTAGGCGTGTGAGGTGTCATTTACCACTAAATTTTGGACGCTGAATCCAATAAAATGGGGTCCCAGAACAATTGGCACCCACTGGAAGAAGTAATGGGTCAAATTGGGTATTTATTACCCAATTTGATTATGTGTTTTCGGGATTTCTGTTACCTAGGCGGTGTGGGGTATCATATTCCACTAAATTTTGGACCCTGAATCGATTGGAATGGGTCTGAGACCCGCCACACCCACTGTTTCCCCCATTCGAGGAAATAACCAACCCGTATGTAAGAATTTGCAGATTTTTTGATCAGGACATCATGAAACGCCCACAATAAAAATTTTGAGCCGAATCGGAGAGGTTGACCATTATCATGAAAACATAGGTTGATTATTCAAGGAATAACCAACCAAAACGCTACAAATTCTTTCACAGGCGTGTTATTGTTCCGGACTCATTCCAATCGATTCAGCGTCCAACATTCAGGGGCAAATGGTACCCCACACGTCTAGGTACTCAAAAACTTCGAAAATCCACTTTCAAAATAGGTAAGTACCCATTTGAACCATACTCATCCCCAGTGAGCACCGATCGGGACCCATCTCAATGAATTCAGTTCAAAAAATAATGAAAAATTATGCCCCACACGCCTTTATAGTTCCCAATAAGTCCCAAAAATCCAAATCCCTGACCAAATTTCGAATTTGTAGAAAATTTTCCAGTACCGGCGGACGGACATTTCGATTTTGGTTTATTATTCCTTGTATAATCAAACCTATTATCATGCCAAAGGTCAACTCCAGAATTTGATAAGTTTGCGTTTCAATATGCCTAGACCTTCTGCTGTACGTGGTGCCATTTTTGACGGTAGAAAATTGACTAAAAATTTGAAATTTTGGTCAGGGATCTCTGTGCGGTTTTAGTTGGTCCTCAAAAAGTTTCCGCCTAATCGGACTAAATCTGGGGAGGGTATGTGCAAAAAATTGTATTTGAAACTCAATTTTTGGGGCTTTTTAGAAAATAGGCACGTGGGGTATCATTTCCCACTTAATTTTGGACGTTAAATCGATTGAGACGGGTGCCGGACCGACTGCCGCACTCACGAGGACTTGCTTTTCTCCATAATCGAGAAGTACGAGACTAATCTTCTCTGTATGTTTTGTGTCAGCATTTTGTGGGTTTCCAGCCATCCATGTGACTGACCGGGCTTGGTTCAGGTACTTGGAGCCGAGAGAACCGATCCGTGAATAAGATAGGAAGAGAACCGCGGAACTGCGACACTCAAATGCCACTTGAATCTTGAATATCCGAACGAAGGCTCCGCTAATCATTTCATCCGGAGCCCATAATCGCTCTCAAGGTCCGTGTCCTTTGAAAATCTCCTGAAATCCTTCTATCGAGCAAGCGAACTCGACGCTTCCTACATCCCCACTGCTCTCGTACCAATGTCTCTGCTGATAGCGAGAGTTCCTGCTCGAATCGCGACGTTGAGTTAGTCCGCGAGTTGTCGTCACCACGCGCAGTCTCGGCCTTTTTGTCGTTCGCTTTGACATGGTCGACGTCGTCGAGTCGCCAGCGTCCCTTCCATCGCCAGCTTCCAGACGACGTCCGGCCTGATCGTCCGTTCGGCTCGCACCGAAAATATGCCTACGAACTTTTTGATTCTTTTGGTTTCTCTGCAAATGGTCGCTTCGTTCATACCCCGAAACGGTACGACGGTAAAAATTAAACTTTATAAACCTACTTCATAAGCATCATTTACAGACCCGTTAGCGGGGAAATCCCAATTCTTGGCTGATCA